>JALMGJ010000002.1:82458913-82874870 GCA_023362775.1 Charina bottae
AATAAGCAATTATGGTTAATCAACAAATCACAGTTAAAACAATTAATGGTTTCAAATAATGTGTAAACCCTGCCAATGGATAAAGGAGTAGCCAAGCAGAGTTGTGAACACCAGACTATAATTTTGCATATGTGATTAATCAAACTACAGCATTAACTGTTAGTGCTTTTCCTAGGGTTTTACCCAGTGGATGGTCTTTAGCCAGTCTCCTGGCCATGCTCCTGTGAGAAGGCTTGAGAAAGAATAGGTAAGGCAACAGCTAAGCAGGAAGATTAAGAACGTCCTTGTTTTAATAGTAAAACAGAAGTGAACAAAGTATGATTGTTTTTCTTCTTCCTAAAACTGTGATGAAATTAAACTGCAGCTCCTTGAAGATACATATTTATAAAAAAGCATAAAAATACATGCGACCCATTTTAGCTTTTTAGCTATAGCTTGCCACATAATAACTTAGTCCATGCTCATGACCTTGAATCTAATTCCTTTATAGGAATCTAATTCCTTTGTTCATAAGGTCCCCAAACCTATGGGATTTGAAGTCCACTATATCTGTAGAACACCAGGTTAGGGAAAGCTTTTGTATTAAAAGAACCAGAGCCAAAAAGATTATTGGTGGCAAGTTGCCTTTTAGAACAGCTTCTGTTAAATTGTTCGCTGCATGTCCACTTAGGATTCTTTAAATGTAGACTAAATCTTGAAGAAGCTGCATTAAAATCAAGAGCTGTCTATGATTAATACCAAAGTAACACTTTCTTTATAAAAATGTAAAATATGAAGGTAAATCATTCTAACTGGAAAATTAAAACATGAATATTTCATTAGAATACATTTTCTTTTGCTGCTTGTTCATGCTAGTTATCTAATTAAGGCTCTTTAGCAATTACAAGTTGAAGCAGTGTTTTTGAAACTTGGCAACTTTTAAGATGTGTGGACTTAAACTTCCAGAATTTCCCAGCCAGCATGCTGGCTGGGGAATTCTGGGAGTTGAAGAAGCTACATCGTAAAGTTGCACATTTGAAAACCACTGGGTTAAAATCTACCAAAGCAGCCGTCTCTGAGCTGTACAAGGGCTCACTTGAAAACAGTGAGGATTCATCTCTGACTGCTTAAAAAAAGACCCAGGAGCATGAATACCTTTCATAGAGTGCTCAGATGGAGCTCAGTTTTTGACAAACCCTTCCTTTTGACTTGCATTTAATTCTTATGTATGGATACGGACACGATTGAATGGAAATTTACATACATACATACATGGATATAAAAATTAATCCCATTTTAGAATTCAGTTGGTAGACAGGCCTTCTCCTTTAAAGCTCCAACTCTATAGAACCCTAACTTTAACCCTTATTAATTCTTCCTAACGTACCACTTTCCTTTGATCAGCACTGCATTAGTGGAGGAAGGACTACATTTACCTTGAAGAGCATCTGGAAGCTTCAACTGGTGCAAAATGTGGTGGCGCGGGCAGTTATATGTGCCAGGGATCATTGGGAAAGAAGGAGTTGACAACAGCAACACGAATGGAATCTTACTTCTGACTAAATGTACAGAGCATAACCTTGTCATTACTAACACACCCTTTCGCCAGAAAAATAAATTTAAAACATCATGGAAGCACCCACGGTCGAAGCACTGGCATCTTTTAGATTATGTAATTGTCCGTGCTAGAGATCGCCGTGATGTACTTCTCACCAGAGCCATGACGAGTGCCGATGACTGCTGGACAGACCATCGATTAATTCGATCCACGATGGCCATAAAGATTGTCCCTCATCGTAGGCTCCAAGGAAGAAAACCAAGGCGTAAAATGAATACAAAGGCCCTTCAAGATCCTATTAAACGAGCTTGCTTTCAATCAACTCTCAAGGAACATCTGCCTATGGAACTTCCTGAAAATGTTGAGGAACACTGGATTAAATTGAAGACTTCTATTATTTCAGCCTGTGAACAAACTATTGGATACCAGACTAAGAGACATCAGGACTGGTTTGATGAGAACGATAGTGAGATTGAACATATTATTGACAAGAAAAGGAAAGCCTTCCAGATATGGCAAAAAGATATTAACTGTGCCGTTAAGAAAAAAATCTACGCCAGTGCAAAGGCAGAAGTCCAAAGAAGAACTAGAGAACTTAAGAACATATGGTGGATAAAAAAAGCCCAAGAAACCCAACATTTTGCAGATGCTCATGATGCACGGGGCTTTTTTAATGCCATAAAGGCCATCTATGGACCAACAAACCATGGTACAAATCCCTTACGCTCAGTAGATGGTGCTAAACTTTTAAAGGACAAAGAGTCTATCACACTGCGCTGGAAAGAGCATTACTACAATCTCCTTAATTGTCACTCTACTGTGGCTGATGAAGTCTTCTTACAAATCCCGCAAAAACAAATGAGAAATGAGCTTGCAGTACCCCCTAGTTTGGAGGAAGTCAGTAAAGCCACTAAACAAATGAAAAATAACAAAGCTAGTGGACCTGATGGGATTCCTGCTGAAGTCTTTAAAGAAGGCGGGCCTGAACTTACACAACAACTTCATAAGCTCATCGAAAAAATCTGGATGAGGGAGGAGATTCCAGCAGACTTTAGGGATGCCATAATTATCACTCTCTTTAAAAAGGGTGATAGAACAGACTGTGCAAACTATCGAGGCATCTCCCTTCTAGCCACAGCAGGCAAAATCCTGGCAAAGATCATTGGAAACCGTCTCCTATCTGTATCAGAAGACATCCTCCCTGAAACGCAAAATGGCTTCCGCCCTTCCAGGGGAACAGTGGATATGATCTCCACTGCACGACAGCTTCAAGAAAAATGCAAGGAGCAAAACCGCCCTCTGTACATGGTGTTTATTGATCTGACTAAAGCTTTTGATACTGTAAATCGTACTGCTCTCTGGACCATCCTTCTGAAAATCGGATGCCCTGATAAATTTGTGAACATCTTGCGGTTACTCCATGACGACATGATGGCAACAATCCTGAATAACAATGGCTCTCAAAGCGATCCATTTAAAGTGGAATCCGGCATTAAACAAGGATGTGTTATTGCTCCAACCTTATTCGCTATCTTCATCGCTATGATTATGTACCTTGTTGAAGAGAAACTTCCTACTGCTGTAGAAATTATATATCGAACAGATGGAAAGCTTTTTAATCTTAGTAGGCTGAAAGCAAAAAATAAGGTAATTGCAACTTCTGTTATAGAACTTCAATATGCTGATGATAACGTAGTCTGTGCACACTCCGAGGAAGATCTTCAAACTATCCTAAACATCTTTGCAGAAGCATATGAAAAACTCGGCCTCTCGATTAACATTAAAAAAACCAAAGTGCTTTACCAGCAAGTTCGAACCAATCCCTCTGCAGCGCCATCAATCCAGCTTAAAGGTGTGTCACTAGAAAATGTCGACCACTTTTCTTATCTCGGCAGCCATCTATCTACAAAAGCCGACATCGACGCTGAAATTCAGCATCGCCTGAGCTCTGCGAGTGTAGCTTTCTCCCGAATGAAGCGTAGAGTGTTTGAGGATCGGGACATTCGCAGGAAGACCAAAATGCTTGTTTACAAAGCCATTGTACTACCAACCCTTCTGTACGCCTGTGAAACATGGACCCTCTACAAACGCCACCTCCAACTTCTTGAAAGATTCCATCAACGCTGCCTCCGAAAAATTCTGCAAATTACTTGGGAAGATAGGCGGACTAATATTAGCGTATTAGAAGAAGCAAAAACCACCAGCATTGAAACAATGATCATCCAACATCAACTTTGCTGGACCAGTCATGTTGTTCGAATGCCTGACCATCGTCTTCCAAAGCAGCTACTTTACTCCCAACTTAAGAATGGAAAACGGAATATTGGTGGACAGCAAAAGAGATTCAAAGATACTCTCAAAGCTAATTTAAAAAAATGTAATATCAGCATTGAGAACTGGGAAGCCCTAACTCATGAGCGTTTCAATTGCAGGTCAGCCTTTATTAATGGCGCTATGGACTTTGAAGAAGCACGAGTACAGGGCGAAAGGGAGAAAGGAGCTAAAAGGAAGGCACGTCAGGCAAACCCTCATCATGACCGTCTCCCACCCGGAAACCTATGCCCTCATTGTGGGAGGTTATGCGGATCCAGAATTGGCCTTATAGCCACTTACGGATCCACCATTAAAATTTTACCTTTGGAAGACAATCTTACTCGGCTACGAGTGATCGCCAATGAAATGAATTACACCTCTACTCCACAAGCTGCATTAGTTGCCGGTTTGTTTCCGGGTCCAATTCAAGGTGCTGGTTTTGTCCATGCCCTACATGGCATGGGGCCAGGTTATCTGAGGGACCACCTGTCCCTGGTTACATCTACCCATCCCATCAGGTCCTGTCTGCTAAAGAGTTTCACATGATGGGACCCAGGAAGCCAGCCCTTTCTCCCATGGCACCCGGCCTTTGGAACATCATTCCCCCCGAGGTGAGATTAGCCCCGACACTATTGGCATTTAGGAAATCCCTCAAAACACAGATCTTCCAACAGGCTTGGGGATCCCAGGGAAATAGGGAGCCCATAAGATGGCTCTACTGTGTGTAGGATGCTGGTCCATTCTCCTGCAGTCTTGTTTATATTTTTGTATAAATTGTTGCCTTATATTTGTTTTATTTTACACTGCCCAGAGTCATATCTGTGAAATGGGCAGCTATATAAATTTGATGAATTAAATAAATAAATAAATTTAAAGCTGCCTTTCATTTATTTGCTATGAACCTAATTTCTAAACATCAGTGAAACTGGAAACTGATGGAAAAAGCTACAGGGACAAGTTGTTGTTGTTTTTTTAACTAGGGTTACCAATCCAGACTGCAAACATCTGGATGGCCACTAAATGGGACCTAAGAGTATATAAAGTTCTAACCCTTTGCTGCCATTTACTGGCTGTCTAGATTTTTGCAGCTCTAAACGGGTGTTTAGACTACCCATACATTCTTCACGATGGCTGGGTGACACTGGTGAGAAAATGGCCTTAGGAAAAAAGATGTACTTCCATTATGTTCTAAGTTTTGCAACTGAGATGCAAGACCAGGGAGATAAAGGGGGTGGGGATTTTGGGATTCTGAGAGCATATTTCTTCAGCAGGGATTAAAGCTTATTGGCTAAACATACATTTTTCATGACAAGGTCCCTGTCTCAAGCCTAAAAAAATCCTTGAAAGGTGCTGTCACTTAACAGATAATAATGATTCAGTTAGACTTATTAATCAGAAATGGCAGGCTGAGTTCCATATGTTAGCTCAAGGCTTCCCTTAATACAGGCAGAGAGATAAGGTAGGTAGGTAAATAGATAAGATGTTCACTCTATAACTGAAAGAACTTTCAATTTCACTTCCTTCATTTTTCAAACTGAAAGAGAAAATGGAAGAAAGTGATGGAACCTAGTCCATTGTGGGCAGGATAAAGATGGCATTCACACAATAAATTTGTTTACTGAATTAACTCATTCTCTGAGTTCACACATTAGATGGAAGCATAATGTACCCAAATGGGCTGGTTTGTACAAAATGCTACGCTACACACACACACAAAGAATTAAAACTTACTTTCACACATCATGCAAACGCAGCCGCTAGGACTTCTTAACCATGCTGTGCAAACAGCCAGAAGATGAAAACAGAAATGTGACATCTTTTGCTACATGTTATTTAGGTGTATGACTGTTCCCAACCACAGGGGGTTTGCTGAAATTATGTAAAATTATTCTGGTTTGCTTCCACTTCATCCCTATGGGTTGCTTTTCAGTCAAAAATATCTTCTTATAAAACCATACTGTACATGCAAGGCAGTACATTGCACTTAATCTAAAGGAAGCTGGTAATGCTCTACACCAGTGTCTTTTAAAGTGTGGTCCTAGGACCCCTGGGGGTCCCCCAAGACACTCTCAGGGGTCTGCAAAATCTAAATTATTTGTCAGATATTGTGGTATTTGCAAACATTTAAAACAATGCCACACTTATTATTGTTTTTTATTTGCTGAAAATAGGTTTTTTTCATGGAAAATATTTTATTTATGTTAAACCTAATGGGTTTAATATGGTTATTTTTACATGATTCAATAAATAAATATTCTGTGAATGCATCAATTTTAATTTTTAATACAGTAAATATCAATAAATATAACCGATACAAACAAAAGCCCTTTTGGGGTCCTCCATAATTTTTAAAAGCAGGAAGGGGTCCTGAGAGAAAACAGTTTAAGAAACACTGCTCTACAGCATAACTACAATTAAAACAATGCTCCTTATTTTATTTCTCTCAAGTATAAACTGAAGAAAAATTTCTCTACTAGTTAGCTTAATTTCTCATATATAGATATATAGATATAGATACAGATATAGATATAGATAGGCTATACTGGCATTTTCTTATGCTATAATTCTAAAAGGCACTATGTACAGTATGTAGTCAAAGGGATTGCAAATTGCTGCAACCCATTGGGATACAGTTTGCCTCTTACCTGCTTTTCATCTGTAGGGAATAATTTACATTTGTTTGGTAAAGCAACAGGCAAAATACTAGGAGATATCATTTTGATTAAAGCTGGCCCTTGTGCAGAACATATTATTGCATCTTAAATCTTTAAATTACATCCATCCCACTGGAAACTAACTGCAGAATCCTAATCCAAACTTTATCCCTAGTTTATATTACAGTTTGCCAGAGTGAGCAACTAAAGAAACCATGGAAGCTCCTTTCATGATTTATGTATTGTGGTTTACAGAACAGAATACCTGGCTTGTGTCTCCCAAACAAGCCAGGAATGAGATGCCAAGAACAAGCCATACTTAGCTTTTCCTTGGAGAACAAGCCAGAATTTGTGGATCACACATCATCATCATCATAAAAAAAATCACAAGAGATATTTCTATCCTTGTTTAGCTGATTACACTGAGAGGTCAGAGACTTATAGTTGGTAAGGATCCGTTGAGCCATGTGAATTAGCATACAACTTATTCATAGTAAGTTAGACTTCTTCACATCTTGGCTTACCATGATGTGCAAAAACAACTTTTACAATCTAGTCCTTTTTGTTGGAATGTTTACAGAAAAACAAACATTGTTTTAAAAAATTTAACCTATTTTAAAAATTGATTCACCCAGTTTCTTGCTAATAAATTCTCCATGGAAGTGTCACATTTTATATTAGTTGAAGGAGCTCAAACAGATCACCAATGTTTAATTTTAAATAGAAGAAAGCTTATATTGGGGAAAAATCACAAACGGTCCCCAGCACTTATAAGTAGAGGAAAGGGAATACAGGAGGTTAAAGACATAGGCATCGTTTATATAACTCTATTATGTAACATAAATTGTAGCACACAATGCCTTTTACCTTGCCAGTTGACTTTGTTCCTTTCCAAATGCAAAAGTAACAGATAGTCCAGGCAGCCAGAAGGCATAGTGCCAGTTCCCAGCGGAGATTCCCAATGTGTTCAATACCATCTGATATGCCCAACACTCTTCGTCTACAAAACATATAAATAAACATCAGTGCTAAAACTTTAATGCAGAAGCTACTGATTGCCAGAAATCTGCCAATCTGTTAAGAATAATTGACAGCTATTGTTGTTCTTATTATTTCTTAGTGTTGCAAGGCAGCCTTTAAAGATTGCATACAATTTTAAATAGCCATATATTCAGAATAGGCACAAGGAAAGGTCCAAATTAATCTGTAATGCATATTCTGCAAACCTCATTTACAAACTAGATATCCACATAAATAACAAACCAAAATAAAAGTCTTAGATATCAAGGATAGCCAGTTCTACTGCAAATGTCCCAGGCTGTATATCTGCTGAATACAACTTCAAATCCTAAGAATTCAGAGTTTAAAATTTGGTAAAAAATTAATCAAGGACAAAATTTTCCCATCATAAATGACATGAGCATTGCAATTGAATAAGCCTAAGGAATTACTTATCTCGGGAAGTAGGAAACTGAGGGAGTTGGGGAACAGACCACTAGAAAAATGGGTGAAAAATAAAAGACAGAATATTCACATATGCCTCTTTACTACCTCATCACTAAATAAGCATAAGAATTCCACATTCCGCTCATGTTAATTTCTCTTAAATTTTCTTTGAACATAGAATAGAATAATAACTTTATTGTCATCCCACTATACGTTATACAAGTGCACAATAGAATGAAATTTCGTTGCAGTTGGCTCACAATTTCACTCAAGCAATAAATTCTTTGAACATGTTGTGTAGACTTGGCAATTATGATTCATTCAACAAACCTTGCGTGATATATCATGGTTTTAATGTGAACCAAACATATAGTGTTAATCACAAAGGTTATAATGAAATTATGCTGAAGAATGGTAGGTTCAATTTGGATACAACCATGTAAACTGCCTGTTAAAGATTGGAAAAAAGCACTTTCCATTACAATTAACCCATACAGAACAATGTGCCATAGGATCTGTGCACTGAGAATATATGGAAGAAGAAAAAAGGCTTTACTTATAGCATAGCTTTCCAAACTGTGTGTCACGACATTTTAGTGTGTCGCGACAAAACCCAGAAGTGGACGTGCACGGCGGCGGCGCGGGGGCACGCACGGTGGTGGTGGTGTGAATGGTGGTGGCAGTGGCGATGGCAGCAGCGCGCCATTGGCGCTTCTGGGTTTTAGCGGAAAATACGAGGCCTCAGCCGCTGCTGCCACGCACCCCCCCACACCACCGCCGCTGCCGCCGTTGGTGTGTCGCCAATGGCGGCAGTTTGGAAAGCACTGACTTATAGGATGTAAAAGCCATTTTCCTATCAGTCACAACACAGCTTCAGTAAATCCCTTATCTCATTGGCCTTCAGAGATTGGTTCTCTAAAGTCAGTGCAGCAACCTAATCAAATCTGCTTTTGAACATCTACAGACACCAGCTTGATTCTTTAAATCTGTATTTCCCCCTGCTGTACCCATTCTAGCAAGTGAAATTGATCAGTACCAAAATCACATGTTCAGTCTTCTTAGAATTAATTCAAGAATATTTACTAATTATATCAAAATGAGTATAATTGTGAATGCTGAAAGGAAAAATAAGCAACACAAAGTTCCCTGGAATAAAATTTAGGTCACTGGACACAACTTATATTTAATAAATACTGAGTTAAGGAAATCATAGAAGAGGTAGACATTGACTCCAAATTGTGTAAGTGTATTTCATATGCTACCATACACTTTTGCCTAGGGTATGGTGTCTTCTCTCAGGCAGGTCTGGCTTACTAGGAGTGAAAGAAACTACGGGTCTTGGTTCTGCTGCCATGCTAAATAAACCATGAAAGGAACCATTCCCATTGGAATTCTGGGAGCTGAAGTCCACACATCTTCAAGCTGCCAAGGTTGAGAAATACTGATCTATCTGAAGGGCCATCTTCACTAAAATCTATACAGAAAGTCCTGCTTGAATTCTTACCATTAAGCAATATAATCTGCTATTAATAAAGAACATCCTCAACATTAGTCAGAGTTTAGGAAATGGGGCAAATCCAAGATGGCGACCAGACGCTGACTGCCACTCTAAGGTGGGAGATTTCTGAAAATTTTAGACCCTTACCCCTCAGTTTTTGCCCTGTTGGTTGAAGCTCTGGAGGGAGATTTTGAAGATCTTTTGCCCCCCATACTGATGTGTGGCTGGTAAGGTTGGAACCCTTGGATAGAGTGGTGGGAAGTGGTGAGTCTGGTCTGGTTGGGGCTCTGCGACGTAGCTCTGCAACGCGGCACAGTAGATTCTGATGACGCAGCTGCTCCTGCTCCGGCCCTTCTTTGCCAGAGTCTCCTTCTTCCCTGCCTGAGTCCCCCTGGATGAAGCGGTGGGATGACAAGCGGCACCATGCAGCAAACTTTGGCAACATGGCAGAATTAGCGACGTGACAGCAAACCTCAGGGCAGCAAACCAGCCCCGTTACCGCAATGAGCCTTGCTGTGGTAGACCTGGGTGACGCGGTGGTGAACCCCGGTGTGGCAGATCAGCCTCGGCAGCGTGGTGGACTTCGGCAGCACGGCCAGTGGCGGGGTGAATCCCGGGGTGGCAAACTGACCCCGGTGATTCAATGAACCCTAACCCTAACCTTGGTGGCGCGACAAGCTTCGGTGCGGTGGACTGGCCACGGTGACATGATGAGCCCAGGAAGCACTGCGAGCCTCACAGCAGCGGACAGGCTTGATGCTGTAAAGAACTGGGGGCGGTGCAGTAGGCCTCAGAGCGGTAGCCTTTAGCCTTGGTGTTTTTTTAGTCCGCTTGGACAGGTGGCATCTTTGGGGAGACCACCCAAGGTTTATGGGCCTTTATTCCACGTTGGGGGGATTTCCTGGGGTCTTTGGCTTTTTGCTTTGAAACCCCTGGAGCAGCTGGACGGCGTGTGATGAGGACTGGTCATCCCCTCCTAACCCTCCCTACACGCCTGTCATGGCGGGGGCTATTAGGGTCCCTCCAATGTGAATGGGGTACTCCCTCCCAGTGTGAGAGATGAGGGAGGGAGTCCCTATTTCAAACCAGGCATTCCAGAGGTCCAGGATTGGGGGCAAATGGACTGGGAAACTCTGGGGGTTGTAGGGCAGGGCATGTTATTGAGGTGGTGATGGGCCGGGGATGCTATGACGGGTGCCAGAGGGTGGGCCATCTTTGGGGAAGACACCCCCAGTGTTTACTACCTGTGGCATGTTCCGACCCTCCGAGCTCAGACCTAGGTCCTGGACAGCAGACTCGTGGGGGCCATGGTCTCTGGCTGCTGCTTAATGCCAGATCAGTTAATAACAAGGCCCACTTCATATGTGATTTGATCACAGAGGAGGGGGCAGACATGGTGTGTATTACCGAAACCTGGCTGGGCCCGGAAGGAGGGATGCCCCTTTCAGAGATGTGCCTGGCTGGGTTTCAAGTATGGCACCAGCAAAGATTCCAGAGCAGGGAGGAGGGGTGGCTGTTGTCATCTGGGAATCTCTAGTGGCCTTCAGGGGCACTGCTCCACAAGTAGCCGGTTGTGAGACCCTGTTTTTCAAGTTGGGTGACTGAGAGCAGTTGGGAGTGCTGCTACTGTACCAGCCTCCCTGCTGCATAGCAACCTCCCTCCTGGAGTTCCCCAGGCTTATGGTCCTGGGGGACTTCAATTTGCCATCCCTTGGGTATGCCTCGGAGTTGGCTCGGGAGTTCATGGCCACCATGGTGGCCATGGGCCTGTCTCAGATTATTCGAGACCCGACCTGAGACAGTGGTCTCACACCGGATTCAGTTTTCTTGTCGGAGCAGTGGCAATGTAATCTGAGGGGAGAGTTACATCTATCCCCTCACTCACTGGATCGTCACCTTGTTGTGGTGAGTGGGCTTGTGTGTTCCCAATGAACCCTGTGAGCGAAGCGGTCGGGAGTCATGTACTCCTGGTAGGGTCACCCATGGTGGTAAGGTCCAGGGGGAGGAACCAGACAAAGAACGATCCAAGAAAGTCCTCAACGGCAGAACAGGCGGAAGATAACAAGGTGTATTGTTACAACGGCTACGAAGGCGGATGAAGGCTGCAGCAGACAAAAGGTCACCAATCGTCATGGTATCCATGCCATTGGATTAGAGCCTTTTTCTGTGAAGGATGTGTGCTGATCGTTGTGTACCGATCTCCACACATAAAACAAATTCACGCACAGGCGTCTTCCAACCACACCAAACCCAAAACAACCAAAAGTCCCATGGCGATTGATGAATGGCAACGGGGGCAGGACTGTGAAATCCGGAAGCTCCTAGTCATGAACCAGCACATGGGCGGTGGATACGGATTCAGTCGCCCTGACTCAAGGATCGAGGCAGTTGAGTAGTTCGGCAGCTGTATCCACGACTGAGCAGCCCTATTTAGGATCCACTCTGCTCACCCCATATGGGGAGGGGGCTAGAAAAAGTGCCCTAAACATAGTCTGCCTCATTTTCTCCCTGACTGGATTACCGCGACCAGTGGGGTCACCATCTAGCGGTCGTAAAAAACACATGAATTTTGGAACATGGAATATACGGACACTGCAAGACAATATGGATAGTGAACGACCTGAACGTAGGACTGCCATTATTGCAAGGGAGCTGAGACGTTTTAATATTGATATAGCAGCACTCCAAGAAACTCGAAGAGCAGGAGAAAGACAGTTGAAGGAAGAAAAAGGAGGTTATACCTTCTTTTGGAAAGGACTGCCTGAACAAGAACGATGAATACATGGGGTAGGCTTTGCTATCAAAAACGACCTTGTGAAGCTCTTGTCAGAAGTTCCCACTGGGATTAACGAACGACTCTCAACTCTGCGAATAAAACTCGCCAAAAACCAACAGGCAACTATCCTAAGTGCTTACGCACCAACACTAGATGCAGATGAGGATATCAAGGAAAAATTTTATACCCAGCTGGACACCATCTTATCAGAGATACCATTTCAATGCAAGAGTTGGGCGTGATTTTGATTTGTGGCCAGGGATCATTGGGAAAGACGGAGTTGACAACAGCAACACGAATGGAATCTTACTTCTGACTAAATGTGCAGAGCATAACCTTGTCATTACTAATACACTCTTTCGCCAGAAAAATAAATTTAAAACATCATGGAAGCACCCACAGTCGAAGCACTGGTATCTTTTAGATTATGTAATTGTCCATGCTAGAGATCGCCGTGATGTACTTCTCACCAGAGCCATGATGAGCGCCGATGACTGCTGGACAGAACATCGATTAATTCGATCCACGATGGCCATAAAGATTGTCCCTCATCGTAGGCTCCAAGGAAGAAAACCAAGGCGTAAAATGAATACACTGGCCCTTCAAGATTCTATTAAACGAGCTTGCTTTCAATCAACTCTCAAGGAACATCTGCCTATGGAACTTCCTGAAAATGTTGAGGAACACTGGATTAAATTGAAGACTTCTATTATTTCAGCCTGTGAACAAACTATCGGATACCAGACTAAGAGACATCAGGACTGGTTTGATGAGAACGATAATGAGATTGAACATATTATTGACAAGAAAAGGAAAGCCTTCCAGATATGGCAAAAAGATATTAACTGTCCTGTTAAGAAAAAAATCTACGCCAGTGCAAAGGCAGAAGTCCTGTGTTATTGCTCCAACCTTATTCGCTATCTTCATCGCTATGATTATGCACCTTGTTGAAGAGAAACTTCCTACTGCTGTAGAAATTATATATCGAACAGATGGAAAGCTTTTTAATCTTAGTAGGCTGAAAGCAAAAAATAAGGTAATTGCAACTTCTGTTATAGAACTTCAATATGCTGATGATAACGTAGTCTGTGCACACTCCGAGGAAGATCTTCAAACTATCCTAAACATCTTTGCAGAAGCATATGAAAAACTCGGCCTCTCGATTAACATTAAAAAAACCAAAGTGCTTTACCAGCAAGTTCGAACCAATCCCTCTGCAGCGCCATCAATCCAGCTTAAAGGTGTGTCACTAGAAAATGTCGACCACTTTTCTTATCTCGGCAGCCATCTATCTACAAAAGCCGACATCGACGCTGAAATTCAGCATCGCCTGAGCTCTGCGAGTGTAGCTTTCTCCCGAATGAAGCGTAGAGTGTTTGAGGATCGGGACATTCGCAGGAAGACCAAAATGCTTGTTTACAAAGCCATTGTACTACCAACCCTTCTGTACGCCTGTGAAACATGGACCCTCTACAAACGCCACCTCCAACTTCTTGAAAGATTCCATCAACGCTGCCTCCAAAAAATTCTGCAAATTACTTGGGAAGATAGGCGGACTAATGTTAGCATATTAGAAGAAGCAAAAACCACCAGCATTGAAACAATGATCATCCAACATCAACTTCGCTGGACCGGTCATGTTGTTCGAATGCCTGACCATCGTCTTCCAAAGCAGCTACTTTACTCCCAACTTAAGAATGGAAAACGGAATATTGGTGGACAGCAAAAGAGATTCAAAGATACTCTCAAAGCTAATTTTAAAAAATGTAATATCAGCATTGAGAACTGGGAAGCCCTAACACATGAGCGTTTCAATTGGAGGTCATCCTTTATTAATGGCGCTATGGACTTTGAAGAAGCACGAGTACAGGGCGAAAAGGAGAAAAGAGCTAAAAGGAAGGCACGTCAGGCAAACCCTCATCATGACCGTCTCCCACCCGGAAAACTATGCCCTCATTGTGGGAGGTTGTGCGGATCCAGAATTGGCCTTTATAGCCACTTACGGATCCACCGTTAAAATTTTACCTTTGGAAGGCAATCTTACTCGGCTACGAGTGATCGCCAATGATGAATGATGACATCTATCCCCTTTGTCATGGTCAGATCACACCCTGGTGACCTTGAGATTCTCCTATGCCACCCACCTCTGCAGGGAGGCTGGACCCATTTGATTGGTCCACCCCAGGTGACTGATGGACCCAGTAGGGTTTCAGAGGGAGCTGGGGGTTATACCCGAGGATCTGCTGCACAGTCCAGCAGAGGCCCTGGCTGCTGCCTGGAATAGGGAGATGGCCGGGGCCTTGGACAGGATCACACCTGTGCGACCTCTCTTGGCCCATCAAACCTGACACTCTCTGTAATTTACAGAGGAGCTAAGGGTTCTGAAGAGGATTAAGAGACATCTAGAGTGCCGCTGGAGGAAGACAAAGACCGAACCCTACCGAACAGAAGCTAGAGCCATGGTTAAGGCCTACCTTGTGGCGGTAAGAGTGGCGAAACATCAGTATTTCTCCACTCTTATTGCATCCGCAGAATGCTGCCCGGTGGCCCAGTTTAAGATCACCCAATCCCTTCTGGGGAAAGGGGGTTCAGAAATCCATCTACAGGGCTGTGCTGAGGAGTTTTCTGGCATCTGCAGGATACAATCGCTCAGATTCGCTCCAAGCTGGACTCCAAGCATGAGACAGGGTCTGTGGAGATGCCTGGGGTATGTACTTACCCAGTTATCTGGGAACAGTTTGATCCTGTTGGACCCGAGGAAGTGGATAGGATCCTCTAGAGTGTAAATGCCACCACTTGCCAATTAGATCCATGTCCCTCCTGGCTGGTGAAGGCAGCTTGGGAGGTGATGTGTGGTTGGGTCCAGATGATGGTAAATAAATCCTTGCGAGAGGGGGTGTTTCCAACTGCCTTTGAAGAGGCACTGGTATGCCCCCTCCTCAAGAAACCATCGCTGGACCCTACTGTACTGGACAATTTTCATCCAGTCTCCCACCTCCCCTTTTTGGCAAAGGTGGTTCAGAAAGTGGTGGCGTTGTAGCTCCAGGGGATTCTGGATGAAACAGATTATCTAGACCCCTTCCAGTCAGGTTTCAGGCCCGGATATGGGACAGAAACGGCATTGGTCGCAGTTATGGATGATCTCTGGCAGGAGCAGGATGGGGGCAGTGCATCCATCCTGGCTCTTCTTGACCTTTCAGTGGCTTTTGATACCATCGACCATGGTATCCTTTTGGGGCGACTCAGGGAGTTGGGGGTGGGCGGCGTAGTTTTGCACTGGTTCACCTCCTTCCTCCAGGGCCGTTCCCAATAGGTGTTGATAGGGGGTGAGAGATTGAGCCTGCGGCTCCTCCTTTATGGGGTGCTGCAGGGTTCGGTACTCTCTCCGCTCGTTTTTAACATCTACATGAAACCGCTGGGTGAGATCATCCGTCTCTATTGGATGAGGTATCATCAATATGCTAATGATACTCAATTATATATCTCCATCCCGGGGGAAGTAAGTGATGCCATGACTGCCCTCTCTCGGTGCCTGGGGGCTGTGGGGTTCTGGATGGGGAACAACAGGCTTCAGCTGAACCCTGGTAAGACGGAGTGACTGTGGGTTAATGGCCCCTCGGTATCCAGGAACTTGACATCTTTAGTTCTGGATGGGGTTGCACTGCCCCAGTCAGACCTAGTGCAGAATCTGGGGGGTCTCCTGGACTCATGACTCCTGCTTGAAGAACAGGTGGCAGCTGTGGCCAGGAGAGCCTTTGCTCAACTTCGTGTTGTGCACCAGTTACACCCTTTCCTGGATCATTTAAGAATGCATTTAAGGCCTACCCCCGACCCAATCTCGGTTTCTCAGACCATCTTACTGTAATGCTAATTCCAGCATATAGGCCTTTGTTAACTAGAGAAAAACCAACTGTGAAGCAGGTGAGAGTTTGGCCTGAGGGAGCAATGGAAGCACTGCAAGGCTGTTTTGAGTGTACAGATTGGAACATATTTAGAGAAGCTGCAACGACTAACCAACATACGAATGTGGAGGAATATGCTTCAACTGTAACTGCATATATCCAAAAATGTATGGATGATGTTAGTGTTATTAAGAACATCATCTTACGGGCGAATCAGAAAGCTTGGATGACTCGTGAAGTATATGTGAAGCTGAAAGAAAGAAACGCTGCTTTTAAATCGGGTGATATGGAGGCTCTTAGAACAGCCAGAGCTGATCTGAACCGGGCGATGAGAATAGCAAAGCGGGTCTATAGCCGGAAAGTTCAGGAATTTTTTCATGATTCCACAAATACCAGGCGCATGTGGCAGGGTATTCAAACTATTACAGATTATAAGGCTACTCCGACATCATGTGAGAAGAATATAGATTTTCTGAATGAACTCAATAGGTTTTTTGGTAGGTTTGAAGCATCTAATAATACTCCTGTGAGGAAGGTTGAATCCCACCCCGACGAGCAGGCACCTACCCTTGATATAATTGATGTCAGGAGGACCCTGAGGAAAATTAATATTTGGAAAGCAGCGGGCCCAGATAATATCCCAGGGCGGGTACTGAGGGACTGTGCTGAACAGCTGGCCAGTGTCTTTACAGACATATTTAATATTTCCTTGCACCAGACTGTAGTCCCGGTGAGCTTTAAGACTGCGACTATTATACCTGTGCCTAAAAAATCTACGATCACGTGTCTCAATGACTATCGCCCGATAGCTCTCACTCCCATTGTGATGAAATGTTTTGAGAGACTGATGAAAAATTATATTGTTTCCAGACTCCCCTCCTTCCACTTCAGTTTGCTTATCGGCGGAATCGCTCCGTAGAGGATGCTATCTCTTCTGTTCTTCATTCGAGTCTGATACATCTTGAGAAGAAGAACAGTTATGTGCGATTGCTGTTTATAGATTTCAGCTCAGCGTTCAATACGATTGTTCCCCAGCATTTGGTGGACAAAATGGGTTCTCTAGGTTTTAGTACTCCCTTGTGTAATTGGCTACTTGACTTCCTTACTGAGAGGTCTCAGTCGGTGCGAGTTGGATATAATACTTCTAGCTCTATCTCCCTAAGCATTGGCTCCCCACAGGGCTGTGTCTTGAGCCCATTGTTGTTCACCCTGATGACACATGACTGTTGCGCCAAGTATACCACCAATTCCATTGTGAAATATGCGGACGATACAACTGTAGTGGGTCTTATCAGGGGTGAGGATGAGTGGGCTTATAGGGAGGAGGTAAAGGGTTTGGTGGAGTGGTGCAATAAAAACAGCTTGGTTTTAAATGTGGAAAAAACTAAGGAGATTATTATAGACTTCAGGAAGAACCGGTGCAGTCACACTCCACTTTTTATCAATAACATAGCTGTGGAGTCAGTCAGTAGCATTAGATTCCTGGGGGTGCAGTTAACAAATAGTCTGTCCTGGTCCCTTAATACCACATTTTTGGTAAAGCGAGCACAGCAACGTTTGCACTTTTTGCGTCGGATGAAGAAAGTACATCTCCCATCTTCCATTCTCCTTACTTTCTACAGAGGCACTATAGAGAGTGTACTTACAACTGTATTTCCATCTGGTTTGGAGGCTGTAGGGCCTCAGATAGAAAGTCTGTGCAGAGAGTGGTAAGGGCAGTAGAAAAGATAATTGGGATATCTCTGCCCCTCATCCAAGATTTAGCTCATGCACGCTGTTTGTCCAGAGCTCGAAAGATCATCAGTGATGCCTCCCATCCTCATCATGGTTTGTTTTCTTTGTTACCCTCTGGGAAGAGGTTCCGCTGTATCCGATGTAGAACAGCCAGATTGGGAAACAGCTTTGTCCCCCAGGCTATTGGATTCTTGAATGCCAAATAGGTTCTTTTGTGAGTTAAAGAATGTATATTTTTTTTAAGAATGTATATTTTATAAGAATGGGTATTTTATAGTAATTATGGTTTTTTTATTATTATCATTAGTATTTTATTGCTTGAGTGAATTTGTGAGCCAACTGCAACGAAATTTCATTCTATTGTGCACTTGTATAGTGTATAGTGGAATGACAATAAAGTTATTATTCTATTCTATTCTATTCTATTCTATTCTATTCTATTCTATTCTATTCTATTCTATTCTATTATCAAGAGACCCTTCAAATGGTCACTCATGCCCTAGTCATCTCCCACATAGACTATTGCAATGTGCTCTACATGGGGCTACCCCTGAAGACTATCCGGAAGCTACAACTGATCCAGAATGTGGCCGCGCAGACGATTCTAGGTGCTCCAAGATCAGCATATGTAACACCTTTGTTTCGCAAGCTGCACTGGGTTCCATTCTGCTTCCGGGTCCAATTCAAGGTGTTGGTTATTACCTTTAAAGCCCTACATGGCATGGGGCCAGGTTACCTGAGGGACCAACTCATCCCCATTACATCGACCCGCCCCACCCGGTCATGCAGAGAGGGCATGCTGCGGACCCCGTCTGCAAGAGAATTCCATCTGACAGGGTCCAGGAAGCAGGCCTTCTCTGCAGCCGTGCCCGCCCTTTGGAACATTCTTCCCCTGGAGATGAGGCAAGCCCCCTCTCTCCTGGACTTCCGTAAAAAACTGAAGACCTGGTTTTGCCATCGGGCCTGGGGTGGGGAAGGGAATAGTCATTCTTGGAGATGGCTGATGCCCTAGACCGGCTCTTTATACACTTACAGTCTGTAGTATAACTTACCACCATCTGGATTTTATTGTATTTTATATTTTCATCTTCTATTGCAGAGCTTTCCAAACTTTAAACAGAAGCTTTCCAAACGCCACACCACCCGGAAGCGGCGGCGCGCGCGTGCACGGCGGCAGCAGCAGCGGCACAGGATCAGTGCTTCCGCGTTTTAGCGGAGGCTGCCGCCGCCGGCATGCACACGCGCACCGCCTCACGCCCACGCCGCCGCCGTGCGCGTGCGCCGCCGCACCCCGCGCCGCCGCCATGCACGCACCGCCGCGCCGCACCGCGCCGCCGCACACCCCCTCGCACCGCCGCCGTGCGCACGCCGCCGCCGCACTGCCGCCGCCGCCGCTGGTGTGTCGTCAGCGGCGGCACTTTGGAAAGCCCTGTTCTATTGTATTATTGATAGTTTTGTATTGAGTTTTAAATTTTGTTTTTATTGTAAACCACCCAGGGTCCCTCCTTGACAGGGAGATGGGCGGTGATAAAAATTTGATAAATAAATAAAATAAATAAAACACTGAAAATATTTTTGTGTTCATTTTTATTAGTCATGTTGTTCAAAGCAACCTCAAAAGGTAAGTATTCTTGCTAGTGTGGCTGTTAACTGATTTTGCTCCATGATTACTAGTTTGTGAGGATGTAATCCTGACAAGCAGTTTAAACATATAATTAATTAAATAATTGTATTAAATAAATAGAAAGCCACTTTGGTATAGTAGTTAAGGCACTGGGCTAGAAACTGACAGACCATGAGTTCTACCCCCTCCTTAGGCACAAAGCCAACTGGGTGACTTTGTGCCAGTCCCTCTCTCTCAGCCCTAGGAAGGCGGCAAGGGCAAACCATTTCCGAAAAACCTTGCCAAGAAAACTGCAGGGACTAGTCCAGTCAGTTGCCAGGAGCCAACAATGACTTGAAGGTACACACACATTAAATAAATAGCTTTAAGTACATAAAACATTTCATAACATATTACAGTGAACAAGTTAATCTTTATGAGGCAGCCTTCTGAAAATGGTATTCTGCAAATGAGCTAGGACTACAATACATTTGGAAGGCATAAATTGGAGACAGCTGATAGAGGGAAAGTAAGATTCTATTAAAACATCACTGCTTGAAAACATTTATATGAAATCATTACAGGCCAGTCTTTTAGAAATGCAAAGGTATGTCTGCCCCGTTTCTCAGAAGTGTATTCATTTTGGGCAATGTTTAACTGCAGCATTGCATTTCCCATGGACTTTCACTGAGTTGAATTTTCCTGGGAAAAAGATTCTTTTACAAGGCTTTCTAGCATGTAGGGCTGTTGCACACTCCTGAATAGCAAGAGTTTTAATCACTGCCAGCATTTCATAAAAAGGAATGTACCAGAGTACTTACTGCATTGTTTTATACTTTGGGGAAGCAAAGGAACGAATGTGTTTATTTGGGAAAGACCTGTTGTGTCAGTTAACCATTTTATAGCTGTGTGCATGGTGGCTTAGCTTTGCAAAGAATCAGGATGTGAAGTCTTTAGAAGATAGTTATTTACCTATAGTGTTTCATCAAACATCCTTGGGATTATTCTCTCTAAACAATGTAATAGGAAGATAGAAATCCTTTTTTAAATTCCTAGAGTGTCTCATCTTCACTGGAGAAAATGGAGAAAAATACTAGCTTCTCTCATCTTTCTTGCCACAGCATTCTGACAGCATTTAAACATGTTTAGACATTTTTGTCTTACCATATCTCTATGGTAACTGTATGCCAATTTTTCCAGTATTTCTTCATATAATTTTGTTCAAAGCATTTGGTCTTCCTCGTAACTCTGTTCTGACTTCTTTCAATGGCTTGGTTTGAACATTTCATCCCACTATCATCATCTGGTTGTTATCTGATTATCTGCACAGGTCCCTAAAATGCACTCCTAACTGGCAAAATATTTGCCCAGCCTCAATACATCGGTCAATCCATGAGACCAACAAAAACTCTAGCAAAAATAGAAGCCAGCACTCTTAAGCACTAGAAAAAGGCAAGCAGGATGTCTGTTTAGCTTGGAAAGGACCCCAGTCTGGTAGAAAAATGGAAGCATTACAGAATAAAATAATATTATAATGAGCCAAGATGACAGAAGTTATATAGCTTCCACACAAGCTGCATTACCAAAGGATGCAAACATTTATCTCTCCAATTGCATCACTGGCTTTGGTAAAAGGATAACAGATTTGGAAGCTTTTTGGTAAATAAAGGAAGAAGCGAGGAAATCCTCTCAAATCTTTTTGCAATTTCTGTTCAAGCACACAGGAATCAAGCTGAACTTCATTCATTAATAATTGTTTTCATAATTATACTTTCATTCGACAGTGGTACTTAAAAGTTTGTGAACCCTTCCTTTTGAATTTTCAATATTTCTGCATAAATATGACCTAAAACATGATCTGGAGTGCTGGGAAATGAAGCTGATGAAGAGACGCCTGGAGCTCCATTGGAGAAAGACAAAGGTGGATCCTAATGACCACAGGTAAAGTATATCTCAACCCCTGGCCATCTAGGCAATGCAGTCAAAGTCCTGATCTAATGCCTGGAGGTTGTGTGGGTCTGGATGGGAAAGAACAGACTCAGGCTCAATCCTGAGTGGTTATGTCTATTCCCACCACCACCACCCCAGATCTGGAGATATTCCATTGCTGGCTCTCAGTGGGGTTGAACTTCCCCATTTAAAACTTGTGTGCAATCTGGAGGTCCTCTTGGAGTCCCAACTCCTGCTCAAAAAGCAGGTGGAAGTTGTAGCCAAGAAGGCCTTTGCACAGGTACATTTAACGTGCCAATTGCACCCTTTCCTGGATCAGGAGGCCTTTCAGACAATCACTTATGCCCCAGTCACCTCACAATTAGATTACTGGAATTCATTCTAATTGGACCTGCCCTTGAAGACCATCCAAAGCTACAGCTGGTTCAGAAAGTGGCAGTACAGGCAGTGATGGGGGTGCTGTGTTATGTATGTATGTCTCACCTCACTGCTTTATGAGCTGCACTGATTACCAGTGGGCTTTCAGGCACAATTTAAGGTGCTGGCTATCACCTTTTTGAAGGCATAGGGCCTGGCTATCTGAGTGACTGCCTATCTCCAGCCATCTCTGCCCATCTGGTATGATCCAGCAGAGAAGGCGCAGTCCAGGTCCCATCAATTAAGGAATAATAAGTTGTGGGACCCAGGAAGTGTGCCTACTCTTGAAATGGTATGATTTCACCCCCAAGATTCATGTGGCTGTCACTATTTGCTTCTTCAGGGAACTATTAGAGACTTGAATGTTCTCCCAGGTCATGGGGATTGTGGTGCCCCCTTTTGCCTGTTTTGTTTTGTTTAATTTTGTTTTGGTCTTCTTTGAATACTTTGCTGTTCCAATCAGTTATATATATAAGACAAGCAGGTTCTCTTATCTCATCCCATGTATGGTTTGTTCCACTAAGCTATCCAGCCATTATTAGAGCCACCAACAGCAGAAACTGAACAGTATTGGAAGAACATATGGGAGAAAGAGAAGACACATAACATTACTGCAAAGTGGCTGCAGGACCTGAGAGCAGACCTCCCAGAACAGGAACCAGTCACCATCACAGTAGCAGACATCCATCAGCGGGTCAAGAACATGAAGAGCTGGACAGCACATGGCCTGGACATGATCCACACCTACTGGCTGAAGAAACTAACAGCAGTGTATGAACGCCTAGCAGCACAGATGAACCAGCTGCTAGCAGCAGGCTCCCACCCAGAATGGCTAACACAAGGAAGGACAGTGCTGATCATGAAAGACCCCAACAAGGGAACAACACCGGCCAACTACCAGCCAATAACCTGCCTCCCCACAACATGGAAAGTCCTATCAGGCATCATAGCCACCAAGCTACAGGACCATATGGTATGTGTCTGTGTGTTTGTATTCATTCATTCATTCATTCATTCATTCATTCATTCATTCATTCATTCATTCCAAGTTAAAAGCTGTCCAGAGTCGTTTGGGAGTTGGGCAGCCTATAAATAAAATAAATAAATAAATAAATAAAATTATTTCTCAAAGTCCTCAAATATGAATTTGGTATTGTTTTCTTTGTATTTGCTAAATTCCCCAAAGAAAGCATAAAACTGGCCCTCCACCATCCAAGAGAAGAACCCAGGACTCATATTCAAATTAGCAGCTGTCATTCATTTTCTCTTTATTCCCTTCTTTGTATCCAAAGAAGCTAAGCCAGTCTTATCGCCCCTGACTCCTAAGATGCAAGCCAGGAAAGGTGATTCTTTTTCCCTTCCTCTAAACAGAAATCCCTTTCCCATTTTTTCCCTGAAAATATAACCTTCTCTTTTTTTAAGCTGCACTCCTGCAATATGTGTCCCTTTTCAGCACACATATGGGAATGTACCAGACATTTTGCCCTATTTGCTTGGTGAGAAGGCTAATTTTTCCAGTCTTACTTACTCCGAACCCCTCATCCTCTTGCCTTAGGAAGAAGTCTTATAGCATGTTGTCTTTTTTTTATTTTTCTGTTTATAGCTGAATTCTGTGTATGCTCCATAAAAATAAAGCATTTCTTGAAACCTCCTGCTTCTCCCTGACTTTCTTTGTTCTTCATCTTTCTCTCAGAAACTAATGTATTAATGTCCTCATAGACAGTTAACTGATGAAGATCTCTTTTCACCCTTCAGGCTGTTAACTCTAACTACGGAACAAAAGGTAAAGGTTCCCTCTGCACATTTGTGCAGTCGTGTCCGACTCTAGGGGCCGGTGCTCATCTCCGTTTGTTAGCCAAAGAGCCAGCATTGTCCGAAGTCGCTTCCACGGTCATGTGGCTGCATGACGCGCGCGAAATGCTGTTACCTACCCACCGAAGTGGTACCTATTAATCTACTTGCATTTGCATGCTTTCAAATTGCTAGGTTGGCAAGAGCTGGAGCTAGTGCGGGAGCTCACTCTGCATTCAGGGCTAGGGATTCGAACCTCTGAACTTGCAATCTTCCAATCAACAAGCCTGGCATCTTACCCACTGAGCCACCATGCCCCTTTTTGGTATTATGGAATACCAAGTGATTAATTGGACTTCTGGGGGAGCTATGGTGAACTGAAGATGTCTCAGTGAAACCAGAGACCACATCTGCTGCAAAGACCAAGGAACCAGTGAGTAGACCAGTTCCTTGGAACCTCTCTAGATAAGGAGAGGATGGGAGATCACCAACATGTCCTCTGGACGGCTGTTCCTTGTGAGGAGACCACAGGATAGTGGTTTTCTGTGGATCTGAGTGCTGGGAGACAAAGAGATAAGCCATGCTCTCAACTGCAGTGAAGTCTTCTAAAGGACACTAAGTTCACAAACCTCACTTTCTAATCACTTTTGGAAATTGCCTATTACTCATCTTAAAGCTATTAGAGACCTTCAGAATGACAAGTTTGAAAAGCCTTCATCGGGTGAGTTTTATCTTCAACTCTAAACAAATGAAAAATAATTATAAGCTTAAGAACTTAAGAACTGTTGAATAAACAGCAAAAAGCTAAATATGATTTTGATCTAAGAAAGTTATAAATGGATTAAGGGTCCAGATAAATTTGGAATATTGACTTACTATAAGATTTTGGAACTATGAAAAATAAATAGCTTCTCGTGGGAAACAGACTAATTTTGGCTATCCTGACTATTGCAAGTCATAACAAAGATAAGTTACTTTATGATTTTAGAAACTGGACAGTAGAGGGGACTAAAGATTCTAAGCAGAAGGGGAAAAAAGTACAAGCCTGTTCTTGATGTCAGTTAATACTGGGACTTGCAAAATGACACAAAATGTTATAACATCGGAAACATTAAAGGAGTTCTTTGAAGAATGGAGCCAGAAATTAGTAACTACAATATCAACACTGTCAGTAATGATGTTTGCTTCTATGAACAGACTATGTCCAAAAGATGTTAATGAAGGAGTGATAGATGTGGAACAAATTTTATCTGACAAGACAGAGAAAGTACCAAAAGTGGAACTACAAATGACAGGCCAAGAGAATGATTTGGAAAAGGACGCTTTACTGGCTATACAAAAGAAACTGGCTGAAGTTTTAAAAATTAAAAAAGAAATACAAATAATAAACCAAGAGAATGACCTGGAAAATGTTTTCTTATTGGATCTACAAAAGAGGCTTGTTAAAGCCTTGAAGAAATATTTCAAACTTGTATACGTTTCACACTCAGCTGAGATACATTCAGCTAAGCAATCAGACTCTGCAATGGTGTATTCTCTTCTTCACAGCTCAACTGTTATCCACCATAACTTTGGGGAGAGGAAAAACTTTCATATTTTCTCAGGACCATCGGTTTGTTATCTTGACTGTCCATGGTATTCTCAGGAGTCGACTTCAACACCAAAACTCAAAAATGTTAATATTCTTTCTATCCTTCTTCAAAGTCCAGCTTTCACTTCCATAGAGTGTCATAGGGAATACTGTGGCTTGCACTATTCTGATCTTTGTAGTATAGACACATCATGGCATTTGAATAGCTTTTCTAAGTCTTTTATGGCTGCTCTACCAAGTGCTAGTCTGCAGCATATTTTCTGACTGCTTGTTCCTTTACTATTGATAGTTGATCCTAAAAGGCAGAAGCTATCTGCCACTTTGATATCTTCATTGTCTATTATAAATACTCTTCTGAAACGTACAATTAAAATCATATGCACATCTGACAGCATCTTTTCTTGAATCTCCTCAGACACTATTCACACATTTCAAACCAAACAAAAACAAGTCATGGCTACAAACATTTCCAAATTTGGCATTCAATATCAAAATATCCTGAAAGGGAATCCTATACCTAATAAGCATAGTGCATTTTCTAGCTGGGAAGAGACATCTATACCTACAGCAGAAGAAAATAATTCAATGTTTCAACGCTTAATTTTACCATGGTATTAGTATTCCAGATGCTTTCAAGTTCAGATTGCAATAAAAACAGCCCCTTTATAAACACAAACAGGGTGTGATGATTACTTCCTCAACCACACAAGCAGCCCTTTGCTCTTTACTTCAGATCCGTACTACCAGAAATTGCATTATTCCTTTCCCTGTGGCAAAGAAGCCCATCTAACTTTGGATCTCCAAAGTGGTGGCAAAAATTAAAGCCTATACCAAATCCTTATGACAATGGCATCTGATTAAGCATGGTCTTACTATTAATATATTACTATTATTAATAACCACTAATGTGCACCATGAAATATTATGTAAGTAAAAAGCACTGTCTAGGCAAAGAAAATGGAGTTATGCATATTATTTCATTCGAACTGCATGAATTCCATCTTGCATGGCCACTTAATCACATGAGAAGAATGGTCCTTGCACAGCTCCTCTTGAGCAAGATAAAAAGAATGCTATGATTAAAAAAATGCATAGAGCTGTAATATATCTCTTAATGAAGGCGTCTATGGCTTTCCTGTCAATAATTGATAATAATATTCAAAAGTGAGGTGCTGTTAAGGTCATTATGCCTTCTACATCCTGCTGAGGCAAATATATAGTTTTAGATTGTTCATATAAAAACTTAAGAATTCATGTTTGTTTCACTAGTAATGTAAAATTATTATATAAATATATTTTTGTGTGATTTATTCTTGTACCATCTACTATTTTTAAACAATTTAAACTTTTTTAGTAGTTCTGTAAACTACCCATGACTATCCAATCATAAGTCAATCAATAAATTTCACAGATAGACCATGTTTACAGCACAATTTCATATATTTCCAAACTTGGCACAGGAGAAAAAAAACTTCCCAGCATGCATTTCTGGTTGTAATTGGTATTTGCTTTCTGGTTCTGTATTGTTGAAAAGTATTGTTCAATTTTATATTACACAAAAGGAAAGACGTAGATGTACTAGAACTTACCAGTAAATATTTATGTATTAGGTTGCCTTTTTCTTCTTGAAAACTCATCATACCAGAAATTTGAACTTTAACAAACAACTGGAATTAGCAATGCACTAGCCAAGCTAGAGCAACTTTCAGAATTCTAACAAATAAAAAGGCATTCAGTTGACACAACAAGAAGCTGAAATGTTGATCAGCTTTCAAAGATAAAAAGATATGCAATCATAAACATCAGTTCAAAATCATAGATCCAGGACCAATCAAAATTAAAAAGTACACTAGGAGGTATTATCTTTGCCAACATTTGTATTTACTTATCTCAAAACGTTTGTATAATCCCCGTATACAAGTCAGAAATCAAATACACAATCACACTAGCAGGAGTAGAGTTTTTATTTATAAGATTGCAACTACAGGCACCTCTTTGACCTATTGGCTCCAGGAAAAATGCAGATAACTCAGAACAGTAAAATTGAGATTGTCACATAACAAACCCAGCTAAAGCAAAGTATGAATGTATATCTCCTGAGTTGACACCTATATACTGTATAGTATGCAGTGTATACAGTGTATACAACATTCAAAGTTGAATAATATTAAGCCAAAAAAGAAAAAAAAGAAATGTCAATCAAGCACTTCCATTGCAAGGAACTCACATAATTTCCAGAGTACCTTGATACATAACAAGGAGCAGGAACACTGAAAGTTAAGTATCTTGGATTACCACTTACTAGCAGGTTGAGTCAACGAATGAATGGTCAGATCAATTATTGACATACTGTATATAGTTTCTACAGAAGAAACTCTTGGTTTATTTTTTACACTGTATATTTTTTAAAAAAATAAACCCAGGAGGGAAGCAATTGCTGCCCCATTAAAAATAATCTAGACATCTAGGAAGAAATTTGATTTAGCTAGTTCCGCCTGGTAGTAAAAATAAAAAGAAAAAGGGCAGGAGTTATAACTCAAATTGTATATGAAATAAGGACTATTCCTTTAGAATACCTAAATTGTTTATTTCGAATATCTACACATCTGAAAGTTTAATTTTCCAACAAATACTGTAGTTCCTTACTGTTATACATATTACAGGAGGAAAGGCAGTGAAAGAGAGACATGGGTTATGTTATCCCTGTTGTTACATCCAGGGCTTTGTGGAGTCACTTGGAAAAAATGCTTCATCCAAGACTTTGTGAGAGTAAAAGACCCTTTCAACATGATTCACACATGTCTATCTAACACCACTGCCATTTTTCTGGCTAGGGTTGTACTCCAGGTTGTATCAGGAAAATGAGAAAACTGTGAAAATAAGCTGTCATAAAAGGTAATTGATACTGCTCTCTGAAACTGATGTTGTTCTCTGCAACTTACAGTTAATTGAAATATAAATACAGGGATAGCATTGGCATTTGTTTTCTTTTTTACTGAGAATTAAATCTTGGAATCACAGAATGTAAGGACAGGAAGACAGGTTGGTTATACAGATGCAGGTTACATGTTAGACAGATTAGAAGTATCCTCACCACCTACTTTCAGTTTGATAGACAAATATTCCAACAAATCAAAGGAACACCTATGGGATCACCACTCTCAGGACTCATAGCAGAGATAGTAATGCAACGTCTAGAAAGGATAGCACTCCCACACATACAACCCAAAGTATGGATCCAGTATGTAGATGACACCTTCGTCATAATAAAAAAGGATCAACTGGAAGAAACACATGAAACCATCAACAACATCTTCAAAGGAATAAAATTCACAAGGGAAGAAGAAAACAACAACACACTACCCTTCTTGGACATCCTCATCAGTAGAGGAAATGATGGCATTCTAGAAAGACAAGTCTACCGGAAATCTACCCACACTAACCAAGTGCTCCACTACCAAAGCAATAACCCAACCTCCCACAAGAGGAGCTGTGTAAGAACACTATTCAGACGAGCACAAACGCACTGCAGCAACCCAGAACACCAGAAAAAGGAAACAGACTACTTATATAGCATCTTCCAGCAAAATGGATACCCACACTTTATCAAAAAGTGCCTGACCACTCAACCCACCACAGCAAAACCAACAGAAGCTATGAAAAGGATTACACTGCCATACATCAGAAACATCTCAGAAACTACTAATAGACTGTTACAACCACACGGCATCACCATAGCACACAAACCAACCAAAACCCTTCAGAACAACATAAGTAACCCAAAAGACCCAGTAGCCCAAGAAGAAAAAACAGGAGTTATCTACAACATACAGTGTAAGGACTGTAACAGCCACTATGTAGGACAGACTGGCAGAAGACTAGCAGAACGCATCCACGAACACCAACTAGCAGTCAGAAGACATGATGAAAACTCCTTAATCTCACAACACATGGACAGACTCAACCATACTTTCAACTGGGAAACTGTGAGCATCTTAAACCAAGCCAAATCCAAAAATGCTAGAGAATTCCTGGAAGCTTGGCACTCAGACAAAGCAGCCATCAACAGACACATAGAGGTAAACAATATTTACATACCATTCATAAGAGACAATAGAAAAGCCAGAAGACCAGAACACCTCCTTGCCAGCAATCAACAACCAGATAGGCAAAGATTAACACCAAGATTAGCACCAGAGGAGCAATCAAACAACACAATAGACCCTAATCAAGGAACTATTAACTCAGTCAATCAACCAAGCAGCAAACAACAACCCAATCAAGGAACTACCAAGGAGAGTACAATACCCCCACCAACACAGGCAGGACAAGCCAGGGTACAGTATAATAGACCTTAATCAAGGAACTATTAACTCAGTCAATCAACCTTCTGCTCAGGCACTATGCTTATTTTCTCTTTATTCAATCAACCAAGCAGCAACAGCCCAATCAAGGAACTCCTAAGGGGAGAACAACATCTCCACCAACACAAGCAGGACAAGCCATGGTATATAAACAGAGAGCAAGTCCCACTCCCTTTTAGCACTGAAGATGTTGCCTAGCCTGGCAATGAAACGTCTGCAAGAAAACAACAAGGCTCAGAGAGCACCAAGGACTCCACAGATTAGAAGTACCTTATCAATTAATAGTTGACAATTGTAATTACTTAAATATTTTGATGCATGTGAGTTCAGCAAACTCTTGCTCAATGGTGGTGTTAAAATCTCTTTTTTTCCCCCAAAACAGTCACTTTGAGGTCTGCCATAGAATGTCCTGGGTGGTTAAAATGCTCTGACAATACTTTGTCCTTGTCTTGAGCCCTGATGTCAAATTTGTCTCTCCATTAATTCTTTTGTGCTAAGTTTGTTCCATTTGTCCTACGTAAAATCCAGAGGGGCCTTGCTGGCAAATGATGGCACGCAACACACTAGAGGAGAGTATGTGAAGGGGCCTCTAATGTTTATTATATTATTTATTATTTTGATTTTTATCACCGCCCCATCTCCCCCAAATGTTGTGTGTGTACCTGTTGGGGCCTGTGATGGTGCTGTTGGTATAAATGTGGGGGAAAAATAAACATCTGGGTTTGTTTCAGGGTCTGGTTTCCATGTTAGCATCACTCTCCTATTGTTTCTTGTTGCTTTTGAGGTATAAGAGGCAAACAACAAAAATCACAGAAGGTAAAAACTGAAGAAGTCTGAGACAGAGGAAGTGTGCAGGAAGCAGAAGCTCTTCATAACAGCTCTATAAGAGAACTGAAGCCAGATCTGTCAGCAAAACGAAGCTGAGCTCAAGCTAATGAAAAAGACCCCTTTTTTGATGAATCCTCACCAAATAGATTCTGACATACTGTAAGGACAACTTCAAGCACCAACCTGAAGGACAATAAAAGCTTTAGGCTGGTATTTGAAACTTACTTCAACACTAGGGGTTGGATGACAAGTATAGGACATACTACTCCAATAGACAAGAACCTGGAGATTGCGTTTTGCTGCCTATCTCCCACAGCTGCAGCATCTTCTACCAAAAACACCTAATAGTAATTCTGGCCCTGAACCAATCTGCAAGTCCTAGCTAGACCGAGTTAGAATAATAGATTAGTTGGTCAAATTTGTTAGAAGTGAAGTAGCTGGAGGGAGTGATGTTCAAAGCAGCAATCATTTTTAGAGAAGTGTTGAACAAAGCTTAATTTTTAAATATCTGTCCTACTAAATAATCTAGTTTAAGTTATAAATTAGCTTTGAATAGACATTATTATATTTGATTCCAATTAAAAATAATCAAGATACAGCATATTAAAATATATTATACAGTAAATTATATCTATTTCATTGCACAAAAATTGTTGGAAACGGTGGATAAGAAATAAATCAATATATTACAGTATATGGTAGATACCATGATGGAATCATGATTAAAACTTCACATGATATAATTAGTGATTCCAACTTGATTTCACTTTGTTTAGGGTGAGTCCATATTCATTTATCCTGTTCAAAATGGTGGACAATGTTTTCTTATCATTTTTCAGTTATCTACTATGTAATCCTCAACCATGACAATTGTGGCTCTTTTTCTATCTCTAAAAAGTCCTGTCATCTTTCTTTGGGAGAAAAAAAAGGGGGGGCACATATATTTTTTTAATCACAAATTAAAAACAAAAGTTCCCTAAGGTATAAAGTCAGTTTAGTGCTCTAGTTGACTAAAAAAAATGATAAAAACCATTTGAGGTATTCAATTACTTTGATTTCTGTCACTTTGGGAGAAGATTCTGTTGTATTATAAGTACAATTTCCAGTGCAGGGCAATCCCTCATATCAGAATCTCCTCTATATCAAAAGCAGTATGCATCTCATGCTACCATGATGGAAGTGATACCCATGTGACTGCAAACTCCAAATATAGACACCAGCTTAAACAGAAATAGAATTGGTTGTTGCCACACCAACCATGAAACTGGCTGAAAGTTTTACTGTTATGAATTTAGTAAATTTCTGCACTGTCCAAAACAATATAAAGAACTTCCATGAACTTCTGAGAACATGGAGAGGAAGGAAGGAAGGAAGGAAGGAAGGAAGGAAGGAAGGAAGGAAGGAAGGAAGGAAGGAAGTTCATAACTTCTTAGCACTTCTCTCCATTTTCATTTTGCCTAGTTGCAAACAGTAATAAATGTTAATTATAACATTTTAGATTTTTGAAGGCCCATAATTTTTAACTTTTTAACATGCTATAACATAAAATACTTTCATATTACTATGGCTGATGTATATGTATCATTTAGGATTATAAAGCAGAAATAATACCAAAATGCAAATAGAAAAATATTTCAGAAATTCCAAATAATAAAATTATTTCAGTATATGGTCTCCAGATTAAAATGCTTGCATTAAATGTCTTACAAAATATTTTCCCGAAATTATTTGGAAAGACAATAAATGTTTGGAATAACATTTTTTTGTAAATGATCATTTTTAGAGCCCATTGTTGGAAGAGATGATAGAAAGTTCTATTTGAAATCTGCTCAATTAATGTCTTTGTAAATCAAAATCCTGCACAGTAGTAAAAAGAAGATAGCTTAGCCCTGTTCAATCTTTTCAAATAAAATTAGGCAAAGCCTCAGAGAAAAAACTTGGGCATATCCAAATGAAAAGAATATTTTCACACGACCTTCTGTGAACTGAACACAATCCAACGAATCTGGCACATTACACTGTTCTTCGAACTGAACACAAGGAAAGACCTAGTCCAGAGAGGAAGTGAATGAGTGTGTGAGAGCTAAGTGTGACAAGATCAGGCCTAAACTTGTTAATGACTTTTTATAGGATTGTGGGATTAGTACCAGCCTGTCTCCTGCAGTTATTTGCACCCTGAATGGTGCAGGAAAAACACTTTTTGACTTTAAGACTTTTTTCTTAAACTTTTCCTTTTACAGAATATAGGCTTATTCCTTTGACCAAAAAGAAAAACAAAGTTTTTTTCTGACTAGGCTTTACTTGAAAACATAAAGAATATGCCACCTCCTCCAGTGAATGGCAGTCTTTTTTAAGTTGAGGTCTAAGTTGCTACCTAACTAACAAAAGGAACTATTGAGGTGGAAATAAGTTCATCACCATGTCACCTTTGTTTATCCAAATTCTTTTCTAAGAAGCAGTAATCTGTATTTCTAGATCATGGTGAAAAACTTAAAGCAGAGCCATTTAGAAGAAATTACATCAGTGGATATCCTCAACTGCACCCTCTCACTTGATAGAAGACCCCCTTTCTTGCTATAAATGTTTACTTATTAAGCATATCTAGGTTATGGCAATGCATAATTTTGATCCCTCATAGTCTTATAAGCATGACCTAGAGGCATTTCAGTGTAGATGGTGAACATTATATTCAGTGGCCTGATTCACTGTGTAATTAATGGAACTCTGTGCCCGTAATGTGGCTCCCAAATTTTCACAAAACATCACCTGCTCATTTTTCTAGGATGTCATACTTCCCTCAGAGATCCTGAGATCCCCAGAATTTCTTCCTGATACCTGCCATAGCTGAGGAAGTAGATTTTTTGGTTTTGCTCATCAAGTAACACTGTTACATTCAAGAAAGCATGGAATGCTAAAGAGCACCTGGAAATGGCTATTTAAAATATTTAGTTATTATAACATACGTAAATTGCTGACTGCATACGGACTTCCAATAGTCTACATCAGTGTTTCTCAGCCTCTGCACAAAATACCTCTTGGCATCCAACTCAGTAACTGTCATGGGGGACTCGGGCTCGGAGTCAGAGTCAAAGTCAGACGACAAGGATGGGCGGCCAGCCTCTGACGTAGAGATGGAGGGCGAGCAGACAGCTCTAGATAAACGGTCGCCTGAGCAGTCAGAGGAGGCGGGCCTGGTCAGCGAGCAGCAGGCACAGGCGCCACTGATTAGTGAGGACGAAGGCTCAGAGCTGCTGCCCCCTCCCAGTGCTCGAGAAAGGAGAGCGGAAAGGAGAGAGGAACAACGGAGGTCGGCGAGGGTACGTGCAAGAAAGTAGCCCCGCCCTCCTAAATAAGCTCCACCCGGGTCTGCCTCTATAAAAAGGGAGCCGCAGGCCCAGACCATTCGTTGGGGACAACCGTCTGCTTACCGGACTCCATGTGCCTGGATTCCTGATCGGAAAACCCTGTGACCTGACTCTTGGACTCACTTGACTAATCGTGGTTTCAACGTGAAACTCCCTTAAGGCAAGCTCATGGGACTTCTGGGGCTTGTTTTTGTAGAGTGTGTGCGTTTGTGCTCACACTCCCTTGCCGCCTGTTCGTTACCTCACAAGTTTACCTCACAAGTTTCTCAGCAAAGTTTACCTCACAAGTTTCTCAGCAAAGTTTTACAACTGCCTCCCTGGTGTATTGTGTGTGATTGGGCTGGGACAGGACAGTAACATTCAGAACCAAATACTCTTCAAAACAAATTTTTGTTTAGATTGCCTTTCTAAAAACCACCAGGGAAAGTGACATCCAAATAAGTCAAGTGTTCCAGAGAAATGGAGCACATCCTGAGAAACCCTCCCCGCTGTCCCTCCCTGGATCTCAGACAAGGTGACCCTCAACATACTGTATCTAGATGGGTTGGCTCTCCTTGAAGCAGGCTGTTCTGCAGAGACCTCGATGCCAGCCACACAGAACTTTATAATTCAGGACCAGCACTTTGAGCTGTACCTGGAAACCTATTGGCAACCGATACAGCACCCACAGGAGCAGTGTTATAGGAGGCTGGCTGCTCTCGCCTGCCAGAAGGAAGTCGTAACATAACTATAACAAAATGTAACTTTTTTGAACTATATGAAAAAGGGAGGAAGTGTAGGCAAATGTCTTACATAAGCAATTCCTGCCTTAGGAACTTACTGATTCAATTTGTGCTAGCTTCACACAATGTCACTTTACACTATTTATTTCTGCCCATTATTTTTAATTGGTCACAAGAGAACTGTTGTCCATGTGGGACAGAATTTACAGTCACTTTCCTGAATGAAACAGACACATCACACTTTCTGCAGTCACAATTTTTACAGAAATGTAGGACCTTACCACAACTGAAGCTGGAGTTCTTACTCATTTTAAATTTTTTGCAGTTTCACTTACAACTAATGTGGACAGTTATTAGAAAAATAAATTTAGTAATTCTTTATAATAAAAGCTAGAAGTCATAGTAATTTATCCTTTGTTGTTCCTTCACAGTTTGAAGTTTAGAAAACCAGCTTTACAATACAGTATTTGTGGATGAGCTCACTTATAATGAAATGCAGAGGCAGTCTTGATATAAGCAACTGTAAGTCTCTAGCAACTTTTCAATTATAGTCCCATATGATATCAGACATAAATATTGTTTTGAGTATCACCAGGCACAAATTCACTCACTCTATTGTAAAACTGTCCTCACATATTTAGAAGATTAGTTCCAAAGTATGCCTCTTCAGCTAAAGATGTCCAATACCAACATCACCTCTTCTGCTCATTTTAAATTTCTATTTCCCTTTTCTCTTACTGAACCAGAGTTCAAATGAAAATTAGTTTTCAAAATCACTACTGCAAATGTTAATCCACACATCACGAATTCATAAGATGTTAAGATAATGAAAAAGAAAATTCTGTTCAGCTAAGAGAAGCTACTTAAATGAACTATTTTTATATTATTCAATTGAACTTCTAATTATTTTCATTTCTGCAAGCCATGAATCCTTCAAAGAATATGCTCTTCTAAGTATGAATATATTTCTGGAAATAGCACAGCATTCCATTAACAAGGGCAATATTAAAGAATTATGGGTATCTAATAACTGCCTTTCTGACATTAAAACTTCAGATTCCCCTTTAAGGCGGAGAGGGGGTCATCTCAGTACAAAGGTCTATATTCTACTGAACTCTTCTTTATACAAATGTGGTACTATAATTCCTTTGCTTTGAAAATTATATTGATTATAGCATGACAGATGGGAGAAGCAGGGGCATCCCAGATAAGCTGTTTAACATTTGCTGAGATTGAAGATAGTGTTTCTCATTAATCATTTTAAAAAAGGTCATTGTAACATTGTAACATGCACACAAATCCTTGGTCTTGGGACACAGTTCTGGACCCACCAAAGGTTTCAGTTATTTAGATTTCACAGGATAGTGATTTAGAGCAAATAAATTGTCCAGACAACAAGGAAATTAGCTTAGCATAATTATTGTCTTTTACTAAAATCATTGCCCAAATATTATGATAGGGCTGAATAATTACAGTTCTTATTCCAGGAGGTGGAATCTCTAGAACACATGGCTAATAAAGACATTTGTGATCAAGTTGTAGCTATTCAGGGAAAACAATTTAACACATCTCAGAAGTAATAATTGCATTAATCCATTGGTAGTAAGCACAGCTGTGCTAGAAAAACTGCTAGGAAAATATTTAGCTATGGAGGGAGGGAGGAATGGATTACTCTAAAATATGCCTACCACAAGATTTGCAGGTAAACGCCCATACACTGTGCAGTGTCATAGTTTGAAAGCAAATAAGGCATAAAGGCCCCACTCTATACATTGCATTGGACAAAAATGCAGCAATGTGGTTTTCATGGTCCAATGCAAATATACTATGAAAGAATGCCTGGTATAAAGCATACATGAACAAAACACTTGTGTTTTCTTCTTCTAACCATCTGAATGTGATGGTGAAAGATCACAGCATACTTTTATAAGCATTTGTTTAACCCACCATAGAAGCAATAGCAATACAAACCCAGAGAAAATGTTAAATCGCTGATATGAAATTAAGCAAAAGCAATACTGAGGGCTTTAGTATAAGTATGTTCAGAATTAGCATACAACTTGAACTAAAACAAAACTAAATGCAACAAAGCTCCTAAATTATCAAAAAGGCTTCAATAAAAACATATACTGCAAGAGAGTACTAATATTGCAGGATTAAAATTAATAAAGTAAAGCAATATCTCATAGGTAATGAGAAATTAGAAAAACGAGAATCTCCAAAAGCACATCCCTTGCTAATTTCACAAGATTAGCACTGAGTAGTATAAGACACATCGCAACCTTGATGCTTCATGTGAAGCTATTTGTGTGCCCATCAAAATTTCAACTTATTTTTGTTGTTGTTCAGTCGTTTAGTCGTGTCCGACTTATAGGGCTAGTCTATTTGCATGCTGTGAGGTATGCATATTTTTAGTGATACAGAACTAATGAGAACTCAATGCAAAAAAGGTAGAAAATACTTTTTAAAATTAATACAATTATACAATTTATTTTCAAACAGACAGCTAGGGTATGTCAAGCAACTTCTTCTTTCTAGCTACTTTAAAATAAAATTAAAATAATGAACTAACTAAAGCATTCCCCTGCACACCAGCATCTCAAATTTCTCATTCATTTCTATACTTCTACCTTCAAAACTAATATGGTATCTGTAAATGGAGTGCTTTGACATTTCCAAATCCATTCTGTGCTGAGGTTCAAGAATTGGGATCCATAACTAGGTGGTAGCATCTCAGATAACACTTGACCACGGTGTCAATAATGAATTACAAATTATTAGATCCAGTCCACCTAAAACTAGCTGTGGTGTTTAAGTCCCTAATGAAACAAGTAAGTAGTGACTAATGTAAATTTTGCTTCCAACGAGCCTGGCAGAACAGTTTAAACATGTTCACTGAGAAGTAAGGCCTATGATAAACATCCTGGGATATACTATCCAGTCAGTTGTGCAATCTTATAATTAAGCCACCAACCCAGCAATCATTACTGCTGCTGCAGGAATAAACTGCAGGAGCCAGTTTGGTCTAGTGGTTAAGGCTTCGGGCTAGAAACCAGGAGTCTGTGAGTTCTAGTCCCACCTTAGGCATGAAAACCGGCTGGGTGACCTTGGGCCAGTCACTCTCTCTCAGCCCAACTCACCTCACAGGGTTGTTGTTGTGGGGAAAATAGGAGGAGGAAGGAGTATTAGGTATGTTCCTCGCCTTGAGTTATTTATAAAAATAATAAAGGCAGGATAGAAAATAAATAAATAAGAGTGAGAGAATTTTCTTATCTCAAGCCTTTAGAGCTTGTGCCAGCAGAACAATGGCATCTTATGCTATTTTTACCTTTACATTTTCTTACTACACATCTCTGCCACTTGATTCAGTAGGATGAAAAGAGTAATAAATACCAGCACATAGACAGTAGATATGTCTCAAGATTAACAGAGTACAGTATCCTATGGCACTTGGAAGGATGACCCAGGTGCCAAAGGATTTCAACCTAAAACAGATGTTAGCCTTTTAAAGATATAAAGCAATTGTGATTTGCTTCAAACACTTCTTCAAATGTTGGTATACTTATCTAAGAATAACTAACAATTTCTTTGGTTATAAATATTACCAGAACAAAATCCATGATGATATAAAGAAATCCTTATGCAAGCTTTCAGCTTACCCATATTCATTCAATTAATCAAAAGAAACAACTATTATGGGTAAAGAGCTAATTGCTGTCTCATTAAAAATAATTGTCTCCAAAAATATGTATTCAATTGTTTTATTTCTTATCACTGAGGTTCTATTTTTCTGTTCAGTATGTTATTAAGGTATAGGTTCCCCCCGCACATTTGTGCAGTCGTGTCCGACTCTAGGGGCCGGTACTCATCTCCGTTTGTTAGCCAAAGAGCCAGCGTTGTCCGAAGATGCTTCCACGGTCATGTGGCCGGTCATGTGGCCGGCATGATGAGCATGGAACGCTGTTACCTACCCACCAAAGTGGTACCTATTAATCTACTTGCATTGCATGCTTTCAAATTGCTAGGTTGGCAAGAGCTGGGGCTAGTGCGGGAGCTCACTCCGTCACGCGGGGCTAGGGATTCGAACCTCCGAACTTGCGATCTTCTGATCGACAAGCCTGGTGTCTTACCCGCTGAGCCACCATGCCCCTTTTAGTATGTTATTACTTTCAGTATGTTATTACTTGAACACAATTATGACATTTTCTTGGCAATACTATAAAAGCATTTGCCTTCTTCCTGGACATATTTCAGCATCTTAGTGTAGCCTACATCACCAAATTCCTTGCTGCTCTCCCTGCATAGCTTCTGAACTCAAGACAAAATCATCTGGGTGACAACTGGCTGGGATTAAATGTGTATCTGGTAATATTCCCATATAAATATATACTGTACTAAAATTGGAAACTGTTTTCATATAGAGTTTTGAAAGGAGACCCTGAGATTTAGCATAATAATAAATAATAACATTAAGGGGAACTTAGTGACTTAGGAATACATGTACATATTCCAAAAGGAAAAATGCCTTGATTGCACTTTTGTGAATACATGAAAATAACCTTCACCTAAAATTCTCCCATTGACAGAAACTAATATTTTCTTATTCTTATTTGTTCCAAATGTTTCCTTTCAATTCCTTAATTAATTAAAATAAAAGTGTAATAATACTTACTCCCAAAATTCCATTACTGGAGAAGTAGCATTCTGCAAATATTGTTGAGTGCAATTGCTCATATTAAGTTTTTGAAATTCCACACAATGTTCTATAAAAGAACAAAAATATTATATAACATTTGTCTTAATCTTTTTTTTAGATTATAGATGTAAAGGTTTCAAAAAAGGTTCTTTCACATGCTTTAATAACTAATTCTCATTACTCTATTCTTTCCATATTTTCTCTTTGTCCAGTTGAAATAACAATACTCAATCCTTCTTAAGAGTAGACATAGACTGAAAATGAATAACACCATGTCAAATAGATGTTGGAAATGTAAAAGGGATGTTGTGGTGGATGTGTCAAAAACAAAAAGTTTCTGGGACAAAATACATGAAATTATAAGTAAAATAATACAAGAAGATTTTAAAAAAGAACCGGAACTTTATCTACTGGGATTTATTGGATCAGATCTACACAAGAAACATGGAAAATTACTATTATACTTAATTACTGCTGCAAGAATTATATATGCTAAACACTGGAAAGAAGACTACATACCCAGCATGGAAGAATGGATTATAAAAGTGATGGACTTAGCACAGATGGCAAAATTGACTGATCAACTAAATGATAAAAATATGGATGAGTTTAACTCTTGTTGGAGACCTTTTTACAAATTTATAGAAGAAACGCAAAAAAATTCAATTGGAACTCAATTGTAATCAGTGGCTGATTACAATTCAATTCCCAATGCATATTACTGGCTTGGGAATCACCTTCTATAAGCAGCAACCTAAAGGCTTTAATCTGTTAAGTGGGAAAGTCATACTGGTAAAGCTGGTATTCCAGAAATTGGAGAAGGAAATCAAAGCTTTTCTTCATAAGTGAATTGATATGTGTACTATCTGGACAATATTCAATATTAGCTAAGATTTCTGAAACAGATGCCAAAAATTACTGAAGTCCATGCAAAACTCTTAATTTACCCAAACAGTATAGATCTGATCAAAACTCCAAAGATATTTAATAATACAAGAATGCTAGAAGATTTCAGTTCTTAATAAAATTAAATGGTTACAGAGGTGAGATGAGATGTATTTTAATTTCATGTTGCTTCTTTCAGATACCCTGATATTCCACTCAGGTTTAATCAGTTTTAAATTATTTAAAGTAATAATGTAATTAGTCAATATAATATAATGTAAAATAAACACTGTTTTTAATTTTTGTAAGATTCAAAAAAGACTGTCTGAAATGAGATGTAAATGATAGGAGAATTCAAGTCTGGCCAAGGATCGTGTAAGGTTTCTTGCAGAAGCAAAGTGGCATTGTAATAACTTTATATTTATTTATTTATTTTACTTATTTAATTTATATGCTGCCTGACTCCCAGTGACTCTGGGCAGTCCCAATGACCTACACACACACACAAGCACACACACACACACACACATACTGTACATACAGACAAAGCATCAGAGATCTCACAAGATTCTACAACAATAACTTCTTATTAAGAATGAAGGTTAATTCTAGAAGAAAAAATGACCTTGTCTTCTCTCCATGCTGCATGCATGAAGTGGTTTGTTTAGTGTAATGATCTAGATACTGTACTTATAAAATGAATACATGTACCATGTAGAGTCGTTGAGAGTTGGGCAGCATACAAGTTTAATATATATTTATTATTATTATTAGTAGTAGTAGTAGTAGTAGTAGTAGTAGTAAGGGTTGCTCTATAGTTGATATTTTTCAGAATTTAAGATGTTCACAAGGAATTGGAAAATGTGTTAAATGAATAAAATTATGTGATGCTACGTATCAAAAATATAAATATCCCTTCCAATTTTCAAAAATCAGTGTTTAAATGGTAAAAAAATATATAACATGCTATTTCATCACAAATGAACATTAATAGTGTCTACATTTTGTTTATATGCTGTATGAAGATATCATACACCAACAAACTAATTGGTATGATTACTTATGTCACTGTTTTTTCAGTGCTTTTATGGAGATATGGCCTAGAATCGCTGGGAGTTGGGTGCCATATACATGTAACAAATTATAAATTATTATTATTATTATAAATTATTATTATTATTATTATTATTATTATTATTATTATTATTATTTACACTATCACTTTTCTGTGCTAATACCTGTGTTCCACTCATGACCACAGCTTGCCCAGGGAAGATCCATTGTGAAGCAGTTAAATAGATAAAAGATAGCCCACGCTAAAATGATGATATAGTAAACATTCAAATGTGCCTCAATAACCTGGGTGGCATATCCAATCCCTGAAAAATATGGAAAGATAACTTCTTTAGCCATAAATAGAAGCAAAAGTATGAGTTAGAAAACAAATACTCTCAATACATACTTGATATAGTCTAGTTTCTAATACAGACTTTCCCCAGTTCCGAAAATCTAACTGTACTATGTACACTAGAAAAATTGGCTGTCTAAGAGGCAGAATTTAGCTGACCTTGAAAAGCTAAGCAGGGGTAAAGCTAATTAGTATTTGGATGGGGGACCATCAGGAAATCCCAAGGCTGCAGGCTAGACTGGGAAGAAAGGCAAGGACTGAGAACAATAATGCCTCAGAATAAACTTGCATTGGAGATTAGGTAGATTAAAGGAACCAGAAAAGAGTTTTTAGGTCCTTTTTGTTTAGCAAAGTGGGCACATTCCAAATTAAGAATACAGTAACTAAATCTTTAAATGATCGTTTTTTCCAAGTCCTTTTAAGGTTTGGCATATGATTTTAAACTAACATTCACTTGTAAGGCAGGAAACTATTTCAACCTTCCACACTACAAATACTGTAGGTTGGAAAACTGAGACAATGACTTTCTCAAGAAGCAAGTTCCTGGTCAAAATGGAATGTCCAAATTTATACCTCAGGATCCTATGCTGCATTTTTTATTCCTCAGATGATGCTATAAGTAAATACAAAGAGCATTCATGAGATCATTGTGCATTCACAGATAACTAGGGTACTACTATAGATTTTTTTGTCATTATTGGAAACAATATTAGAAGTGTTCTTTCCTTTTTAAATGCCGAAAATTCACTCTTCCTGTAAAATATTTTCAATAGTCATAAAAGTGCTTCTGTATGTACATAATGTACACAAATACACACCCACAAAAATACTTGCATCCATATACCACGGAAAAATGAATACAACATATACCTTCAAACAATGGGCATACTTTTCTCCAGCACGTAATTCCTCCTTCACTAGTAAACTGGCCCAAAGCAGTTTCCAGGAAAAACACGGGTATTCCACAGCACACAAAGAAAACGACATAGGGTATAAGGAAGGCACCTAAAGCAAACATAGAACAGACATTATTAAGTACACCTAATTTCTTATAAAGATAAAATTAGACATTTAATTACATGTATGCAATCATTGCACAAGACTACTATGCATAATGCATAAAAGATCTGGCTTTGAGTTCAAAATTAAATATTTTTATTTTATTTAAATTTTAAATAAAATCCTACTTTACTTTTTATTATACATTTACTATTTACTTATAGATACATATGGGTGATCTTTACCTTTAGCTGGGTGCCAGACTGAAAATATTTTTCAAATACAATTATATTAATTTTGTATATATAAGCATTACAACTTTTCATATTGGAAAGATACTGTATTTCCAAAATGTCAACACAGGATGCCTGAGAATATGTGCTCAACAGGTATGACTTCTGATCAGAAAATTAGGTCAATCAGCAAGGTATTAATAATTAAGTCCATATATATGATGAACTGACAAAGTTTCTTCACGTGTGGAAGATTTTTTAATAGTATGACTTAATGAAGCTGTAATATATCCATTAGAAAACATCTTGAGTATGAAATAAATAACATTAATTTTAATGTCTACCAGTAAATCCTATTTAAATCTACTCAGAAATAAATCTTGAGTTCTGTGAGACTAATTCCCATACAGAATTGAAACTAATATATCTCATTGTAAATGGACTTTACATTCCTGTTTTAAATATGACTTAACACTGGAGTGGTGCATACATTATGCATGCTATTAGAATGAACTTAAAATGACCTTTTCGTACTGAGTTTATAGAGCATTTATTACAATGCATTCAACCTACTTTCATTAGAAACTAGAATGTAGAAAGCAGGTATTGATGCTTATAAAGTGATAGGTTATAACTGATTTCTGCTCATTAGTAGCAATTATCATACAGAGAATGTTTATATTCCATGGCAAATGAAATTTTGCTTCACTGGAACTTAATGCAATTGACATCATGCACAGCAGACCACTTTTCCATTGTGATTTCTATCATTACTCAAATGTAGGCTGACCATATTTCCTTGAGACAAAAACAGGACATTGGGATGGAAAAAACGGGACAGGGGTCCCCACCCCCCCGGGTCCACGCGATTGGCTCCTGCCTGCAAACCCACCCCCGATCCGCGTGCTTGGCTCCTGCCTGCAAACTCCGCCCCCTGGTCCGTGCGATTGGCTCCTACCTGCAAACCCCGCCCCCGTCCATGCGTTTGGCTCCCGCCAGCAAACCCCACCCCCAGTCCACCCAATTGGCTCCCGCCTGCAAACCCCGCCCCTGGTCCACATGATTGGCTCCCACCTGCAAACCCCGCCCCCCGGTCCACATGATTGGCTCCCGCCAGCAAACCCTGCCCCCAGTCCACGTGATTGGCTCCCACCTGCAAACCCCGCCCCCCAGTCCACGTCATTGGCTCCCGCCTACAAACCCCGCCCCCTGTCTGTGCGATTAGCTCCCACCTGCAAACCCCGCCCCCGGTCCACCCAATTGGCTCCTGCCTGCAAACCCTCCCCCCGGTCCACCCAATTGGCTCCTGCCTGCAAATATTGACTGTCAAAGGGAACCTTGACCCAGACCTTGCCCTGCTGCCAATTGGTCATATGTTTCTAGTCTTGCCATATTGTCAAAGTTTGACAATATGGCAAGACTAGAAATATAGGACAAGGTCTAACTAAGGCACACTGGAGTTTGGACTGGACTAGACAGGTCTGCAGGAAGGCAGATTAGCAAGGGTCTGGATTTGGCTTGACAGCAGCAAGACAAGGCAACGCAAGAACTTCTTGGCAACGATAGGGGGCATGGCAAGGAACTTCCCATAGTACCTTATTGAAGGCTGAAGGAGGCAGCGAGCTGGGGCGGAAGGACTGGCCTAAATGGTTTAGGGCTTGACTATCTGAGGGACCACCTCTTCCAATATGAACCGGTTTGGTTACTTAGATCAGCAGGGGAGACACTTTCCAAAGATGTTCCTACAGCTAGAAGCTCACGTACAGACTACGCAGAAAACAGGCTTACTTCTGTGTGCCTCCCAGGCTCCCAAGCTTTCAACTGACACTTGATTGTAATGATACACAAGCCTGATCATGCACATGGAAATTAATACAGGGGGTGCAACTCAATTTTCTATTTAGTTAGTGGCAAGCTCCCTCTGTCCCGAATGAAAATGAATTTTAGAAAGTGGTCAAAACACTGCAGCCAAGTAAGTATGACAAGTTGTATATCTTTTCTTCCCTCTAGTAAATGGAATCAATTAGAACAATTAATTAAAATGCCTTGCTGAAGGATTAAGCACTCTACATTTCATTATTCCAATAACAAATTGCCTTTCTAAAATTATTGGGGGGGGGGGGAAGGAATAACAATGCCATCTATTAAATATTTTAAAATTCTTTGTGGGAGTTCAATAACCAGTGTATAAATATTATATTTTGTAAATAAAATCATAATAAGATTAAGATTAAGCAGTTATAAGTGCTGTGAAATCATATATCACCCTACATCTTTAATTATCTGCATCATTATTAGGTAATCATCACCCATAGACTTGTCATAAAACAGGCCTCCTCCCCCAGTTCACAATGGAAGATAAATGTCAAAATGTGGGTTAATCTGTTGGCAATTTTTCCAGGGAAAAATGTCTTGCAAAACTCAGCACAACTCATTTTACAGCTTTCAGATTTGGCCATCTCTGTCTTGGAGATTGCCGGGGAGCAAGAACAGAGGGAGGGAGGGAGGGTTTGTGCAGCTGGTTTATTCTAATTCATTTACTCACTGACCACCACACAAGTTACTGTAACCCTAAACATCTTAGCCTCATTGGGGTAGGAACCCCTCTGACCATTAAGACCTGCCGGGAAGCCCTCTTAAGGAGGTGCCCATGCTCAGCAGGGCACCTGTTGGCTGCATGGGCACAGATTCTCCCTTTGTCACTGGCAGGCGATGCCCTTCCTTGGGAGCTCGGTATAACCCTCATTCCTTAACTCTAAATCACTTTCCTCACCCTCTTTCCCCAGCCTTTCACACACACACACACACCACACCCTCTTTCTCCAGCCTCCCCGTGACCAAATGCACCCGCACCTATTGCAGGGAGGCTGGAGAAAGAGGGTGTGGGGAGCGTGTGTTTGTGTGTGCGCGATTACTCTCAGCAGGTAATCGTGCGCACCCACGTGCACACATACACACAGAGACATGCACCCCACACCCTCTTTCTCCAGCCTCCCTGTGACCAAATGCACCTACACCTGTTGCAGGGAGGCTAGAGAAAGAGGGTGTGGGGAGCGTGTGTGTGTGTGTGCACGTGCGATTACTGAGCAAGTAATCACGCACGCACGCACGCACCCCACACCCTCTTTCTCCAGCCTCCCCGGGTAGGATCAGGTAAGGAGGCAGGAACCGGGTGGACTGTGGTGCTGTGTCTGCTGCTGGGCTCGCACGTGGCAACTGGGCTTCCAGTTGCCGCGCTGATAGGGCCTCTTCCGGGCTGCCTCCAATGGCAAGTCCGGCTCCAGTCCTCCTTCCTGTCTTCCTGTCCTCCTTCCCGCCGGGTTTAAAAAAGGGACAAAATTGAGATTTTGATCAAAACAATGGGACGGTTGAAAAATGCTTAAATAACGGGACTGTCCCGTTCAAAACGGGACGTATGGTCAGCCTACTCAAATGACATAAATTGTCAAAAACAATGCATCAATGTTTAATTATGTCATCTTGTGAAGGACATAAATCACTGCTTATTCTTAGGATTTCCACAATAACGGACACTCCTTTTCCCCATTAGTCCATTAAAATGAGGTTTCACTGTATTTTCTTAGGTTCTTACAAAACGTTTCACTAAAAATCAGTGAAGTTACTTGAAAATGAAATAGTCTGCATAGAAAACCGAGTAAATAAATAACTATATAGTTAACCCTAAGATACGTTATGCATATTAAACAATTTTTCTATATTTTTCCAATTAAACAATACAGTTCACTAGCATAGCTATGCTGCTTTCAAAACTAAGTAAATATGCTTAGATACTCTTGTATCTCTGGCATGCCACAATGCATCCATTATATTGAAAACTTAAAAACATGCGCCCAACAAAATTATCTTTATTTTTCAAATTCTACAGCATAAGTGCCATTTTTTAAAATATGTTGCATTATAATGTAAAAAACATCATAGGTATGAGTGATTTTAGCATTAGTAATGGTTCAATTTTTAAGTAGATTAGTAGAAAAGTATTGTTTCCAGAGAAGTGTATATCTGAAAAACTGATTTGATTCCGTAACAGATGTCAGCTTCATAGATTTATATCTATGTGAGTTTTATTAATAAGTTACCATAGATTTAAGACACTTGTTTAGAACAATGCAGAACATTTGGATCAACTGGACAATCTTAATTGTCCAGTAAAAGCATACATACATATTTACAAATTCCTTTCATGTTTAGTTTTTGTTTTAGAGAAACTTACACTGAATATATCCTAATACATGCTATTCCAAGTTTTCTCAATATATTTATTTGTTTATTTATTTATAGTTTGGCTTTCTAAGGTTACCCAATTCATCACTGACTCTGGGCAATATACAAAGTTAAAAACAACAACTGGATACAATGCAGTGAAAAAACAAAGATTGAAAAAAATAAAATATGGCCATTACAGGCAGAGTAGGCATACCCCCTAGGTATGCAAAAGCAACCCCATATTGGATACAGACCCCACCCTTGTCCAAGGACTGGGGAGGCGACCAGGCTGGTTTGAATGAAAGCAGGGTCAGGGGCAATGCTGTTCCAGAGGGCAGGTGCCCTACAGATAAAGCACACCTTCTGGCTCCATAAGGAGGCATGGTAGGTGAGACCTGGATTATGCCAACTGTGTCAGATCTCATAGGACAGGCAGAAACCATGGGTGAAAAAATGCCCCCTCGGATAAGTAGGCCCTATGCCTAGCTGTAATGGTATGTGGGAATGACCTTGGGAGACGGGAGGGAGAGTGGCAGACTGGACAACCAGCGTGTAAAAGATATCTCAGTCCACAGAAGGCGAGGAGGGGGCGTGGGAAGGGTTTTAGGAGGGACCCTCCCTAGTTTTCCTGAGAGTAAAAGGAAAGGAGGGGAGAAATACTTTCAGTCTTGCACGATTCTGTTGATGTAACCTTACAATAAAGATAGAGCTAGTACTCCTGGTTGTACATCTTGTCTGGACTACCTCACAGGGCTAACATTAGCACACTAATCCTATTCTAGATTACAGAACCTATTCAATCCTATTTTAAAATATATTGAATGCTGAAAACAAAAAAGATAAATACAAGGTTTCTTGAAATACTGGAAAGGAGTTAACCCATGAAACACAAGTGGAGGCTGTGGCCAAGAGGACTTTTGCGCAGTTACATCTTGTGTGCCAGTTGCAAACATTTCTGGAATGGGAGGCTTCACTTACATCCTTGTCAATTCATGATTGGATTATTGCAACTCACTCTGCGTGAAGTTGCCACTGAAGACCATTCAGAAGCTGCAGCTGGTTCAGCATATAACAGTCCATGAAGTTATGGGTGCTCCTAAGTCTGACCATGTGAAACCTATGCTTTGGGAACTGCATTGTTTGCTGCATAGCTTGAAGATGCAATTTAAGGTGTTGGATGTCACCTTTAAAGCCCTATATGCTTAGAGTTTCAGTATTTTAGAGATTAACTACTCTGGGTAAAACCTGCCCATCCAATCTGAACAGGGAGAAATGGCATATTAACAGATATTCTGCAGAAGGAATGTCATTTTGAGGGACCTCCTGGTTGAGCCTTCTCAGTGATGAACTCCCTCCTCTGGAATAACCTTTCTTCAGTTTTAATGCCTGCTCCTTCTGTGCTACATTTCTGAACAGCTTTGAAGATCTAGCTCTTCTGGACTACTTCAAACATGGGGTGGATTGTTGCAGTACCCCTGAAGTGGGGTGCGTTTTTTGTGATGTAGTGGGAGCAGTACTGTATGTTGTTTCCTTGTGATGTTATTTTTTTTAACCCTTTTACTGTAAGCAGGTTGGAAATGTTCACTTTTCTGATTGGAACAGGACAGAAACCTGAGCAAATTAAATCAGTCAATCAATAGAACTAATATTTTTCAACCTGGCATCCGGCCAGATGTGGTGCTGGCTGAGAATTATGGTCATCATAAGCTAACACATTTGACAGGAGTTAAGTTGGGGAACTATGATACAGAAAACAAATGGGATATACAGTAGGAGGCTTAGAAGTCAGATTGAGATATCTGCCAAAGATGTCAATCAGATTAAATTTGGCTGTATAGATTCATTATACAACAATATAATACAACAATATAATACAATACAACAGTCTGTTGATTTTGTTGGTACCCAAACTGGACTTCCTATCAAAAAGAATGTTTCACATTATATCGTAAAATCAGCACACGTGACACCACTGCTGCGCGAGCTGCATTGGGTACCAGTTTGCTTCCGGGTCCAATTCAAGGTGTTGGTTATCACCTTTAAAGCCCTACATGGCATGGGGCCAGGTTACCTGAGGGACCACCTCATTCCCATAACATCGACCCGTCCCACCTGGTCATGCAGAGAGGGCATGCTACAGACCCCATCAGAATTCCATCTAGCGGGGTCCAGGATGTGGGCCTTCTCTGCAGTGGCGCCCGCCCTTTGGAATATCTTGACCCTGGAGCTGAGGCGGGTTTCCTCACTCCCGACCTTCCGGAAGAATTTGAAGACCTGGTTCTGCCGCCTTGCCTGGGATGGGAAGGTCAATAGCTCCTCCTGAGGGTGGCTGGTGCCGTAGTGCCCTCCCTATTATTTAAGACCTAGCCCTTGGATTTTATACTTATGTATTGTATTTATACTGATTGTAATTTTATGTTTATATTTTTTAACTTGTGATTTTATTGTAAACCTCCCAGAGTCCCCCGGTTGGGGGAGATGGGCGGTGATATAAATTTAAATAATTAATAAATAAATAAATAAATAAATAAATAAATATCATTTCCTTAAGTACTTGTATTATTTCTTCATGATCTATCAGCCATGTCCAAAAAGGATGCTACAATATACATGTGAACAAGCAAAAATAAATACACTCTTCATTCTAGCACTAAACCTATATAAGAATAAAATGCAAATGCAGCCTGTAAATCCGTGTGAACATTAGGTTCACTGGAGTTTCCTGAATAAAATCTTCCAAGTGAACTCTTTCCCTGATTTAAACAACAGCAAAGACATGACTAATACATTGCTACTATGAACAAAACAATACAATTATAATTCTAAATGCAATTCTGCATATATTTAACTGAATAGGGCACAAAGTTTAAAAAGTAAGACAGAACATATTTGCTTTAATTGTACATTTGTATTTATTTTACTGATACATCTAAACTGGAAAATATGGAAAATATGTTTGGTCAACTAATATAAAATAGATAGTTAGCCATGTAATATAAAAATGACTTGCCCAGGTTCTGCATCATAAAATAACGGCATGAAGAACAGACTAGCAGTCATCAATAAGAACAGTTAAACAGAAGGTCTCACTTCATCTTGATTTTCTGCCACTATGAAGCAACAGAAGGCAATATAGAAAAGCAAACACACCTACACACCATCCTTTAAAAAAAAAGTAGCAAAGGAAATAGGCCAAATTCATTTTGATGCTTCTCATTTCAGAAACAACATAAATCGTGGGCCAACATTATCAGCAGAAAAACAAGATTGAAGAAGTAGCACCTGAACAAATTGTTTTAGCCCCATGGACTTTGGAAGTATGAGGATTTAAGCACAATTAGGGCTATTCCCCTCTATTTCTATAGCAACCATTCCAGATCTAGGGATCCTCCAGATATGTTGGACTTCAACTCCCAGGATTCCCAGCTAGCATGGCCTTCGTCTAAGTCAGGGAAGGCTACAATATGTCTTATCACAACCACTTCATCATAGCATGGAAAGACGTTCTCTAAAAAAACAGTTAAATGTTCTCGTTAAACCCATGGAATGAGCTGCAGGATGATGCCTTAAAGCTCAATTCTATACTTAAGACAAAGGGAAGAAATGGAATATCCAAGTGAAAATATTTTATTGTGCAATAGACTGACATGTTTCAGATAAAATCCTTTATCAAACTATCACTACAAAACAAAATCATATGGAATAAATTTGCCCAAAAAAGTATATAAAACCAATTAGAAAACATGAAATAAAAATATTATATTGTTTCTTATGTAACATTTAACAAGCAAACATTTTGAAAAGATACTCCTAGTATTTATGTTGTCTTGAAACTACTAAAACTGGTAACTTAAAACTTAGAGCCAGTTTGGTCTAGTGGTTAAGGCAACGGGCTAGAAACCAGGAGACTGAGAGTTCTAGTCCCGCCTTAGGCATGAAAGCCAGCTGGGTGACCTTGGGCCAGTCTCTCTCTCTCTCAGCGCAACTCACCTCACAGGGTTGTTGTTGTGGGGAAAATAGGAGGAGGAAGGAATATTTGATATGTTCACCGCCTTTTGTTATTTATAAAAATAATAAAGGCGGGATAGAAAATAAAATAAAATAAATAAACCTTTACAAAAGAAAGAATTTTCACTGGTACTTGGGATACTTCTTTCTTTCCTTGTAATTTGGTTTTCAGTGCCTGCCATCCTCTTTTTTGCCAAAAATGTAAGGTTATAGCATTTAGATTATATTGCCATTTCTCTCCTGCATTATATTTTATCTTGGCTCACAATACCATATACCGAATAATATTACAGTTTGTAAACTTGCATTCTCTAATCTCCTATAAACACTGCCATGTCATGACCACATACTTAATTTATCATGCTTGCCAAAATTCAAAGGATCAGTAATGCATACTAATAAAGCTTCTGACTTGCTTCCAAGCAACAATGTCCATATGACAAAATAAAACAAAATCATGACATGTAAATATTTATTTTCCAAGAAAGTGATAACTCCCAAGAGACTCTGAGAAGTATCTTGACCTCTGCATTCAATAAGCAAAGCAAGACCAGACTATTCAATTTACGTGGAATGTCAATGCACCCAAAATATTTTTTTCTATAAACAGTATGGCCACAAATTATAGACAATTCTGTACAAAACTGTACTTGATGCTTATAGCTCTGAGTACTATCATAGCTAATAATCCAGAAAAGATCTAAGTACCTGCATTTAAAGAAGACTAATTGATTGTGAAGGAAAACTAAGAAAATTGAAGCTACCTGTGCTAGCCCTTGGTAAAGAAAACCATAGAATTTGTAAAATGAAGTGTGCACCACAGATCATAGTCCTTTTTTAAACTGTTCAGAAAACGTTGAATACAAACCACTTTGCTTTGGGTCCAAAACCAATCTAAGCTTTCAAAAATCTCTTCATTAATTTGCATGGTAAAATGAGTAACAACCATTTGCTCTCAACTGAAAGGAATTGGCAGATTTTGTTTTGTTTTGAATCTAAAGGGACACCCATTTCAGACAGACAGGTTTTGTGCAAAAGAAGTGTTTGAAGTTCCTGAGTTGGTATAAAATGGCTTACTACTGTAGGTGGTCCTATGAAAGTCACCTGTAAAATGTTAAAGGGAGAGAGGCAGAGACAGGGATTTATTCTAAAGAAAGAAGCAATTTGAGGCTTTTCATTTTCTGCTTGGATGGCATCAACTGATAAGTTTCATCTCCATCCCTCCTAAAAGCATTGTAATTAAAAAGGAAACCTGCACTAAAGTTTTCACGTGATTGGAAGGTAGAAGTGTCAATCACAAAAAGTTACACCTTCCCCCCCCCCCCCTTGCCTGGCATTTTTGTTTTTTTTAAATGCTTGAAGGAAAATGTATTTGTTTGAGATGTCTGTGTCTTGGAGCTCTGAAATGGCTTCAGGAGCAACTCTGTGCTCTGTGGAAGCCCATCTTTGCTTAGTACAAAACCTAGTTGTTCTAAAGACCCTTTCTCCATTCTAAATTTGGGGTTTACTGAAAGCAGACAAGATAAGAATAAAACTTGCTATCCAAAACAGAAACACTTAAGATTGCACTGTGAGTGTGACATCAAGCAAACTCTGTATTTCCCTGTAACTACTATTTACAGAAATAAATTTTCAAGTGAAAATATAAATGCTAATTTTACCTGAAGTTACTGTACATGTTTTAAAAATCCAAGTTTGTTGTAAAAGATTTTAAAGTTAAGATTTTATTTTATCAGATATATTCTTGACATGTTTATATAAATATATATCATAGAAACATGATTGACACATAGACACCCTTCATTTTTTATATACCATCCTTGTTCACCATGCAGTTGATGAAGCATGGGCTTACTCTTTTGCTAGAGCAAATTCTTTTCAAATTTTGTCACCAACAAGAGGAGGAAAAATACTTCACTTAAAAATTAATCACCTTTCTGAGTATTAAAGGGATAATATACCCAGTTTCAAAGGATCACAAAAGCCTATGTTTGGTGTGACATAAAAGCGTATGTTTGGCATGACATCCAACTACACTAAGCCAATCCATCTATACTTTTATCAACCTGCCTGCTTTTTTTTTCTGTTAGTATATCTAACTCTCTTAAATTCCATTCCACAGCTTGGCAGTTTGCAGAACAAGCCTCCTGTTGCCTAAATGCTAACCAACCATGATGAACCCCTTTTCCCTCACATTAATCAAGTTGCAATATTTTGGCAGGTGGGCAAAGCACGTGCAAGCTATGCATTTACACAGGATGCCATCTTACCTCCTCCATTTTTGTAGCAGAGATATGGGAATCGCCACACGTTCCCCAACCCAATAATTTCCCCTGCCACAGATAGCACAAATTCAACTTTATTGTTCCAATGGCCTCTTTCGTGCACCTTCTTATCGTTGCTGTGGACCAAATTGGTGCTGGAGGCTTCAGGATCCAGAGCATCTTCTGGTTTGCCGTTAATTATAGGGATAGCCTTTTCAGCTGTCATGACTCTCTCCAGCCTGGAGAGGAATATAAAGAAAGGAGGGAAAGGGAGTAAAGAAGGTATGGGTGCTTCTATACTGCTTTCCACTTTGACCACAAACTGCTTTGCATCTTCAGAAAAAGACAAAAAGTGCAGGAGATGCTCTTGCCAAGTTCCCAAGACTAGACACCTGCTGATGGGGTTGGGGCGACAGAGTTGTGAGAAGTGGAGACCGAGGCGGAAAAGCCTACCTGCTTTTCTTTCCCCCACCCCTACCATTTCTTAACCAGGAACCCAGCTTTGCAAATCTGCCCGAGCTGGCTCTGCCGTCTCCCATTTCTTTCCAGACTGGGGGGAGAAGGCCAGATTCTTCCACACTGACCACTACTCACCCAGGACTCTGGCCGCGCTCTTGGCAGAAGGAAGAAGAGGTCGGTGCTGGTTCTGCAGCTGCCGTCCACCAGTCCTTTGAGCGGCCCCTCTCCGTCCTGTGACACTGACGACTGGGAAGGCAGGCAGGCAGGCAGGGAGGGAGGGAAGGCGAGGTGAGGTGAGGCAGGCGCCCGCGGCGGAGGCGGCAACCAGCAGCGAGGGAAAGGCTCGTGATAGGCAGGGACGTCTTGCTTTCTCTCTGCGCGCTGTTGCTGCCCGGCTGCAAAAGCTGCGGCGCTTCGGCCAAGCCGCCCGGCTGAGGGGGATTTGAACTGCTCAGCCTATGCGGAGGAAACGTGCAACAACGCCCCCCCCACACATCGGTCCTCAGCAACTCTCCCGCCTCTCCTCCTCCCCACTGCTTTGCCTCTGTTCCACCTCCTCATAAACTAAAGGGGGCCTCCTCCCCTTCCTACCTTGACGGGATCTGCCTACCTACACACGACCGTGAGGCTGAGCGCGCATTAGGAACACGGGCGGTTGAAGGCAGCCGCATTCGAGAGGACCGCGGCCGGGCGGTGAGCAAAGGCGGTCAAGAAGCAAACAGCGCGGTCTTGCCTTCAATGCGCCTTGCAGTCCGTGGAAGAGAGTTAAAGCCGAGTCCCGCTACCTCACCCCACCCACGTCTCTGAGCTTTTGTCCTTCTGGGTTGTTCAGCCTCTCTGGTGCCGGGGTCGGATGTTCCCCAGAACCAGACGATGAGCGGCACCTCTGCCCTGCTTAGTCGCCTTCCCTCTGGGAAATATTTAGGATGTGGCCTGAGAGGAGAAGCCACTTCTTCCCTTCCCACTTCGACCTGAATCCTGCCCGGTGAACCAAATTCTCTCGCCCCCCCCCCCCCAGGCCCCCCTGGGGTAAGGTCCCCCTGGATAAGATGCGAAACGTTTCCACTGAGAAAATAGAAATCCAGTTGACATGATTCAAGCTACAGACGCCCCCCCCCGGCCCCCCGCCATGTCACTGGGAGAAGGCAGTGGTGGCAGGAGCACCAGAGGCTTCCATGTGACTTCTTTGCCTCCTTGGCCACAACAGCCGGGCGAGGGGTGGCCCTTTCCAGTTGCTCTCCTCCTGTCCTCTTCCTCAGCAACTCGGGTGTCCCGTTTAGCTTTGGGAAAGCAGTAGGAAGAACTGGGTTTGGCAGACAACCCACATGGGAAGGAGGAAGCCAAAGGAGGTCCTGGCATACCCTGGGGACCTTCACCTACTCTCTGTTTCTGTCCTACTGGATCATGGGTCAAAATCAGCCCTCGCTTTATCTTTATCTTTATCTTTTAGCTTTGTATATTTAAAAACCTAATAAAACTTAATAAAAAAAGAAAAAAAAGAAATCAGCCCTCGCACTGGACTGCAGTAAATGAGCCCTGTTTAGGCAGATTATAAGGGACTATAAGTGAGTGACCACCAGCAAGGTGGGTGGACTCAGTTACAGTGGTGATGTGTGCAGCGTCTTCCATTGCCTGCACCTTTCTTTGCCACCCTGCAAAGTACTAAAGAGGGCAGTATAGATGAAGAATGGCTGTTTCTTTTCCAGTCTTGGATCAAGAGACAAGAAAAGAGATTGTTATGTATGTGTTTATTTTTTAAAATTTGTCCTTACCTAATCTACTGCTTTTCCTTCAAATTAAAAAAAATCACAGCTTAAATCAAAAACGTATTTTATCAAATGAGTGCTTAATGTTATGTGTTGGAAGGCCCTTAAGGAACAGGAAGGAGGGAAGAGAATAAAATCCCATGGCCAGAAGGCTGAGGGGATTTGTAGCCAGCCAACTTAGAGGCTGAAAAAGAAGAGGAGAGCAATGTCCTACATTTCTCAGATGGATGGATGGATGGATGGATGGATGCGATACTTGGAGAGGCAGCATTGTGGCTCCTGCAATCCATGGAAACAAAGTGTGAGAAAGGCATTTCTCATAGGTATACCTAAGGGCTGAATTTCAAATAATTTAGGAATTTGAAAATAAGATATTTCAAAGAGCATACCGTTTATAGGGTTAAGGTGGGAATCAAAGAGTATAAACAATGCATATCCATCATGTTTGATGAGGCTGTTGTGGGCCGAAACAATGGACAGTTGCCTGCCCTGCACACTTGGAGCTATTTAACACAGAAGCAAATTGTGTGTGTCATTAATGTCACACATAAATGACTAGGAAAAGCAGGCCAGTCCTTGTGATTTGATAAGCATGATCATATAAAATTTGATTGTTGTGAACCACCCAGAGTTCCCTGGTTGGAGGAGATGGGTGGTGATACAAATGTAAATAATAAAAAATAAATAAGTAAATAAGTAAAATACATAACTGAAAAATTGTTTATCATATTGGTGCTTTACATTTGTGTGCCAAGAATATCTTAGATGTACACCTAAGAATGTAATGTGTGACACCTTTTAGTACTCACAACTTGATTTTATTTTCACAGTGTGAAATTCTATGTGTTAGAATTTTAGCATGTGGTGTGGAGCCCACCTTTTATCACTTTGAACTCTTCACCTAAATCCAAAGAAGGATAAAAAATGTGATATGGTAACTGCGTTAAGTTTGGGTTTGAGTATGAGACAAGGGGATTAGCTAAAACCCACAATCTCAAAATTAATGTTACAGAACTATAGTATATATTGATTGTTGGGGTTTGTATATACCCAGGAATTTACAGTTAGATAAATTATACTGGAGAGGCTTGATATCTAGGTGAGAGGGGAATTATTCTGCAAGTCACCCAGTTAGCACCCATTGTTGTAGGGATGATGTGGCAGTGTGCTTTCCCTGGCCTCACCACTGCTGGGCAGACAATCTCAGGATCAGGTAAGGAGGCAGGAACCGGGTGGACTGTGGTGCTGCTTCTGCTGCTGGGCTCGCACGTGGCAACTGGGCTTCCAGTTGCCGCGCTGATAGGGCCTCTTCCGGGCTGCCTCCAATGGCAAGTCCGGCTCCAGTCCTCCTTCCTGTCTTCCTGTCCTCCTTCCCGCCGGGTTTAAAAAAGGGACAAAATGGAGATTTTGATCAAAACGACGGGACGGTTGAAAAATGCTAAAATAACGGGACTGTCCCGTTCAAAACGGGACGTATGGTCACCCTATGTATGACTCATACTACAGGTGCTATCAATTAGCTGGGTGTGGCAGATGATGAGAGTGACCTATAATGTGATTGGTCAGTTTATGTATATAAACAGAGAATATCTGGTATTCTTTCTTCTCGTTTGCTGTAACTTCTCATCGCTGTATCATTTGTTACCCGTGTGGATGTATTCTGTAATACGTATGTGTATATATAGTAAATAGGCTATTTTTATAATCTCTGTTTGAGTATCTATTTACTGCACAGAACGTGGATCACTGGTGTCTAAGAAGAAGTAGCGGGCCTCTCCACGCACGCACTCTGACATTGATCCTATAATATTAGTGATATAGTATCATAATATTTTATATCTGAAATATCTAAGCACTAATATTACATTACGTGAGGGATATTCTTTAGAGTTGCTCCACACAAGAGAATTGTTCAAAGGAAGTTGCCTGTTCAGTTTTGTGCTCTCTGAGTCTAGCTATACTGTACATTTGCAACTGTTTCTCTAACTCTTGCAGAAAAGGAAGAATCTGGTGACTTTCAATCCATTAGTATGGAGAACTACTCTCATGTGGAGCTTCTGATCTACATATGATTGAAAAATGATAAACTCAGATAGCAGGTGCAGGTATCATTATTTATTTCTTCTCCACATAAGAGGCTTCTCAAATAAACAAAGCTAGTGGGAAATGTTTCAGCTAATTTTCTATATGTGGTTTGCTATTTGTGGATTTTTGTTAGTCTTTGTTTTAGTTTTACCTTTCTAAAGTAGAGTTGCTCATCTGTCATCTCAAGCAGTACTATGTATTCCAAAGTATCACAAATCTACTACAGAGATGAAAACATGGCATCACTCATCTATGCATCCAATGCACAGCACCTTTCACCCAATAATTTTCCCTCCTCCAGGCAGAACAAATTGAATTTTATTATCCAATGGCCTCTTTTCTGCAATTTTTTGTTGTTGTTGTGGACCAAATTGGTGTTGAAGACTTCAGGATCCAGAGCAACCTCTGGTTTGTCATTAATTATAGGGATCATCTTTTCAGTTGTCATGCCTCTTTCCAATCTGGAGGAGAATATATAGAAAGAAGGGGAAAGGAATAAAGAAGGGATGGATCTAAGAAAGGGGAGTCAATTTGCAAGGCTATCTAACAAAGCTGGCTACATTTTCAGAAACTATGTGACTTACGATAGTGTTATTATAAGTGTTATTATAGAGATCTTTCACTTGATGGAGAGACCCTGATTGGCCCAGTATCCCCCACCTGGTACATCTCTGCGTGCATCCCTGAAAATGCAATGTTTAGCTGGTTTTGGAAAAAGTTAAGCAAATTTGGACCCAGTTCATATTTGGATGGTAGATACCAGGAAATCCCAGAGTGGGAAACTAGACTGAGAAGTTGAAACAATGTCCCACAAGAAGGCAATGGCAAAACACTTCCATATTTCTGCCAGGAAAACTAGGTGGACATATAGTTCTTGCGGTTGAGTTCAAATCAAGGGAGGTTCTTCCATTTTATGCGTGCTTTCTCAGAAATCTTATTTCAGTCAATAGATTGATTTCCAGATTATTTGCATAAGACTTAATTGAAAATAAATAATATTAACCATTGTTACGGCCACTGTCATACTCTTCCTGTGACACCCTAGAACAAATTAAGCCATATGATGAATTGCTGTAAGATCACAGGTACCCTTTATCAACACAAGTTGCAATAACTCCTTAAGCATATGGCTCATTTTAAATAAAAAAGAAACTATACAGGTGAATCACTTTCATAAAAAGTAAGCACAGTGAAACAAATGAAATGTGTCATTTAAATAAACACGTTTAATTATGCAGTGTTATAAATAACCGCTCACCATTACCAGTAAGGAAATTGTTTTTCAAAAATTGTTTTGTTTTCTTTATTTTGAAATAGCTTTAGTGAGCTGAAAGGCAAAAAAAAATTGTCTATAATTATTTTATCACTTTTTAAAAATAACCCTGTCTATTGCCTGCCTATCTTGAAATCCTTTTATTCTGTGGCTTCTCACAACCTAAGGATTTTTCCAACCCTTGCATTCAGAGCCAGCTAGCGTATAGTGTAGACTCAGACCAGAGCGCTGGTGCAGGACAAGACAAGCCTGAGCAACTTGTGACCCACCACATACAGTTCACACAATATGAATGTTTTACAGTCCTTAAGTCACACAAAGTGGTATGCACAAAATAGAGTATGTGTTTGTTCCAAACTTCCAAAAAAAAAAGGTGTTTTGGAAGTTCTGTCAAATCAATCCAAGTGGGCTGTGGTTCAGTAGAACCAAAACTCAGAACATTTTGGTTCTTCTGGGTTTCATATGAAAAAAAAAATCCAGAGGGGTCTTAGGAGCAAGTAGGACTCTCTCTCTAGTCCTCCAAATGGCCTGTGTACTGACCTGTCTGCCAATTTCCCATTGCCTTCCTTTCTCTACCACCAATATTCTTGATCTCAAGTAAGGTATAGCCATTTAGATTGCCCGTCCCAGATCTTCCCAGTGCACTCCTTTCCCTCCCCCTTGCTGCCATGTACCACCTCTGTTGCCACTGTCCTTGGTTTTTTCCCACTTCACCCATAAAAATGTATGCCTGAAACACCCATTTCACCAGACATGGATGATCCAAAACTAAATGTTCCATACACATAATGGTTTGTACACAAAAATTCTGCACTCCCTCCTCACACACAACATTTTTAATTCACAGCGACGACAAATGAATTCTCAAATGCTTACTAGGTTATAACAAATGTATAGTAGATTAAATTTGGATTGGCAAGTCAATACTTCTTATGGGAATCTGGGATTTAGAGTAATTTCTTTATCATCATACATGCTCTTTGAATTTTATACACTGGTTTAATCAGTACACTCAGACCAAAGTAACTAGTCAATTTCCTTTATTATTCTTAATTTTTCAATATAGCATCTTTCAGTCATGTTGAAGTTACACCTCCAGTTTCAGAGGATTCATATCTGAATACATCTGAAAGTACCAGGTTGTGCATGCTGCTATAGAGATGTAAGAAGTCTTATTAAGATCAATATGCATAGGATTGTGTTTTAAATGTCCAAAACCGATTTAAGACTATTAGGTTTATATTTATTCCTCTATCAAAACTTATATTTGCAATATTTTCAACAGGGATATGATATGGAAAATTCATTGATTTAGTAATGGAATATTCTGGAGAAGTCTAAAATTCTGTTTTCCTCCAGACCATGCTGAACCTTGTCTTAGACAATTATTCTGCTTATTTTGTATAACTCATTATGGTTCTTCTTTATTTATTATTCCAAACAAGAAAAGTTTTTTGGTTTCATGTTCTTCGACTTTTATAACTGAATGATTATGTATTTCAATTTTATTTTACCACCAACTATATTACTGAATTATGAATTTAAAATAAATTTTAAAAAATCAATGCATATATGAATTTCATGTACACAAGCATGAAAGCGGAAGGAAAGGGAACCAAAGATAAATCAGAGAAGAACATGCTGGAGGGAGTGGGTAGTATCTGTATTTGACTTGTAAGTTGCAGTAATGCATGACACTGTGCCAAAGACCCTGGAGAAAATATAAGGTTCAAGTTGGGATCTGAAAGGAATAAAGGTGGCTTTTCCAAGATTTTATGAGAAACAGGTAGTTCTTGGGTTACGACGGCAACTTGGACCAGAATTTCCGTTGCTAAGTGATGCAGTCGTAAAGTGCGATGTCACATGACCACATCACTTAGTGACTGGGGAGGGAGGGAGGGAGGAAGGAAGGAAGGAAGGAAGGAAGGAAAGGAAGGGGAAATGTTTGCATAGAGAGAATGATTAAGATGGTGAATGGAAAGACATAGGCCATTTCTCAGCAGTAACTTAGAGCATCTTTGGATCATTACTCAGCCATCATTGAAGTAATTTAAAGCCTGTGCTCATTGCTATTATTTTGGCCCAGCAATAGTTGGATGACTCTAGAAAATGCTATTAGTTGCTTGTGGAGAAATGACCATAGGTAGGAAGTAAGGAATAGAAGAATGCTCAGATATGAAAGGGACAATTTTGAAGATAAGAAGAAAAAGATGTAGGGAATGGTCTGAAAGCCTGTGAGGTAGTCTGGTACAGGAAAGGGCAACTGATGACCATACTTGAATACCTATTTCACATTTGCTGTGCAGATTCAGACTGATGGAATTTGAGTTCAACAACATTGCCATTTCTGGTCTAGTATAGTTATAGTGTGAAGAATTCTATGTATGATTGCTCAGAATTTTTCTAAAGTTCAATAGCAATTCTTTCAAACAAGCATGATTTTATGCAACATGGCATTATCTTGTGATGTGATGTGATGAGTTCTGGCAAATCCAATGACCTAGTAAGGCCAGCCTAGAAAGGCATTAAGGAAGAAGAGGGATATTCACTAAACCCTTCCCATTTTTTTTACAAAAATAATGCAATTTGTCCAATGAAATCATGGGAGGGAACTGACACTTGCTGTCTAGGAGTGACATAAATCAACAGCTGGCCTGGGGACATCACTGGGGCAGAAGAAAATTGTTTCTGTTCTCTCTTCTGACATAATGAAGTTAGAGTGTTCTTTGAGGTTGGGTGTTTATGTCTGTCCTTAGAAGGGAAATCATATATGTATATGTGTAGAAATAAGCTTTCATTTGACATTTTAAAAGAAGCTAGATAAAAATGCTCATAAATATGGTATATAGTTTACAGTTCAACTCATTAATTCATCTAGAATTGGTATACCCAGCATGAATTTATGTTCTGCTACATCACAGGTTTTATGCGTACTCTGCCATCACAACTCAGTGTATTGGAAATATTGCTAGTGGAAATATATTTAGTGTTCTTGTAATAAAAAGCATGTACGTATGTATGTATATACCAACCTAGCAATTCGAAAGCATGCAAATGCAAGTAGATGAATAGGTACCACTTCGGTGGGTAGGTAACAGCGTTCCGCGCGTGTCATGCGGCCACATGACTGTGGAAGCGTCTTCGGACAACGCTGGCTCTTCGGCTAACAAACGGAGATGAGCACCGGCCCCTAGAGTCGGACACGGGTGCACAAATGTGCGGGGGGAGCCTTTACCTTTACCTTATGTATATATGTATGTCTATTATATCTATCTATCTATCTATCTATCTATCTATCTATCTATCTATCTATTGTCACAGGTAGTATTGGTAAGGGAATTGGTGGAGGAGTAATTATATTGATGTGAACCATTGCTTAAAAATGCACTTAAGACCTGGCTTTGGTCTCAGGCCTGGAGTTGATGTGTTTGTGTGGCCCCTCATTTGGTTTGATTTATTATTGATTGTTTTAGTCTGGGCTGCCTGTAGGGTTGTATGTTTTTAACTGTTTTTATTGTTTTGTATCTGCATTTGTAAGCCGCCCAGAGTCTATGGAAGTGGGCAGCTATAATAAATTTAAAATAATAATAATAATAATAATAATAATAATAATAATAATAATGTTTTCTTTTTAAAAAGTGGTAAAATCATTTGTAACAATGTGACATTTTGACCAGGAGCTTTATTAATTGGAATTAAACCAATAATACAAGCCACTTATGTCAGAATGATTCTGACATAAAAACATGTAGAAACAAGAACTTTGTTTTGTTACATAATCAGTGGCCTGTATTGATTTTAACAACATTTTCTGCATTATTTTACATGTCTTCCTGTAAGTAAGTCAAAATGAGTTCAATAGGATTTCTTCCCAAGCCATGTGCCTTTATTTGATTAACCCAGTCAATAACAAATATTCTCTGTAAAGTTTATAACTGTTTCTGTAATTAATAGGTATATTAATTCTGTCATATGGGTGACAATTCTGGAGATTAGTAGAACTAGTCTTCATGAAATATGAATGCATCCCATATTATTCCCATTACCTGATGATGAATTTTAGAATTATATAATTTATGATGTTGTTGTTAATAGTTAGTATTTAATTGCGTATATGGTGGGGTGAGGAACAGATATTATGTGGTTGGCACTCTGGTTGTCTGTTAGTTTTTGAACTTTTGGCTATATTTTATATCTCTATATCTCTGTCTCTATCTCTATCTCTATCTACCCATACACACACACACACACACACACACAAACACACACACCTATTTATTTATCAGTGTGTAGATTTTAATGTCTTAGTTCAGACTCCAATTGAAAAAATGCAGATGAAAAAACACCGATAGAGAGTAAGCTTCTGTTTCTTCTGAATTGTCCTCTTCCTTCCCTTTTTCCTCTACAAGACAATTAAAGGCTAATAACCCTGCAAAGAAAAAGGAGAGCTAAAAAGTCTTGTTGAACATAGAGGGACTGGAAAAATAAATATGCTTAGATATGCTGTTAGTCTAACATATCAATGACATCTACTTATTAGAGGCAATGTAGAAATCCAAAACTTTATCATTACTATAATGTTATACCTTTACATTATTGTTAGGGCTGTAGAAAGCTTCAAGGAAATGCTTTGAGCAAATCACCCAAATGAAGCTGATTTGTGGGTTGAACTGGGACCTACTCTGAAGCAGAAAATCAGAAAGGTGGTTTTGAAGTGCTTTGTAACCCTTTGAAGCACATTCCAGGTTCTATGGCTTTTCTAAGGCTTCTGGACTTCTTGTTGTAAATACCGTATAATATTGCAATGTCCAGTTCAATAGATGGAGAATGCTGAGGCAGCACTGAGTGGTGTGATAGGCTTTCTGAGGTGACATGAGCAGCCAGTCAATCACTTGAATTCATTAAACTTGTTGCCTATCAGAGCTCTTTTGGGGACTGATGGCTAACATTATTCTGAGCTTCATTCACCTTTTTGTTCTCATTTTCTTTAATGTAACTGGATGTACCAATCGAAGAGAATATTTGTAGCTCAGGGTTGAACTGTGGAGTCCTTGGTGCTCTTTGAGCCTTGTTGTTTTCTTGCAGGTGTTTCATTGCCAGACTAGGCAACATCTTCAGTGTGAAAAGGGACTGTGAGCATCTTAAACCAAGCCAAATCCAAAAATGCTAGAGAATTCCTGGAAGCTTCGCACTCAGACAAAGCAGCCATCAACAGACACATAGAGATAAACAACATTTACATACCATTCATAAGAGACAATAGAAAAGCCAGAAGACCAGAACACCTCCTTGCCAGCAATCAACACCCAGATATGCAAAGATTAACAGCAGGATTAGCACCAGAGGAACAATCAAACAGCACAACATACCCTAATCAAGGAACTATTAACTCAACCAAGCAGCAAGCAACAGCCCAATCAAGGAACTCCTAAGGGGAGAACAACATCTCCACCAACACAAGCAGGACAAGCCATGGTATATAAACAGAGAGCAAGTCCCACTCCCTTTTTGCACTGAAGATGTTGTCTAGCCTGGCAATGAAACGTCTGCAAGAAAACAACAAGGCTCAGAGAGCACCAAGTACTCCACAGTATCTGGATGTGCCACACACCTGGGAGTTTAGCAATTTGAATATGAGCTCAGGGTTGACTTTGCTTTTGAACTCTGCACCACTGGGGAAGTTTTAAGTTGCTTGACAGTGAGTGAATGGGTACCAGGCAAACACTTCAGGTAATGGCCCAATTTTTATTCCTCTAAAAATTAGAGGAGTAAAAGTATTAAAGCTATAAATGCCACTTTCTCTTTTTCTGGGCATGTGTGCATTTTTCTTTCTTTTTTTAAAAAAGAAACTATTAAATTTCAAAGTACAACATATAAAGATAGAAAGAAATTAAAGAAAGAAGAAACAAAAAAAGAACGAACTTAAAAGTGCAGAAATAAAAAGAAGACATAGAAAAAAGAGTGACTTCCGATCATCTTCAGTACAGATAAAAACATAAAAATACATTAACCTCTTACTCTATTTTTAACTAAGGTACACATTATTTCTATATTCTTATACAGTCCTAATCATCAAATCCCAAAATCAAGGCTTCATTTTTTTCAGTTGCAAGCAAAAAGTCCAAAAATGATTTCCAAGTAGAAACAAAGTTAGACAAATTATTTTATTTAGTCAATGCAGTCAGTTTCGCCATCTCTGCCATCTCCCTTAATTTCACCATCCATTCTTCCACTGTAGGAATTTGTAGGTCCTTCCACCTTTGTGCATTCAAAAGTCTTGCTGCTGTTATCATATATAAAAACAAAGTCTCAAATTTTCTTTCAAATTGTTTATCCATCAAGCCTAAAAGAAAAACTTCTGGCTTCAATTGTACATTCACCTTAAGAATCCTTTGAATTAAGATACATATCTGGTCCCAATAGTTCTTAGCTTTCTTACAAGATGGTAAAAAAGTACCTTTGCCTTGAGAACATTTCCAACATGTATTCGACATTCCCTTATACATCTTCGACAATTTATCAGGAGTTAAGTACCAACGATACATCATCTTACAAAAATTCTCTTTCAAGTTATAATTCAGTGTGAATTTCAGGCCTTTGCTCCACATATTTTCCCATTGATCTAGCATGATATTCTATCCAAAATTCTTTGCCCATTTAATTATACAAACTTTAACATAATCATCTTCTGTTTACATTTTCAATAAAAGTTTGTACATCTTAGCAATAGCGTGCTCATCTTTAGTACACAAATCGAATTCAAACTGAGTTTTCTCATTTACAAAATTATAAATCTTCTTATCCAAATTAAATCTTTCTGTCAATTGCACATAAGTAAACCAATGGCAAGTGTAACCTTCCATTTCCAATTCTTCTCTTGTTTTTAGTTTGGGTTCTCCTTCAACAAAGGTCAATAATTTAGCATAAGTCAATCATGTTGGTTTCACTATCATCTCTCTTCTAAGAAAGGCTCTTGGGGTGACAACCATAGAGAAACTTTAGAAGACAATCTTACTTTATATCTGTTCCAAACTCTCAATATGGCATGCCTAATAAAATCTATATTAATTTAAAATCTATATTAACCTTAGCTTTCTCATACCACAAATAGCTGTGCCACACAAATCTCAAATCATGACCTCCCAGCTCCAATAGCTTCTTGTTTCTCAAAGTCACCCAATCTTTCATCCATACCAACATGTGTGCATTTTTCTAAGCAAAGCCACCCATCATTTTTTAAATTTTCTAAGCATATTCAAAGATATTTCTAGAAATGATGACAATTGCAAGGGTTAGCTTCATTTTACAGCTTGGCAACTTCCCTTTCAGGGGTCTTCATAGGATATGGTCAAATATGTCAAGATGGTGGCTATGATGATGCAATCAAAGCTCCACCTGTTTTTTATGTGCATCAAATGGGCTGCCATCTTGACTTTTTTTTAACCAAGCTTTGTGGACACTCTTGCTCCAACTTATTTACTTTTCAGTGAAAATAATATTACACAAATTAAGAATCAGATGAAAGGTGTCTATAAGCACTAGTTTGCCTACCTGTGTTCTATAGCATGATACCAGCAACCAAACATATTCTAAACTATTTTATACCTAAGGGTGTTAACAGTTTTTCTAGAGAATTAACTTTGTCTTTAGTATGCACTCACACATCCCATGTTCACAAATAGCAAAAATGTTTGGAGTATTATTTTTTTTAGAAACCTTGAAAAACCTGAATGACCTGAAGAATAGGTAAGATTAAATAAATGTGTGTACATAATAAGAAGTGATCCTTATATTTTAGACTCTTTTAAAAATATTTATTTTGTGTATTGGCTAAAATCTCAGTTCCCTACCCACATCCTGATTATTTCTGTAGAAGAAGAATAAATTGTGTTCTCAATTTGTGGCTTAGTTTTCTATTGATGATATCTTTTTGAGCTGTCAAGCTGTGAAATAGCACACAATGGATAGCTTTGTTGCCAAAGAAAGTCCTATCCAAACAAGAATGGAAAAAGGTTCTTGTTATGTTGGCACATGCTAGGAGGGATAATAATGTGCACCGAACATTATAATAAGAATTACTAATTGTCGTAACCATTCTCACAAATTATTTCTCTTCTACAGTATGTCCCTAATATCGGTTCTATACTGATAATGATCTACAATGGGAACAATGGGACATTTCCATGCATCTGGAGTGTTTAAAACCACTACCATGTAAAAGTATAAAGCATTAATATGCAATTTAAATAAGAATCTAAAAATTTTCTTAATCAGCCTGACCTGAAAGCTTATATTCTCAATTCAAAGGGTGTGATAAATATTTCTCAGAAGTTCAGCAGCATCTGATAATCAAGAAGCATTTTGTCTCTGAATATTTTGTACATCCCATGGTTTCCCCCAAATTTGCTGCCTTAATACTAGCTTTTTAAATAGATTTTTTAATTTTAAACAATTTAATATCAATTTAATATCAACACTGTTGTTCCAGGGGCATAGTGGTATCTACAGGTCAATGGTAATGGGCTGTGAAAATAACCTTGAGGAACAGGAGGAAGAGGTGCAACCAAGACAATGACCAGATAAAAAAATCTGAGTCCAAAGCAGAAATGTAATTTGAGAAGAAGTCTCAAACTTGACCCTCCCTAGTTCTCTTGTAGATAAAGGCAGGGAGAGAGGAGGCACATTCAGACTTGCAAAATTCTGTTTCTATAACCCAGTGCTTTCCAAAGTCCCGCTGTTGGCGACACACCAATGGCGGCGGTGCGGCAGCACGCGCGGCGCCATGCATGTCGGCAGCAATGGCCTTGTGTGTCGCACTAAAACCCAGAAGCGCTGATGGCACGCTGCTGCCGCTGCCTCTGCCACCACCGCCGTGTGCGCCACCACTGCGCGCACCGCACTCACTTTGGAAAGCTATGCTATAACCCTATACAGGTAGTCCTCACTTAATGATGGTAATTGGGACCAGAATTTCCATCTCTAAGTGATGCGGTCATAAAGCGCAATGTCACGTGACCGCACTGCTTAGTGATGGAAATTCTGGCAGTTCCGCATGCTGTTGTTAAGTGAATCACTGGGGGTCATTAAGCGAGGATGTCACATGGTTGCCATTTGCAACCTCCTGCCGGCTTCCCTATTGACTTTGCTTGTAGGAAGCTGGCAAAGACCCAATTGCTAGGGTTCCTTTGTCAATTAATAGGCGTATATTTTCTTCTATGCCTTCTATTTGTTGTGTCACATTATACTATTTACTGGGCAGCATCAACATATGATGCCTCCAACATTGGAATGGCTGCCTATATGGTTCTAAATTAGCTATTTTCCTTCTAATTAAATGTCTGGTGTTAGCTACTTAAACACAAAATTTAAGTTTTTAAAATGGAGACAGTTAAATAACAGAATAAGTCTCCACACTGCCATCTGTTGGGGGTGTCATGATACAGAAACGTAATAAAACAAGGCTCACATGAAGCATTTATTTGTATAAAATGCTTAGATAGTTTAAATACACGCGCTATCTACACATTGTCCTTAATATCATTTCAAATGCCATTAACAATATTAAAATGCACGTTAGAATATGTGTATTATGAGGGGTTGAAGTCAATGGCCCACAACAATGTTGGAACATTGTGGGAATTTGTAGTAATGTAGGTAAAGAGTACAGATGTGAGAAAATATTAACAAACATCCTGATTTATAAGAATTGTGTTTGGCAGAATGGGACTATGGAGATTTATGATTTGTCTCTATGTCAAAGAAGTCCTGCTTCTTGTTATAATGATAAGAAATTTCAAACAGAACCTGATAGGTAAATTTTTCTGACAGAAGCAAGTATAATAATATTGCCTCTTTTTTTGCTATATAATCAAGCTCAGTCTTTAAAAAATCCCATCAGAAAAAAGATATAATAAAAATTATGCCCTCTCTTCAAGCTATAGTTTTAGACTGGAGCTTTTTTTTGTATATATTTTATTGAATTTTGATTATACATAGTTAAAAGTTAGAAACAGAAAAAGAAATAGAAATACAAATCAAAGAGAAAAGAAAAAAGTGTAGTAAAGCAAAGAAAAAAAGAAAAAAATGAAACATAGAAAATAGTCAACTTCCGACTTATCTCTGGTCATGGTTATATAAAGAATTTATCTTACTTGCTAGGTCTATATATAATATTAAAAAACATTTCTTGTCTAATATATCCATTTATATATATATTGATCTTCAAATCCTCATACAAGCCTTGCCCCTCCTGCACTTTGCAAACAGCCCGCCAATAGCTTCCACTCTTTAAGAAAATAATAGTATATATTTTAGTCTTCATAACCCCATATAGGCCTTACCCCCCCTGTAAGTTGCAAAAAATCCATTGATAGTTTACATGCAATCTTATATCCTTGATAAAATCTAATTTTCCCAATTTTTAAGAAGTCCTTATAGGTCATTTACCTCTATTTCTTACTTCTATCTATGAAATATTTCTTACGTTCTCCTGGTGCATCCCTCATATCTGTCTTGTATCCTTTAAACACTTTTTTTCTCTAGCATACCATGGATTAACTCTAAAAGTTTTATCTATTTCCAAATCCACATCTTGTTCTCTTATTTCTAGAAATTTAACTAAATCAGAGATAATCCTTTCTCTTGCCTTTTCATTTAGTTGTTCTAGGGATTCACTCAATCTCCAAATATGTACCTTTTCTATCATTTCTGCAAGGACAGTAATATCTGAGTTGTATTCAACTTCTTTATTAAAACTTTCTGAGTTGACCTCTAATTTCTGCATCTGACCTTGCATCTCTTTAAATTCCCCTGATAAGGTATTAACCACTTCCTTAACTATCTGCGCATCTTTTTCAAATTCTTGTTCTATTTCCTGGGTTGGATCTTCTTTCGTCTCTTCCTTCTTCTTAACTATTTGTTGTCCCAATAAATCCATCTTTTTGTCCATCTTTTTTTCTAAAGTAAATAAATTGTCTATCCGCTTGTTGATTTGTTGGCCCAAGTCTTCCATTTTTTTATTTAATACAGTAATTGCATCCAGAATTGCATCCATATTTTTTTCTTCTTCTGCTGGTGGAGTTTCTATAGATGCACTTCCAGTTCCTTTTTTTTTCTCTTTGTCTCTCTTCATCCTCAATGCCATATTTGTCATAATGTAGATAATATTCCTGTAAAAAGAAAAAAAGGAGAAGAGAGAGGGGAAAACAAAAAAAAGGAGAAAAGAGATAATTGTTGCAATAGTTATTTACAAAAAGGAGGGAGTAAGAAAAATACCAAAACTAAAAACAATCCTTTAAAAAATAGTTGTCATAACACCAGGATTGTAATCCATACAAAAGGCAAAAACAGTCCTTTAAAAATAATTGACATCATAATTCATTTGTAATCCATTAGATATATAAATAATCCATTAGATATGTAAGTCCATGGAAATTCAGGAACAAAAAGTAAAAAGGCAGATGGAAACTTTTTTTCCCCCTACTGTAGTCAAAATAATAATAAAAACGATAAGCAGTACCAAGGTTTCTCACGCCCACTTATAGCTCTTCAATCCAGCCAAAAGTAACTGAAGAGAAAAAAGAAGAAAAAAGAAAAATATATATATAAAATATGTAAAGAAAAGCTGCAGTAATCTAAATAACTTCTTCACCCGAAATACGTATTGAACAATCAAATTTCTATATACAAAGAGTCCAAACAAAGCATAGAAATTTAAAAGAAGCTTATAAAAGAGAGGAGAGGTAAATTTTCCCAGTAGTAATCACCAAAAAAAACCTTAAAAGGCAAAATGTTAATTATTCCTTATAAAGTCAAAATCCAAGTAAAGTAAATCCAAAGTAAAAATGCATTCAGTTGCCAATAGGTGGAAAGCTTAGATCAAAGTAAAAGTAAAAAGAAAATCACTTTCTTTTGTGGCAAAGTCAATTAGCTTTCCGTTCCCACCGTTTAACCATCCTTTGACAAGAAAGAGATATACCACCAGCAATTATATATCAAGTCCAGAGATAAATCTTAGAGCTTAATAAAGCAAGTAATATTTTTTTTTTAAAAAGTGCATCTAAAAGGTTGGATGGGGAGCTACTTAACTTATTCAGTTTCACGGTTTCCGCAGAGCTTCATGTTAGTTCCAGCCGTCTTTCGCCGCTCAAATCTCCCTTCCCCCGTGGTGGAAATACAGGGGTTGGGAGAGAGCAGCAAGTTCGACGACCCTTGTGATAAATCTTCTGCTCACCCTCTCTTCGAGGGTGATTTTTCGGCGATTTTCCTTTCTTTCAATCGCCGCAATCGGAAAAACCGCAGAGCCACAGCTCTTTGCTCCACTCGCTCCAACACCCGGAAGTGAAAGTCTAGACTGGAGCTTTTTGATAAACATTTTAAATGTTTCTAATTAGACTTTACCTTTGAAAGTTCTTTGTGCAAGGATCTTCAATAGCATGTTAATGGAATGTCCTGGAAGTACTGTCCTGACTTCGAGCGAAGGAACACGCTGAGACTTGGTGTAAAGGCTCTAGTGTTTTATTTTTCTACTCTGCTAGACAGAATCCAGCTAAACTAAAATGAACTAGTGATGCTCAGAGAAAAGGCCCAAGAAATTAGGGCGGTGCCTTCTTCAGCCTCTTGGAAGGAAGGCAAAGAGATTCAGTACTGCGCATGTGTTTATCCCCCTGGAGGGAGCCCCCTCCTTCTTCACCAGTTATCTCTCTGACAAGTACTCTCCATTCAATGTATTTGTTTGTCCTATGTAGAATGCAGAAAAATCATATAGGAACATTAGCAAATGAATTACTCTTTGATATCTTGGCTGCCATTGATAAGCTCTGACAAGCTGTTGCCTTCATGGGTGTTGGAATCTAGTTTTTTTGCAGAGGCTGATCCCAGTTTTCCTATTCTTATTGTGTGACTTGTTGCCAAGAAACTTATTCCTAATTAGTAAGAAAGGACAATCCTATCAACTAACATTTATGAGAGGGACATTTCACTGCATAGAATGAGCTCTTGGTTATGAAGATACATTTATTAGTTTAAATGAACTGTGAGATGTACATATGTCTATGAAGGTTCTCAGTCATCCAGGTGGAATTGTCTGTAGCTTGAATCATGTCAACTGGATTTCTATTTTCTCAGTGGAAACGTTTCGCTCCTTATCTAAGGAGCTTCTTCAGTCTGAGCAAAGTTGGTAAGGGAATCCTAAATAAGTTTCTAGGTAGCTGTGTGACCTTACACCTGGGGTCATGGTTATATTGAGATGTTATTTTAAGTCCTTTTATCATCTAAAGGAGGATCATTAAGATCACCATGCTGCTGTTGAGCTTGTGAAATGGTCTTAATCTTCCTAGGCACAGAAGACAGAGCCGGGAGAAAGATGGGAGAAAGATTGTGCCTGAGGCCCCCACCTCTATTCAAGGAAGGATTTTCCAAGTTGGCATAAATGGATTCCTTGACCCCTCTCTCAAACCACCTATCTTCTCTGTCTAAAATGTGAACATTAATGTCCTCAAATGAGTGTCCTTTTTCCTTTAAATGAAGATAAACTGCTGACTCTGGTCCTGTGGTGTTACTTCTCCTGTGTTGGGCCATCCTCCTGTACAAAAGTTGTTTGGTTTCTCCAATGTAGAGTTCAGAGCACTCCTCACTGCACTGGATTGCATAAACTACATTGCTTTTCTTGTGTTTTGGAGTTTGATCTTTGGGGTGTACAAGCCTCTGTCTCAGTGTGTTGGTGAGTTTGAAATATACAGGTATGTGGTGTTTGCCAAATATCCGTTTTAACTTTTCAGACTTTTTGGATATCCAAATTGGGCCTTCACGAAATCTAAATCTACCAGACCTAAAACAGCGACAGATAGGGCTGAGACTCAGAGTAAACGAAAGAACCTGGTCATTCCCTACATGGCTGGTGTGTCTGAAAAGTTAAAACGGATATTTGGCAAACACCACATAACCAAGAGGCTCTGCGTTTTTTTCTGTCTCTCTCTTCTGTTTGTATCCACTTTGAACACAAGTCTAGTTTTGTTGATTTTCCTTGTTACCTTGTTTTGGGTGGATATTGTGGCCCAAGACAGGAATAAGGAACCCCCAGTGAACAAAGAGGATTTCTTCTTAGGGTCTCTTCCTTAGCATCAAATATGTGTCTTCTTCCTTTCCCAAACCCCTACCCTTCCGAAAAACATAATCATTGGTATTTAGTTGTATTTTGGTGAAAGCTAGCCCTCCAGTTTAAGAAATGTCTGGAGGTAAATCTTTAAGAAGTAAACTTCAAAATAAATGTGTTGGCCTCTAAGATCTCTTCTGTATATGAATAATATAGTGCATCCTCTAAAAACTGTCTTCAACAGTGAAGGGAATATTTTTTCATTCCTTTTTATTTTAATTTAATTTAATTTAATTTAATTCTGTAGCTAGAGTAGTAATGCCAAAAATATACAATATTTGCCAGCTCATAGAAGTTAAGCAAGTTGATCATGGTTAGGTGTATGGAAAGTCCTCATGGAGTGGGGCTTCCTAACATCAACTTTGGCCACAGTGTCAACTGATAAAACACTATTTCTACTGTAGTCCCCATGCTAACAGATCAGCTGTCTGTTGATGATCAGAATAGTGATCAGAGTAGTCATGATGCTGATCAGTGTCAAGTACTGATTTAGCATATTTGACATGGCTTCTTTCTGGGGTAGCAAAGTATCCCAGAGACATAAAGTCAAATATAATGCAACCAATTATTCAGAGGAAAGCAATAGACAAGACAAACTAATTGGATCAGAATCTGAGGTGAAGACAAAGACAGCCCAAGAAATCCTAGTAGGATTTCTCAATACAAAGCTAGACTACCATAGTCAGGGATCAGTTCAGAAACATTATTCCTATATGACTGCAAGCTTATATTCCTTACCCTGGGGAGTTCCATCAAGCATCAGTTTCAAATGTTTGGCAGTTAATTGGCCAGATGGGTAATTGATAAACATAATATTTTGAGTAGACAAAGGGTAGTTTCTTGCAACCAACCACATCTTTGTGTGCAGCCCTCAACTTTGCACACAGACATAATTCCTGGTGCTCGGTGGGGTGTCATTCCATACATCAGTGACAGGTTTCCCTTGCCTAGCTCATTAATAGTCATCTCAGTGTCCCTTTCACTGATTAATTTGGGCTATCAGACTTCCGGGGATCTTTCTCATCCTCAAAGAAAAACTCCTTCAGGGACCTGATGAAATCTATTCCAAAGTTTTCAGCTTAGAAACCATTCATTATTACTGGGGATGTTTTGAAAAGAAAAATCAAAAGGCTTACACTGTGAGAAAATGTGCTTTACTAAATCAACCATCTGAAAGTAGTATAAACATCTATCATTCAGTCTGAGTTTATCAAAGTTAATTAATAATAGCAAAACAATCTTCCTTCCAAAGTGAGTTTTCCCCACCCCCCATGTTGGGATTTAACATAATTCTTATAGAAAGAAATCAGATTTGCAAATTGAACTGAGATGGGTGAGCCACATACAGGCATATGAGCAAGGAAACTCACCTATTGAACAAACCAAGTTTGTGTCATTCCTGTTATCAATACAAATATCATAGATAAAATTTAAAAAGTATACAATTGCAAGTACTTAAAATACAATTTGAAATGTGAGTCCTGCTAACTTGCTGCACAGGACAGCCCACAGAGTGTATCCATATCTATTTCCTTTGTTAATTCTTCCTTGTTGCATCTTTTTCCTCACCTGCCAAGCACAGCAATTCTCCTAAAACCAGTCTCTTCTGAAACTCCTGCTCAGACTGCTGCTGGAGCCTATCAAGCAAGAAAAGCCTTGTTTAGATGACTGTTTAATACTCCAGGTGTTAATCATGATTTAACATTATTTGTATGTATCATTCTGCCTTACTCTTCTTGATTGCATTTTGAATTTTATTCTGTATGAGCTAATTAACTCCTACATAAATTTATACCTATCATGCCATTCCTTTTTGGTGTAAGCAACACTATGCTAGGCACAGAAAGGAATAAAAATAGTAAAGGCATGAGATAGAAAATGAAGAATTATAGTCAAATCTCATTTATTCCAGCATCAATTATTATTTCTCTCCAAACCTTTCTGTCCATGCAAACCATTCTCACTTTTATCACATCCATCCACTGCTTTTATCACATCCATCCACTGCTTCATAAATTTGTTATTTGTTCTATAAATTTCTCACCTCTCTGTTTTTGAGAATCTCATCAAGAGGTAGTTGTTTCAATCTTGTTTTTTTTCTAGGAATATTCTAATTATCTGATAGATAATGTCATTCGGACCTTCATGGAGCTGAACTCTGACTGGCAAGTCTGGTCGAGGTGATTGAGACTTGTGGGTTTAGCTGAGTTGCGTTTCAGCCTGTGACTTCCAAGAAAGTAGACAGGTCCTTCCATTTGCAAACCCAACCGCCTCTTTATTAGAATCATGTTCTTGGCTTGTTAACGCTGTTTGTGGAATGAAAGTAGTTGGATCCATGCAGTGGTGTAAGATTTGTTGAGGGAGGGGATGGTTCTGCCAGTTTCTAGGCAATGGTGGTGCAAGAAGCCATCATTGGACCCCAAAATTCTGGGCAACTTTTGCCAGTCTCCAACCTTTCCCTTTTAGGGAAAGTTGTTGACGAGGTGGTCAAGTTACAGCTCCAGAAGGTCCTGGAGGAAACAAATTATGTGGACCCATTTCAAATGGATTTCAGACTGGGGCATAGTATGGGGACTGTATTGATCAAGCTTTTTGATGACCTCTGGCAGAGCCAAGATGGGGATGGTGTATCCCTCCTGGTTCTCCTTGATCTCTCCATGGACTTCAGTATCATCCTTCTGGATAAAGCACAGTGTTGAAATCCCATTTAGGATTTTGCTTGCTTAATGGATTGTTTTTTCTGGTCTGTGTTTTCCTTACTGCTTTTTATTATCTTTTAATGTTGTACACCACAGAGTCTTATGGAGTTGGGTAGCCTTCATAAATAAACAAACAAACAAACAAATAAATAAATAAATTTGTTGCAAGTTGCCCAGAGTAATTTTGAATTGGGCAGTCATATAGATTGATTGAATAAATAAATACACAAACAAATCAACTCCATCCAACCATTTCTTTTACCTTCCCCCTCTGTTTGATGCATTCAGTCTTTCCTCATACATTTGTTTTGTGATTCATTCCTCATCCATTCCCTCTATATGACCAAATCCACCTCAATGTACTTCTTTTGTACTGGTCACTTTCTTGGTAATTTGATCTACATTCATTCAGCACCTATTCAGTTGTGACCTCATCTCTTCTTGTTTTACTTTATTTATTTATTTATTTATTTATTTATTTATTTATTTATTTTTCATATTTCTATTACTGCCCATCTCCCCCAACGGGGGACTCTGGGTGGTTTACAATAAAATCAACAGTTAAAATAGATACAAATATAAGAACAACTATTATAAATACAAATAAATAAATATAAATATAAAATCCAAGTGGGAATATGATGTCATATAGTAGGGAGGATACTATGGTGCCAGCCACCCCCAGGAGGAGCTGTTACCTTTCCCATCCCAAGCAAGGCGGCAGAACCAGGTCTTCAGATTTTTCCGGAAGGCTGGGAGTGAGGGGGCCCGCCTCACCTCTGAGGGCAGAATATTCCAAAGGGCGGGCGCCACTGCAGTGGAGGCCCGCCTCCTGGACCCTGCTAGATGAAATTCCCTTGCCAATGGGGTCTTCGAGCAGAAATCGTGAGTCCAGGAGGACCCCCAGGTTCCGCACCGGTTCCGAGTGGGGCAGTGCCACCCCATCCAGAACCAAAGATGACTATTTCTCGGATACAGAGGGGACATCAATCCACAGCCACTCGGTCAGTATGCAGTTCTTCAGTACCCTATTCCCACTGCATCCAACTTACTCTAGACTTTCTCCTGACATACTATACTCTCACTTCCATACAACAAAGAGGACAGGAGTATATTTTTATACAGAGCCATTTTCACTCCTTTTGTTAAATATTCATTCCTCACAACAGTAACTACTACCTCTCTAGCTATGTTTGCATGTGATAAAATTTCTGAATCCATTTTCTGACCATTAGTCAAAGTTCTATAAAGGAACACATATTTATATTTATTACTTGCTCTAATATATATATATATATATATATACACACACACACACACACACACACACACACACACACACACACACACATACTGGAGTCCTTGGTGCTCTCTGAGCCTTGTTGTTTTCTTGCAGACGTTTCATTGCCAGGCTAGGCAACATCTTCAGTGCGAAAAGGGAGTGGGACTTGCAAAATATATATATATATATATATATATATATATATATATATATATACACACACACACATATACATACATACATACATACATACATACATACACATACATACATACATACATACACACACACACACACACGATATATATACGATATATATACGATATATACATATATATAACGATATATACATATATATACGATATATACATATATATATATATATATATATATATATATATATATGCAATATTTTATTTATTTATTTATTATTTATTATTGCATTTTATACCCCGCCTATCCCCTCCCTAAGCGGAGGGCTCTAGGCGGCTTGCATTCACCATACATATTATATTATACAGCATATATTACCCGCACGTTAGGAAGGGGGTGAGGGAACCGGCTCTTCATCCGCAGGTCGGACTACATGTCCCAGGAACCTTTGCTTCTGAGCCGGCTGCTGACGTCCAGGAAGTTGTTATTTCAGGATCCGCCGTCCTCTGCTGTCCTCTGCCGCCATCTACAGGAACCAGCTCTTCTTGGTTCGAGGGCGACCCTCCGAAAAGGACGCCAGCAAATTGGCCCACGTGAGTGGTCCCCATTCATCTACTTGCCAATGGCTTTCGGTCTGCTGGGTGGGCAGAAGCTGGGGCTAGTGACGGGAGCTCACCCCGCCACGCGGATTCGAACTGCCGACCTTATGGTCGGCAGACTAATGGCTCAGCAGTTTAACCCACTGAGCCACCGCGCCCCTGTTATATATTATATATACACGCGCAATATATATATATATATATATATATATATATATATATACACACACACACACACACACACACACACACATACATACACACACACACACACACACACACACATCGCTTCCGGGTGCTGAAGATGTCGGTGTGTTGAACCGAGTGCTCCTGTCTCGGCTCCGCAGTTTGCCTGGCTGCAGCAGTTCTTAAAGAGACAGAAACTGCTGAAATCTCCCCTTTGAAGAGAAGGGGATCAGAAGATAAACCACAAGGGTCGCTGAATCGCTGCTCTTTCCCAATTCCCGTCTTTCCACCACGGGAAAAAGGAAATTGTAGCAGCGAAGGCGACTGGAAGAATCATCGTTTTTGCTCTACAGGAAACCGCGAAATCTTTTCAGATAAGTAACACCTAAATTCAGCACTTTTAGTCACTGATTTATATTTGTGTTTATTTTAGTTTTACGTATTATTTGCTAAGATCCTTCTATGGACATGATTGATTGATATTGCTGGTGCTTGTGTAACCTTCTTGCCAAGATGACTTGAGAAAATGGTGGGAGTTTAAAGAATAATGACTTTACTCGGAGCTAAGTGATATTGAGTGACATTGACTATTGACAAATGGCTTATCTACTTATGTGGGACTAATCTATTTTCCTCTTTGGATTTTGAATTCAAATGGATTAATGGTCTGCCTTTTATTTTATTTTATTTCTGTTTTTCATCTTGATATGGCTTTTTTCTCTTTTTTTCTCCTGCAATGTGCTTGGATATTATTTGGATTATTTGGATTATAAAGGGTATTTTTGGAGTTCCTTTGCCTTGAACAGTTTTATGAATTTCCTTACTATATGGGATTTTAATAGACTTATTCGTTATATTTTATCCTGGAGAGAGACATCTAGAGCTGAAGCTCTCCTTTCCCCCCCTCTTTTTTTTTTTTTTTTTTTGATTTTTTTCCTCTCTCCTCTTTGAGACTTCTGATTATAAGTTTGCCTGAGAACTGGATTGTTATTAAAATTCTTCAAGGATATTTTGACTACAGTTAAAGGAAATACCCGCTGTACTTTTATCTTTTATTTTTTCTATATGAGAATTGTTGATTTTACCAAAGTACACTCTGTCCTTTTTTTTATGCAACAACTTTTAAGAAAAGGCAGTATTATTTTTACTTTTTAATTTTTACTGTATATTGAATTTTTTTTCTTTTCCTTTTCCTATTCACCTTTTGCTTTTGAATTTTTGAAAAAAAAAATTTTATCCTCCCTCTTTCACCTCCCTTTTTTTCCTTCCTTCTTTTTTTGTTGTTGTCTGTTGCTGTTCCCTTTTGTCTTCCGTTATTTTTTTCTCTCTCTTTTTTACAGGAATACTTCACGCAATATGGCCACTCTGTCTGCAAGAGTGAAGAGAGACAGAGATAAGGAAAAGGAGAAAGAAACAGGGAGAATGCCTACTGATTCCATCGCATCATCTTCTGAAGTACCAGCATCAGACATGAAAAAAATATTGGATGCGATTGCAGCACTGAACCAAAAAATTGATGACTCAACTGCTACCCTGAAAAAGATGGACAATTCAATTACCTCCTTAGATATAAAAATGGGGGGGGAAATCAACAATTTAGGTCAACAAGTAGATAAAAAAATGGAAGCGATGAAAGAAGACTTAAAAGAAGAATTTAGAAAAGAAACACAAAATATTAAAGAGGTAGTAAATACCTTATCAGGGGAATCTAAAGAGACACAAGAACAAGTAAAGAAATTAGAGATTAAATCAGAATCTATTATTAAAGATATGGAATACAATTTAGATGCCATCGCTTTAGCAGAAATGAGAGAAAAAGAATTCATATTGAGATTGAGAGGAGTTTCAGAAAAGTCAGATGAGAATATGAGAGAATATATAGTTGGTGCTTTAGCTCAATACTTACAGATAGAAGAAGATCTGGATTCAGAAATAGATAAAATCTTTAGAATTAACTCACGTTACGCTAGAGAGAAAAAAGTGCCAAGAGACATATTGATATATTTTGTGAGGAAAGTTACAAAAGAACAAATTTTGAAGAAGCACTACAGTGACAGATTAAATATAGCAGGGAAAGAGATAATTGTCTTAAAAGAAGTCCCATTAAGAATATTAAGAAAAAGAAAAGAATACTCCTTCTTTACAGATAAATTAAAGCAAAATAACATATCATTTAGATGGGAAAGAATAGAAGGAGTATCTTTCACTTTTAAAGAACAAAGATTTAAAATAAATTCCATTTTGAAAGCAAAGGCCTTCATAGAGAAATATATGACAGATATGAGTGAAGTATCTAATGTTCTGGAAGAAATGAAAGAGACATTTAAAGATAAGGAAAAGAGTGAGGACTTATCGGAGATGGGAGCTACCGGAGTGGATTTAAAAAAGAGCTTTTAAATATCTAAATATCATGGACTTTAAATATCTAACATGGAATATCAATGGGGCAAATTCTCCCCAAAAGAGAAAGAAAATTTTTCATTTTTTGAAAAAAATAAAATTGGATGTAATTTGCCTACAAGAGACTCACATTTGTAAAAAAGACATTAAGTATTTGATTCAAAAACAACTAGGAGAAGAATTTATTTCAGCTGGATTAAAAAAAACTAAGGGGGTAGTCCTGTATATACAACAAAAACTTAATCCAAAATTAATATTGACTGATGATGAAGGAAGATATATTGCAGTGGAAGTAAATATACAGGGGATTAAAACATTGATAGTTGGGATTTACGCTCCAAATTTTGATAAAGGATTATTTTATAAGAACTTAATGGACAAACTTTTGGATTTATCATATGAGAATTGGTGTTTTATGGGGGACTGGAATGGGGTGATTAGCCCAATGGAAGATAGACATTCGCAAAAAAAAGTGAAACCTACACAGGGAAAACTACCCCAAACTTTCTTTGATTTAAAAGATATGTTGGACTTACAAGACATTTGGAGACTTATGAATGGAAACTCTAAAGAATATACATATTACTCAGAAAGATACAGATCATTTTCCAGAATAGATATGTTCTTGATCTCTAAAACTTTAATGATGAATGTAAATAAAGCCGAAATTCTACCTAAAATTATATCAGATCATAACCCTGTTTTATTAACTATCAAAGGAAAAAGGAATGCATTTCGATGGAGGCTAAATGAGTCAATTTTCCGGAAAGAAGATGTTGTTGACATATGTAAGAAAAGACTAAGAGAATACTTTCTACTTAACTCAAATAAGGATACCAGTACACAAGTAATTTGGGATGCAAGTAAAGCATATATGAGGGGTTATTTTATTCAATATAATGCTCAAATGCGGAAAAAGAAACAAGAAAAAATTCAATTGATTTTGGATGGAATTAAAAATAAAGAGAAATGTCTGAGGGCCAAACCGATGGATAATACATTGATAACTCAAATTAAATTTCTACAAAAACAAATTTCGATGATTTTGGTACAGGAAATAGAAACTCAAATGAAATTTACAAAACAGAAATATTTTGAATTTGCAAATAAACCAGGAAGATGGTTAGCTCATAAGTTAAGAAAACAAAGACAAAAAAATATAATTTCTAATATACAACATAAAGGGAAAATTCTAGTGAATAATGTGGAAATACAAGAAGCATTTCATTCTTACTATACAGCATTGTATAAAAAACAGGATGTTAATATAGCTGAAATTGATGAATATATGAGTAAGCAAAGATTAACTGTTTTAAATGATGAACAAAGAACATTACTTAATAATCCTATAACAAAAGAAGAAATGTTAATGGCTTTTAAGAAAATTAAAAGTGGAAAAGCACCAGGTCCGGATGGACTATTGGCAGCCTACTACAAATACTTTGAAGATGAATTGAGTATTCCTCTCCAAAAAACTATAAATTCAATTTTGGAAACAGGAATTATGCCAGAAACATGGAAAGAGGCTCATATTACTTTGATTCCGAAAGAACAACTAAATTTGAACTCAACAAAGAATTATAGACCAATATCATTATTGAATAATGATTATAAGATATTTACGACAGTCTTAGCGGAAAGATTGAAAAATACTCTTGGAAATTTTATTCATCAAGATCAAGCAGGTTTTCTACCCAAAAGACAAATTAGAGATAATATCAGAAATGTTTTGGATGTATTAGAGTATCTAGAACAACATAATGAAAAACAAGCCGCCTTGATATTCATAGATGCTGAAAAAGCATTTGATAATTTTAATTGGTCCTTTATGTTTAAAGTATTGGAGATTATGAACTTTGGTGGGAATTTTATTAAGTGGATTAAATCAATTTATACACCCCAACCTGCAAAAATAATTGTCAATGGAGAATTTAGTAAACCTTGTGAAATACAAAAAGGCACAAGACAAGGCTGTCCTTTATCTCCGCTTTTGTTCATATTGATCTTAGAAGTTCTACTTAGAGATATTAGACAAGATGATGGTATTCATGGTATCAGAGTTAAAAAAGAAGTTTACAAATTAAGAGCCTTTGCAGACAACCTAATCATTACATTAGAGAATCCACTGGATGGAATTGAATTATTGATGCAGAAATTGAAGGACTTTGGGTCGTTAGCAGGGCTCAAAATTAACTTACAGAAAACAAAAGTTTTGACTAAGAACATGAATTATCACCAACAAGAGAAATTGAGAGAAATTACAGGATATTCTTTGGAGAAAAAAGTAAAATATTTGGGAGTTTATTTAACATCGAAAAATGTTAAATTATTTCAAAATAACTATATCCCGCTTTGGATTGATATTAAAAAAGATTTAGACCGTTGGGGGAAACTACAATTATCATTATTGGGGAGAATATCAGCGATTAAAATGAATATATTACCAAGAATTCTATATCTCTTTCAAACAATACCTATACTGACATCAGAGGAACCATTTAAACAGTGGCAGAAAGACATTTCTAAGTTCATTTGGCAAGGGAAAAAACCAAGAATAAAATATAAAGTCTTGCAAGATTCAAAAGAAAGAGGTGGTTTAGGACTCCCAAATTTGAGACTATACCATGCAGCTTGTGGTCTGGTATGGCTTAAAGAATGGATTGTTTTGAGAAATGAAAAATTATTAAATCTGGAAGGTCATGAATTAAGATTTGGATGGCATGGATATCTGTGGTATGATAAGGCTAAAATAAATGTGGACTTTAAAAATCATTATATTAGAAGATCCCTGTTGAGAATTTGGAATAAATATAAATCAATTTTATGTCATAAGAGACCTTTATGGATTTCCACGCAAGAAGCCTTTTATAGAACAGAAGTAAGAAATAAAGATAAGTGGTTGACATATAAGGACTTATTAAAAAAAGAACAAGGACACTATGTGATAAAATTAAAAGAAGAACTTGCCCAAGAAGGTTATACCTTTCAATGGCTCTCCTATAGGCAACTTATAGAGAAATTTAAATTAGATAAAAAAAATTTAGAATTTGAACAAACTAAATCAGAATTTGAAATACAATTATGTGAAAATGATGAACGTTTAATTGCTAGAATGTATAAATTATTGTTAAAAGGAGAAATGGTAGAGGAACAAGTTAAAGATTGTATGATTCAATGGGCGAAAAATATTGGCCACAATATACAACTTCATCAATGGGAAGATATGTGGACTAAAGGATTAAAATTTACCTTATGCTACAACTTAAAAGAAAATTTTTATAAGATGATGTATCGATGGTATATGACCCCACAAAAACTTTCAAAAATGTACGGGAACATATCCAACTTATGTTGGAAATGTATAAAACAAGAGGGGTCTTTTTACCATATGTGGTGGACTTGTAACATTGCAAAAGAATTTTGGACTGAGATACATTCATTGATGCAAAATATACTACAGATACGAATACCATTTAAACCAGATTTTTTTTTACTTGGAATTTGGGAGGAACAAATAGAAAAACATTTCTTTAGAATAATACAGTATATGATCACAGCAGCAAGACTCTTATATGCACAAAACTGGAAAAATCAAAGTGTTCCAACAATACAGGATTGGATGTTGAAATTATTAGAGATGGCAGAAAATGATAAATTGACTTGCTTATTAAAAGATAATTCAAATTGTTACTTTCTTAAAGAGTGGAAACCATTGATGGACTATTTGCAAAAAGCAGGAGGAGTAAAGCTACCATGGGGATTTGATGATTAGATTATATATAAATAGTATATAGTATAATAGACAAGAAAAGTATATGAATGTTATATGAATAACCAGCATGTAAAAACAAACTATCTATTTTATTCTTATGACCATAGTTGGATCGGAGGTTATCCAATTTCTTTGTCTGTGTTTTTCTTTCTTTTTTTTCCTTTACTGCACTTTTCTTTTCTTTTTCTCTTAATTTGTAGTTCTATTTTCATTTCATTCTTAACTTTTAGCTTTGTATATTTAAAATCCAATAAAATTAAAAAAAAACACACATACATACATACATACATACACATACACGCAATATATATATATATATATATATATATATATATATATATGCACAATATATATATATATATATACGCACTATATATATATATATATATATATATATATATGCACAATATATATATATATATATATATATATATATATATATTGCAACCATTCATTCTTTTTCCCCTGTCCAACACAGCTACCTTGATCTTTAATAGAATCATTTTCAGAGCCATTTTCCCCATTGCATTATACAATCAATCTAACATTCACTGCAAATTATTTGACTTCTCAACAAAAAACACATCATTTGCACACATACATACACATAATTCCCAACCAATACATTTCCAACATTACCAGTTATACATTTATATGTAATTAAAGTAAAAATGCAAGAGTTCATCAAATATCTTTATCTTACCCCCTGCTTAGTCTTGAACTGTTCACTAAACAGTCCATTTATTCTCACACATGCTGTAATTCCATTGCAAACCACCCATATCACATTCATCAACCAACCTTCAACTTCATATTTATGCAAAACATTCTATAATGTAAGCCTATTCACTTTATCATAAGCTCTCAACAAACACGTATTAAATTTTCTCCTTTTTCATATATTCTAATAGCATAACTCCACACACTTTTGAGGTTCTCTTTAACATAATTAATTTCACTCTGCAGCAAACAGCTTCTATATCATTTTTCCTTAAGTGTGCTTCCCATTCATTCTATTGGAAAATTAATCTATATTTTTTTTCACATGAGACTCCCACTTTCTCTTCTTGCAGAAGTCGTACTTTCATTCTAGTTTTTTTTCCTACTTCTTTCCCTTTCTTCCATGTCTATTTTTCACAAGATTCAAAACCTCTCATCACCCTTGTATCCTTCAGTAATTCCTTCGGTCTTTCATGATAAACAATCAAATCAATCATAATTTTAGATTCACATTCACTCCTTTGTTATAGTTATGTGTGAATAAACATATGCCTAAACCATGAATTCAATATGACCTTTTTCTGGGGTGATACTTGTCAGTCTCCTTTCTGATTCATTCTTAGGTCTCTGAATGGCCTAATCACTTTTTCTTCACTCTCATCCCATTCCCACATGTTCATTTTTGTCCTCTGACAGAATCATTTCCCCCCTTGATCTCATCCCTTCAGAGAGTTGAGCAGATATGGTAATAAATTCCCACCTGCTGCTTTTAGTCCTGTCCTTGATTATGTCAGATCTGAGTGCTCAAACAGCTCTCTATGAACTTGATTTTTATCAGGGATTATCATATCTTACTTTCCTTACTTTGAAGATCTAATATGTAATGTCATGATGGTTTTTCCAGATGGAAAAAGGGAAGCAGGAAAGAATGGAGAATGAAAAGGGAAGGGAGAACAGGAAATAAATGTAAAATTGTTTACAACAGATATGAATGTACTAAGGGGCGTTTTTGGTTTATCACTTAGATGTTGAACCTATACCTAAATAACAAATGCTCAATTCATCCTCTAGGATTTTTTAAGATTCATCTTCAGTTTTAAAAAAGGTAAAGTAGTATGGCAGAGAAATACCTCTGGCTAAAAAATTGGAGAATCATGGAAATTAAAATACAGGGTTAAATGGATCTAGGACAGAAAGAAGCTTCATATTTGAAGAAGTCAGCTAATATATTCATAAAGTATGTATGTGTGTATACACATAAATGTTTTCATGTAATTGGAAAACATTTTCCATTTTTTAAAGAATTAATACACTGCATTAGTTGAAATAAAAACTTTTCATTTGGAAGTTATGCAAAATACAGCAGGTCTTTAGTTCTTAAACTCTTGCTTTCATGCTGTCACAGCACGATCATCCTGGAAAAGTCAACTTGTATGCAAATATTTTGTTTGGTACAATTATATGTCAAGCATGGTTTTTAACAGCTGTAAAAACAGATCACATCTCTTCTGTTTTGTCTTGAAAACAGTTCAATGAAATAGTAAGAGCTAGAATAGAACGGTAAAAATGACTAACAACATGCTAGTGCTTAATATCCCCACACCTTTGTTATAGGCCTTTTTATACCCAACCTTTTCTTTTCTTTCTACACTTGAATGCTCACTTTATTATCTAGAAAATGGGTTTCTCAGCAGGAAAGCAATGGCAACAGAATGGGTGTTTGGCGCAGCAAGTTCATGTTGTCAGAGCCAAGTATCTAGGTAGAAAAGGACTGGATATTCCTTAAAAAAATAAGTTCATTAATTGTTTGACCTTTTTGACTTCCGGAAAGATAAAAGTATTTCTGTTAACCAAACAGGAAAGATGGACCACCAAAGATGTTGTTACACCAATTTATCAACGGGAATTCATTGTATAAATGGAAACCAGCATGCTCTTGTTGAGTTAAATGAGACTGTGTAATCTAAGCTACAGAACTAATAAAAAAGAGTCATTAATATTCCCTAAACACTGTATGCAAATTGCTATGCATGCAGCTTTGTGTGCTGAACTTCAGTACAGAGAGTACTCATTGCCCAACATGTACAACTGCTACTGTATTACCATACAAACTGGTTTCTACCATTCTCATTGCATCATACCTGAAACAGAACTTGGGTGTAGATGATCATAGTATATTTCCACACTGATGATATAGCAGGCATGAATCTGTGCTGTCAGAGATTTTTACTACAACAGGTTCATAATTGTTATTTTATACATCATTCATACTTTTATATCACCTAACTGATGTCATGGCAATATACCCAATCAGAATACCTTTATAACACTACAAAAAACAAACATAAATCCAATCATAAAACCTTATAAATAAACACGAAAATAACAATAAGCCAGACAATGCTATTTAAAAAATGAGGTTAAGAGTGTGGTTTAATATCATTTCTGAACTCAAAAGAATATTGACCATTCATACTTCTTGAAGGGAGTGTGACATAGACAAAGGATGTCCTTGGATGTTCTATAAATGGGCTTCTTAGAATGATGGTGTCCTCAGAAGAGCCTTTCCTATCTTCAGGACCACATACACTCAAACCATTGAGTTAAGCTCAGTAAGCAATTGGCAACTTGTGTAGCTCTTTCAATATTTGATAATATTCATTCCATTTCTGTATTCCGCAGATGAGGCAAATCTTTAGAACTACTAAAAATGAAGTAGGAAGCTTCTCACACACTTTCAGAAAGCCATACTGATGGTCTGGGTCATCTTTCCTGCAGTCTAATCCTGTTGTGGAGAAACATATATGAGGCAAATCATGTTCCTGAAATTTATTCTTCAAGAGGATTGAACTCAAGAGTAGAATTTAAACGGGGATGGTGATATAATTTATTTATTTATTATTCACATTTCTATCACTGCCCATCTCCCCCAAAAGGGGGACTCTGGGCGGTTTACAATAAAATTGACAATTAAAACCATACAAACATAAAATTACAATCAACGACCAATATAAATAGAGAATAAATAAATATAAAATCCAAGTGACAATAAGATCTCATTCCATAGGGAGGACACTATGGCACCAGCCACCCCCAGGAAGAACTATTGCCCTTCCCTTCCCATCCCAGGCAAGGCGGCAGAACCAGGTCTTCAAATTCTTCTGGAAGGCCGGGAGCGATAGGACCTGCCTCACCTCGGGGGGCAGAATGTTCCAAAGGGCGGTGCCACGGCAGAGAAGGCCCACCTCCTGGACCCCATCAAATGAAATTCCCTTGCCGATGGAGTCCGTAGCATGCCCTCTCTGCATGACCGAGTGGGATGGGTCAGTGTTATGGGGATGTGATAGTCCCTCAGGTAACCTGGCCCCATGCCATGTAGGGCTTTAAAGGTGATAACCAACACCTTGAATTGGACCTGGAAGCAAACCGGTACCAAGTGCAGATTGCGCAGCAGTGGTGTCACATGTGCCGATCTTGAGGCACCAATAACTGCCCGCGCAGCCGCATTCTGGACCAGCTGAAGCTTCCAGATACTCTTCAAGGGTAGCCCCATGTAGAGCGCATTGCAATAGTCTATATGGGAGATGACAAGGGCATTAGTGACTGTTCGGAGGGCATCTCGATCCAGGAAAGGGTGTAGCTGGCACACAACCCGAAGTTGCGTGAAGGCCCTTCTGGCCACCTGCTCATCGAGCAAGAGTTGTGAGTCCAGGAGGACCCCCAGATTCCGCACTGGGTCTGAATGGGGCAGTGCCACCCCATCCAGAACTAAAGATGACAATTTCCTGGATGCAGAGGGGCCATTAACCCACAGCCCCTCCGTCTTACCAGGGTTCAGCTGAAGCCTGTTATTCCCCATCCAGACCCCCACAGCCCCCAGGCACTGAGACAGGGCAGTCACAGAATCACTTACCTCACCCGGGACAGAGATGTATAATTGAGTATCATCAATATGCTGATGATCATCAGCATATTGATGATACCTCATCCCATGCTGACGGATGATCTCGCCCAGTGGTTTCATGTAGATGTTGAATAGGAGAGGAGGGAGAACCGAACACTGTGGCACCCCACACAAGAGGGGTCGAGGGTTGGATCTCTCACTCCCTATTACCACCGATTGGGAATGGCCCCGGAGGAAGGAGGTGAACCAGCGCAAAACTATGCCGCCCACCCCCAACTCCCTGAGCCACCTCAAAAGGATGCCATGGTCGATGGTATTGAAAGCCACTGAGAGGTCCAAAAGAGCCAGGATGGATGCACTCCCTCCATCCCGCTCCTGCCAGAGATCATCCATAAGCATGACCAATGCAGTTTTTGTCCCATATCCTGGCCTGAAACCTGACTGAAAAGGGTCAAGATAATCTGTTTCATCCAGAATCCTCTGGAGTTGTAACGCCACCACTTTCTCAACCACCTCTCACAAAAAGGGAAGGTGGGAGACAAGACAAAAATTGTCCAACACAGTAGGGTCCAGGAATGGTTTCTTGAGGAGGGGGCGCACCAGCACCTCCTTAAAGGCACCTGGAAACTCCCTCTCAAGGATGTATTAACCATCGCCTGGACCCAACCACATGTCACCTCCCGGGCTGCTTTTACCAGCCAGGAAGGGCATGGTTCTAGATGACGTGGCGTTTACAATCCGGAGGATCCTGTCCACTTCCTCGGACCCAACAGGATCAAACTGTTCCCAGATAACAGGGTAAGTATGCTCCCTCGGCATCTCCCCAGACTGTGCCTCACCCTTAGAGTCCAACTTGGAGTGAATCTGAGCAATTTTATCCTGCAGATGCTCGGCAAACTCTTCCACACAGCCCTGTAGGTGGGTCATTAGGCCCACCTTCCCCAAAACGGATTGGGTGGTCTCAAACAGGGCCGTCAGGTGGCATTCTGCAGACACAATAAGAGCAGAGAAATATTTATTTATTTATTTATATTTCGACTTTTATCACCGCACCATCTCCCCCAAAGGGGACTCTGGGCAGTTTACAAACACAGAAATTAAATTTATACCATAAAAGATATAAAAATACAATATATAATCAATTATTATTATAAGTTAAGTAGAAAATCCAAGAGGGCAAACCATGATCTTTAAAAGGGCTCTATGACACCAGCCATCCCCATGAAGAACTATTCATGTTCCCATCCCACGCGAGGTGGCAAAACCAGGTCTTTAAGTTCTTCCGGAAGGACAGGAGCGATGGGGCCTGCCTCACCTCTGGAGGCAAAATGTTCCAAAGGGCAGGTGCCACTGCCGAGAAGGCCCGCCTTCTGGACCCCGTCAAACGAAACTCCCTTACCGACGGGGTCCGAAGCATGCCCTCTCTACATAATCGAGTGGGACGGTTTGAAGTTATGGGGATGAGGCGGTCCCTCAGATACCCTGGTCCCATGCCATGTAGGGCTTTAAAGGTCATAACCAACACCTTGAATTGCACCCGGAAGCATACCGGCACCCAGTGCAGCTGGCGCAGCAGAGGTGTCACATGGGCCGATCTAGGGGCACCAATAACTGCGTGCGCAGCCGCATTCTGGACCAGTTGGAGCTTCCGGATACTCTTCAAGGGTAGCCCCATGTAAAGCGCATTGCAGTAGTCTATATGGGAGATGACCAGGGCATGAGTGACTGTACGGAGGGACTCCTGATCCAGGAAAGGGCGTAACTGGCGCACAACATGAAGTTGCACAAAGCCCCTTCTGGCCACTACTGCCACCTGCTCCTCGAGCAGGAGTCGTGAGTCCAGAAGGACCTCCAGGTTCCGCACTGATTCTGAATGTGGAAGTGCAACCCCATTCAGAACCAAAGATGATAATTTCCTAGATCCAGAAGAACCATCAATCCACAGCCACTCCATCTTACCAGGGTTCAGCTGAAGCCTGTTGTTCCCCATCCAGACCCCCACAGCCTCCAGGCACTGAGAAAGGGCGGCCACTGCATCACTTACTTCACTTGGGATGGAGATGTACAACTGTGTACCATCAGGATATTGATGATATTTCATCCCATGGTGACGGATGATCTCACCCAGCGGTTTCATATAGATATTAAATAGGAGAGGTGAGAGAACCGAACCCTGTGGCACCCCAGAAACGAGGGGGCGAGAGTTGGATCTCTCATCTCCTATTACTACTGATTGGGACCGGCCCCAGAGGAAGGAGGTGAACCAGCGCAAAACTACACCAGCCACCCCCAACTCCTCGAGCTGTCCCAAAAGGATACCATGGTCGATGGTATCGAAAGCCGCTGAGAGATCAAGGAGAGCCAGGATGGACATGCTCCCTCCATCCCGCTCTCGCCAGAGATCATCCGTAAGCGTGACCAATGCAGTTTCCACCCCATATCCCGGCCTGAAACCCGACTGAAAGGGGTCCAGATAATCCGTTTCATCCAGAATCCTCTGGAGATGTAACGCCACCACCTTCTCAACCACCTTCCCCAAAAACTGGAGGTGGGAGACAGGACAAAAATTGTCCAATATAGTAGGGTCCAGTGATGGTTTCTTGAATAGGGGTGCACCAGCGCCTCCTTAAAGGCACCCGGAAACACCCCCTCCCCCAGAGATATATTAACCATCACCTGGACCCAACCACATGTCACCTCCCTGGCTGCTTGCACCAGCCAGGAAGGGGAAGGGTCTAGATGGCATGTGGTGGCCTTTACAGTCCAGAGGATCCTGTCCACTTCCTTAGGCCTAACAGGATCAAACCGTTCCCAGATAACCAGGTAATGACATTCCCTCGGCATCTCCCCAGATTCTGCTTCACGCTTGGAGTCCAACCTAGACCAAATCTGAGCAATTTTATCCTGCAGATGCTCAGAAAATTCTTCCGCATGGCCCTGCAGGTGGGTCACAGACTCCACCTTACCCAGAAGAGATCATGTTATCTTAAACAGGGCCGTCGGGCAGCATTCTGCGGATGCAATAAGAGCAGAGAAATATTGGCGTTTCGCCGCTCTTACCACCACAAGGTAGGCCTTAACCGTGACTCTAGCTTGTGTTCGGTCAGATTCAGTCTTTGTTTTTCTCCAGCGGCACTCTAGGCATCTCTTAGCCCTCTTCAAGACCCTCAACTCCTCCGTAAACCACGGGGAGCATCGGGTCAGATGTGGCAAGAGAGGCCGCACAGGAGCGATCCTGTCCAAGGCCCTGGCCGCCTCCCTATTCCAGGCTGCGGCCAGGACCTCCGCTGGACCGTGCAATAGATCCTCGGAAATGACCCCCAGCTCCTTCTTGAACCTCATTGGGTCCATTAGTCGCCGGGGGCGGACCAATCGAATGGGTCCTGCCTCCCTGCGGAGTGGGGCAGCATAAGAGAATCTCAAGGCCACCAGGGCGTGATCTGACCATGACAATGGGGATAGATCTAACTCTCCCTTCAGATCACTTTGCCACTGCTCCGACAAGAAAACTAAGTCCGGAGTGAGGCCACTGTCTCGAGTCAGGCTTCGAACAATCTGAGGTAGGCCCATGGTTGCCATGGTAGCCATGAACTCCCGAGCTGTCTCTGAGGCACGTCCCAGGGAAGGCAGATTGAAGTCCCCCAGAACCATAAGTCTAGGGAACTCCACTGCCAACCCCGAGACAGCCTCCAACAGCTCGGGCAGGGAGGTTGCTACGCAGCAGGGAGGCTGGTACAGCAACAACACTCCCAACTTCTCTCGAAAACCCAACTTGAAGAACAGGGTCTCACACCCGGCCACTTGTGGAGCAGCGCCCCTGAAGGCCACCAGAGACTCCCGGATTACAACCGCTACCCCTCCTCCCCTGCCCCGGGGTCTCGGCTGATGCCACACCTGAAACCTGGCAGGGCACATCTCCGAGAGTGCTACTCCTCCCTCTGTGCCCAGCCAGGTCTCAGTATTGACGTTTCACCACTGTTACCACCACAAGGTAGGCCTTAACAGTGGCTCTAGCCTGTGTTCGGTTGGATTCTATCTTTGTCTTCCTCCAGCTGCGCTCTAGACATCTCTTAACCATCTTCAAAACCCTCAGCTCCTCCGTGAACCACGGGAAGTCTTGGGTTGAATGGGGCAAGAGTGGTTGCACAGGCGCAATCATGTCCAAGGCCCTGGCCGTCTCCCTATTCCAGGCAGCGGCTAGGGCCTCCACTGGACCATGCAACAGATCCTTGGGTATAACCCCCAGCTCCCTCTAGAACCCTACCGGGTCCATCAGTCACCGTGGGTGGACCAATCTAATGGGTCCTGTCCCCTGCGGAGGGGTGTAGCATAAGAGAATCTCAAGGCCACCAGGGCATGATCTGACCATGACAACGGGGAGAGATGTAGCTCTCCCCTCAGGTCACATTGCCACTGCTCTGACAAGAAAATGACATGAGGCCACTGTCTCGAGTCGGGTCCCGAATAATCTGGGACAGGCCCATAGCTGCCATGGTAGCCATGAACTCCCAAGCTCATGGCTTGGGACTCTCAGACTCTCAGATGACAACCACCACCCCTCCTCCCCTACACCAGTGTCTCGGCTGGTGCCACACCTGAAACCCGGCTGGGCACATTTCTGAGAGGGCTACCCCCCCTTCTGGGCCCAGCCAGGTCTCGGTGATACATGCCAGGTCTGCCCCCTCCTCTGTGGTCAAATCACATATGAGGGGGGGCTTGTTGTTCACTGACCTGGCGTTTAAGTCACGTAGTTACCCTCATAGTGGATTAGGCATGAAATGAACTCATTGGATAGTAGCTTTAAATTTTCCTATGCCTTTGTGTTGAAAAGATGAGAGAGAGAGAATAGGTTTCCCATAACTAAAGCCATGTATGATTAAGTAGATGTTGGACTTATGCACTATTGGTTAATGAAAATTATGATTGCTTGCTACAATAGTAAATGTGGTGCAATATACATTCCCATACTATTGAGCATTGTCCGCACTGATTTTTCCTGCATGGGTGATAAAACCCATAAAAACTAATACAGAAGATAGTATAAATCTATAGAAAGAATATATGTGCTGAAAAGAAAGTTGGGGAAAATCAACCAGTATTTAGAATTCAAGATTATGTAATGGTTAAATGATTGGAATAATAAACTTTCTAAGGAAAGAAATCTTCATGTTATTTCAGTGTCATGGGAGGTGCTGCAGGTCTGCTGATAGAGTGGTTATTTCAAGACACTAACTTCCCTCTTGAGAACATGGTAGAGAAATTCAGGTTGGACTGGCTTTGTGGGCATTTGCAGATTATTTTGAGATCTGATTTAAATGTATGACAAATCTTATTTTTATTCTAGAAGGACCCAGAAATATAAGCAGTTCTACTTGGGTGTTCCTCAGTGTATTGTTTTAATAATCCCCTTTAATCATTTTTCTACCACACCAAGGAAACACCTATTACTGTATGTATTTGGCTAATGTATGTATTTGGGGTATTGGCAAACATATGCCACAGGCAGCAACCTAAGCAGTTTGCTTATCACTGGCTTCAAAGAGCGACATGAGGAGCAGCTGAAGAAGGGCGTACTCCTCCCACTGGCTTTTTGCCCCATTTGACTAAATTAATTGAGGACATACCTAAAGATGACTTTATCTTTCTATGAAAGGTTTTAACTGTTCATCACCATAAGCCAGTCTTTGTAAATTCTCTACCAGAGCTTCACCAGAAATCATAGCTGCTTTGCCATATCTAAAGTTCCACATTATCCTAGAGAAAACCAGAAAATGCTCGTTAAATATAAACATAACTTGTTCACTGATTTCCTACAGTCCCAGAGAGACTGACCCTTCTTTAGGCATTTGCCTGACTTTGAAAGTAGCAAAAGTGCTGGTAAGCCCTGACTGCTGAAGCTGGGCTACTTGGGAGTAATTGTTTACTTCTGAATGAATAGTGCCTCTCCAAGCAACCTGGCACTTCTCTGCATTCTCTGTCCATTGGTTGTTAATGCAACAATAGTGACATTTTAATGGACTGGTTCAGAAGCAGAAGCAGAGGGCCATGATTTTGCCTTGTTTCCAGTGCTACAGTTCAGTTCCTTGGAGTCAGATGCTTTTGATGTCACAACCTGCACCTCCTCTAGTGACGTTTCATAGGAAGGGGACCTGACATCTGTAAATAAACTAATTCCCTCTTACAATATGTTTGCATTGAACAAAATTGTCATATTCTGTTTTGTCAGGGTGCAGCATATATTGTACAGTTGCACACCTCGTGAGTATAGCAAAGAAAGACAGTCCACAAGTTGTAGCAAAACTGTACACACTTTACTGTACACTATATACATATAAGTAACTCTACTTACAACTCTAACCAGATATAACTCCAACCATCAGCCCAACAAACACAGTACAAATTGCTACTGCTTATATGCAGTGAAATGGGAGTTGCTCTGCTGCCACACCCTACAGGCGTGGTCCAATTACCATGAGTTATCCTGAGTCATCCACAGTGTGTGCTATTACTTCCCCATATTCATCAGCCAAATTTACTCCAGGGTAAATCCCTGACATGTTTCTTATGTGATTTCCACTCATATTAATAAACTCTTTGTTTTGGAGATGGAGGAATTGGGTAAATTCATTAAGGCCATCCTGATGTCAAGATCAAAGAACCCTTAACATGCACATTAGAACATGATCTGAGTTTGGGGAATGCTTCTGAAGCAGAAGTGATAGCAAGAGGTGACAGCACTTTCAGCTGGGAAACAACAGTGTTGTAATTCCAAATATACTTCTCTGCGTATTTCAATGATATATTTGCCCCTCACACCCTATATCACTTTATAAACTTACAACATTATCACAACATTATCACTCGTAAATTTATTGGGATTATACAAACATGATTCATCAAATGCACTATTACCAACTGATCTGTGAATTAGAACTATATTTGATGCCTATATTTTTAAATAATCTTAATAACAACATAGAGTAACTTAATGTCTTTTGCAAGTAGCAGCTTCAATTATTTTAAAAATCCATTAGATTAACACAAAACTGTATGGGGTAACAGAGAGGGATGCATATTCTAAGAGCAAGTTCAGAAGCCAACCTGTTTGGAGTTGTTGCAAAACATTCTACTTCCGCCTAGTATTCTCATTTGTTTTCACCCCGTATTTGTTGATGTTTTTAATGGAGACCATTCTTTCCAGTTGAATTAAAGATTAAAAAAAAGTCTTTGTTGGAAGAGATTTCTAAGAGTTTGAAAGAACAAAATGCTCAAACAATGCACTTTTAAAAGAGAGAGGAACTGGCTAATTTCTTTAGAGGGGAAGAAAGGGAAAAACGTAGAAGTCTATTCTGTTGCCAGAGGAGTTAAGAGACATTAAGACTTCCCAGAAAACAGCAAATCCTGCCAAAGAGCTAAAAACCGTAGACCACCAAATGAATAAGTGGTTTCAACATAGGAGAAATAGTAGCCTATACAACACATAAGATCTCAAAGAAACAGAATTCTGAAGAAGAGCAGCAGCCCCCATCAAAGTTCCTAGCAACCCGGGGCTCTTTCTCACCTATTCATTGCACAGCTGGCAACAGTAACTCCTGTAGAGGCCAACAACCCATTTATTTAAGATGCTACGTAAGTTATGCCTGTACCACTTTTTTTCTTTCTAAGTACAATTCTGGGAGGCCCCAATGATCAAAAGCAGTATTTTGTTGTCTGTCATGGATCTACTGCAAAAGATTGATGCTCAAAATTATTACAAGGAAGCAATTATTCTCCCCTTCCTTGCTCACACCTTTAAAGGAGCAAGATCTATTTTGCCTTGGAGCAGCAAATCCTAGACAATCAAGTAACACTACACAAGAAATAAATGGAAATCCAGAATTTTTTGGGAAAAGAAAAGAATTGAGAATTCTTTCCAGTAGGTAGCTTGAATCATGTCAACTGGATTTCTATTTTCTCAGTGGAAACGTTTCGCTCCTTATCCAAGAAGCTTCTTCAGTCTGAGTAAAGTTTGTAAGGGAATCCTTAAATATGTTTCTATGGTGGCTGTGTGACCTTACACCTGGGGCTAGGTCATGGTTATTTGAGATGTTTCTAAGCCCCTTTATTATCCAAAGGAGGATCGTTAAGATTACCTTGCTGTTGTTGAGATTGTGAAATGTTCTTAATCTTCCTAGGCACAGAAGACAAAGCAGGAAGGAAAATAGGGGAGAGATTGTGCCTGAGGCCCCCACCTCTATTCAAAGAAGGATTTTCCAAGTTGGCATAAATGGATTCCTTGACCCCTCTTTCAAACCACTTATCTTCCCTGTCTAAAATGTGAACATTAATGACCTTATCTTCCGTTTACTCTGAGTCTCAGCCCTGTCTGTTGCTATTTTTGAGACTCAGAGTAAACGGAAGAACCTGGTCATTCCTTACATGGCTGGCATGTCTGAAAAGATAAAACGGATATTTGGCAAACACCACATACCTGTATATTTCAAACCCACCAACACACTGAGACAGAGGCTTGTACACCCCAAAGATCAAACTCCAAAACACAAGAAAAGCAATGTAGTGTATGCAATTCAGTGCAGTGAGGAGTGCTCTGAGCTCTACATTAGAGAAACCAAACAACCTTTGTACAGGAGGATGGCCCAACACAGGAGGAGCAACACCACAGGACCAGAGTCAGCAGTTTACGTTCATCTAAAGGAAAAAGGACACTCATTTGAGGACATTAATGTTCACATTTTAGACAGGGAAGATAAGTGGTTTGAAAGAGAGGTCAAGGAATCCATTTATGCCAACTTGGAAAATCCTTCTTTGAATAGAGGTGGGGGCCTCAGGCACAATCTCTCCCCTATTTTCCTTCCTGCTTTGTCTTCTGTGCCTAGGAAGATTAAGAACATTTCACAATCTCAACAACAGCAAGGTAATCTTAACGATCCTCCTTTGGATAATAAAGGGGCTTAGAAACATCTCAAATAACCATGACCTAGCCCCAGGTATAAGGTCACACAGCCACCATAGAAACATATTTAAGGATTCCCTTACAAACTTTACTCAGACTGAAGAAGCTTCTTGGATAAGGAGCGAAACGTTTCCACTGAGAAAATAGAAATCCAGTTGACATGATTCAAGATACAGACAATTCCACCTGGATGACTGAGAACCTTCATAGACATATCTTTCTAGTAGGCAAATTTTGAAATTGGTTTATAGCATAACTAATATCTCTCACAGGGATTTCTACCTTGATGTGATACGAGGATTCATTTGCTTCAATGACTAGGTGACACCTGCAGGAGCAGGAGCTCCTGGCTGGGTCACCTTTGCTGGTCAGGCCAAAAGGGATAAAGCTATGAGTGGAGATATGGGTGGAAGCTGCTTTGCTAGGGTGAGAGAAGCCATTCCATTTAAGACAAGGAACTAATTAGCGGGAAATCATTCTGTATAGTTGCCAAGAAAATTGTGTGGAAGATAGTTAATAATAATAATAATAATAATAATAATAATAATAATCAATAACACAACACTGTCACCAAAATGATTCGCTGGAACATCTGTAAAAATTATCATTTGCCAGTAAAGAAAAATTGGTGGGAACATATAGTTGAAAAAGTAGTCAAAAATGAGCAGGTTAAAATATTGTGGGATTTCCAAATACAAACTGATAAGGTCTTGGCACACAACACACCAGATTTAACTGTGGTTGAAAAGAAGAAAGTGTGGATAATTGATGTGGCATTACCAGGGGATAGCAGAATAGAAGACAAAGAATTGGAAAAGATCACAAAGTATCAAGATCTGAAAATCAAAGTTGAAAGATTATGGCATAAACCGGTAGTGGTGGTCCCAGTGGTTATCGGCACACTGGGTGCCATTCCAAAAAGTCTTGGATGGCACTTAGAAAATCTGGACGTTGACAAAATTTCCATCTGTCAATTTAAAAAGGCCAAACTGCTTGGATCCGCACATATACTACGCCAATACATTACGACATCCTAGGTTCTTGGGAAGAACTTGATGCGAATGAAGGCCAACTCCAGTTAAAGAACTGGCAGCTGTGATTTCACATTGTTGTGCATAATATTAATAATAATAAAAAATACAATAGCTACCTTTCCCAAAGCCACGTATGAACCCTGTTCACATGTAATACAATCCCAGTTTGCATCATTGTTCCTGGTTTCAAAGGTTTGCTTCCCATGGCCTAGAAGATTTTCTTGAAGCATTTTGTTATGAAGGGTCTTCTCACAAATACCTTTTATAAAGCATGTAATATAATTTTGGAATTAAATTATCTTATGTGGTATTAAAGCTCCTTGTTTAGATTTGCCAGACAGCTTGAAAAAGAAGCTGTGATGGCCATTTTGATTCAGCAGTGCTCTATTTTATAATAACAACAAATGTTCAGACAGAACTAACAGAGAATCACACTTCCTCAGGCAGAGCGCTATCCCCCCTCCCCCCTCTCTTTCTCTAACTTGCAATACCCCATTAGTGACAGTCATGCAGAGCAGAACTGGGGGAGAAATGTTCAACAGCTTTCCTGCTGTTTTCCTAAATGCTAGTTTTCCTCTCATTCCTGCATAGTCTCCTATGATCTCCTTGATGTGCCCATGGAAGAGCCTGATCTATTCCTTTTCAAACTCTCCTGATATTGGAGCTCCATCCTTGGAGAGGTTATACTTGTGGAATTTCTCTAAGACCAGTCTACTTCCTCCAAGGTGGGAACTCCATCTCTGACCTTGGAAGGATACTCCTACTGAACTGTGGCCACTGAAGCATCATCCCAGGAGCCAAACAACTGCAGGTTTACATTTGTTTAATAGCTTAGTACAGAGCTTTCCAAACTGTGTGTCGCAACACAAAAGTGTGTCGCCACACACAGTCTGGTGTGTCGCCACACAACCTGGAAGCGCTGATCATCATCAGCGCTTCCGGTTCTTCCTGCGGCGACACACCAACGGCGGTGCGCAAAAAACTGAAAGCGGCAGGAGCGCTTCCGGGTTTTCCGGGTTTTCCCGCGGCGACACACCAACGGTTGGTGTGTCGCCGCGGGAAAACTATGGAAAGCCCTGGCTTAGTACCTGCATTTACTGGGGAATCTTCAACTGCATAAATAATTCAAATAAAGATGCACACATACACACTAGGATTACTATCAATAAAAAGAGGGGAAATGTAATCAAAGATTCCTGGTGGATAAAATTTAATCTACTAGACAATTTTAGGCATATATGTTTAGCACACTTTGTTTCAGAATGTTAACAGGCTCCTAGAATATTAAACTATAAGCAGCTTATAGATTAAATTAAAATTGTAACAGGATGCTTTAGCTTGTGAAGTATCTTCAAACATTGGAAAGGCAAAATATTTATACAACTGCAGAAGTGCATGGCTTGTTGGAGAACTTACCTATAGTATTACTTGCTGTATCATAAAGCAAAAACAGCTTCTGTGTAGGTATCCCCCATTAATCATGGAATGGAATGACGTATCCCCCAAAATGCAACACATGTGGGTCTTGAGACTGACTCTGTGTCTAGCAAGATGTAATTTAGGGGTAGATGATTTTTCAGTGTCCTGAGCCATACATTTTATGTACACATTTCTGAGTAGAAAGTTGGGGGGGTTGTTTATTTATTAGTTTGCTTTCTACCAACAGTTGGTGGAAAATTGAAACTCTGTTGTTTAGAGATTTGTGAATGCTCCAATACCTGACAAAAGGGATTCAAAATCTCACCTCTGCTCTAGTTCATTACAGAAGAATGCTCTAATTAAGCCAGTGATAGAAATGCCATGAGGAGAGCCAGTTTGGTGTAGTGGTTAAGGCATCAGGCTGGAAACTGGGAGACCCTGAGTTCTAGTCCCATTTTAGGCACAAAGCCAGTTGGGTGACCTTGGGCCAGTCCCTCTCTCTCAGCCCTAGGAAGGAGGTCATGGCAAATCACTTCTGAAATCTTGCCAACAAAACTGCAGGGACTAGTCCAGACAGTCGCCAGGAGTCAACAATGACTTGAAGGCACCAAAATAATAAAAGAAAAAAAGAAAGAAATGCCATTAAGTTCTTTGGTAAAGATTCATATTACTTCAAAAACTAGTTTATTGAATGTTGTATGTCTTCATGGGGGCGCGATGGCTCAGTGGTTAAGACGCCAGGCTTGTCGATCAGAAGGTCGGTGGTTCGAGACCCAAGCGCTGTGTGACGGAGTGAGCTCCCGCACTCGCCGCAGCTCTTGCCAACCTAGCAATTCGAAAGCATGCAAATGCAAGTAGATAAATATGTACCACTTTGGTGGGATGGTAACAGCGTTCCGCACGCATCATGCCGGCCACATGACCGCGGAAGTGTCTTCGGACAGCGCTGGCTATTCGGCTAAGAAACGGAGATGAGCACCGGCCCCTAGAGTTGGACACGACTGTGCAGGGGAAAACCTTTACCTTTACCTATGTCTTCATATATAATCTAGAAGAATGTATGTATATCCCATATAAACAACTATGACACAAATTAGGATTTTGATGACATTTTGTTAATAAATATATTTTTGCTTTAAAGATCACAGTAGAAATCATGTGTATTTTGATCTCATATTTAAATACCTGAAGGACAAATAGGATTCTAGGAGAGAAATATGTTTTCCTGTTTTGAGGCACACAAAGTAGGGTGTTCTTTCTGCTGTGGAGACAATATATTCCACTGCAATGGTTCATTTTGGGTGTGCGCTTCGGGTTAAACTTCAGGGCAGGCATCTCTGTCCTTCCAGAAACTCAACCCTGAATTCAGAAACTTCACAGACTCTTTACTGCTAGATTCATTGCTTTAGCATAGACAAGAAAGCATTAATGGATTCTTAGCTGTTCTTTTCCCAACCTTGAGGCTGGATGCTCCAGCTCAACATCTTTCTCTGGTCTGAGCAGTGCTGGTTCCCACTGCATGAGCTTTAACCCCTATTTTCTGCTATGACATGATAAGGCGAGACCAATCTGTCTTGACAGGCAGCCTTATTTTGAAGTAGCTTCTGCATGTGCACTGGACACATGCAAGGGTAACTTTAGCAAAGTGATGCATTTGCTGCACGGCTTAGAAATGCCTTTGAAAGCTCTACACACCCATATTCCCTTTAACAGGAATTCACTAAGTGGCTTAAGTAAGCCATTATTTCTTTCTCTGCTGCTATTATTATTATTATTATTATTATTATTATTATTATTATTATTATTATGCTATCTGACCCCCAATAACTCTGGACAGTTCACAAGTGAAAACATTAAAAACAGAACGAAAATACAGTAAGAGACAAAAATAAAAGAATAAAAGATGATGAGGATGACAAGAACCGGACAGGAATGAAAGAGGAACAAACCCACACAATCCAGGAGGCTTCACTCACCCTCACCAAAGGCTTGGGCAAAGAGCCAGGTCTTCAAGGCCTGCCAAAACACCAGCAGGGAAGGTGTCACCCAGATCTTGGGAGGAGCCTCATTCCTGAGGACAAGCTCTGCATCAGAGAAGGTGCACTTCCAGGGTCCCGATAGATGGCATTGCTTAACTGAAGGAACCTGGGTGGGCAAATTGGGTGGGCAGATACTATGGGGGACAGGGGTCCCTCAAGTAACCAGGCCCTATGCCCCTCAGTCTGAAGTGCAATGTGGAGAATAATAAAATTCACCTATCTTGTAGCAAAGGTGGGCAAACTTTTTGATAGTAAGGGGATGTACTTAACATGTATTAAGAGTCCTAATTAATCCTACCTACTGGATAATACACCAAAAAGAGATGTTATTTTCATTACAGGAGACTGGAATGCTAAGGTGGGTAGTCAGACGACACCTGGAATTACAGGCAAGCATGGTCTGGGAGAACAAAATGAAGCAGGACATAGGCTGATAGAATTTTGCCAAGACAACTCACTGTGCATAACAAACACTCTCTTCCAACAACCTAAAAGACGACTTTATACATGGACTTCACCAGATGGTCGACACCGAAATCAGATTGACTACATCCTTTGCAGCCAAAGGTGGCGGACATCTATACAGTCGGTAAAAACAAGACCTGGAGCTGACTGTAGTTCAGATCACGAACTTCTTATTGCAAAATTTAGAATCAGACTAAAGAGAATAGGGAAGACCCACAGATCAGTTAGATATGAGCTCACGAATATTCCTAAGGAATATGCAGTGGAGGTGAAGAATAGATTTAAGGGACTAGATTTAGTAGATAGGGTCCCAGAAGAACTATGGACAGAAGTTTGCAACATTGTTCAGGAGGCGGCAACAAAAAACGCCCCAAAGAAAAAGAAAACCAAGAAGGCAAGATGGCTGTCTGCTGAGACACTGGAAGTAGCCCAAGAAAGAAGGAAAGCAAAAGGCAACAGTGATAGGGGGAGATATGCCCAATTAAATGCAAAATTCCAGAGGTTAGACAGAAGAGATAAGGAATTATTTTTAAACAAGCAATGTGCGGAAGTGGAAGAAGACAATAGAATAGGAAGGACAAGAGACCTCTTCCAGAAAATTAGAAACATCGGAGGTAAATTCCAGGCAAAAATGGGTATGATCAAAAACAAAGATGGTAAGGACCTAACAGAAGCAGAAGAGATCAAGAAAAGGTGGCAAGAATATACGGAAGATCTGTATAGGAAGGATAATAATATTGGAGATAGCTTTGACGGTGTGGTCAGTGAGTTAGAGCCAGACATCCTGAAGAGTGAGGTTGAATGGGCCTTAAGAAGCATTGCTAATAACAAGGCAGCAGGAGACGACGGTATCCCAGCTGAACTGTTTAAAATCTTGCAAGATGATGCTGTCAAGGTGATGCATGCCATATGCCAGCAAATTTGGAAAACACAAGAATGGCCATCAGATTGGAAAAAATCAACTTATATCCCCATACCAAAAAAGGGAAGCACTAAAGAATGTTCAAACTATCAAACAGTGGCACTAATTTCACATGCCAGTAAGGTAATGCTCAAGATCTTGCAAGGTAGACTCCAGCAATTCATGGAGCGAGAATTGCCAGATGTACAAGCTGGGTTTAGAAAAGGCAGAGGAACTAGAGACCAAATTGCCAATATCCGCTGGATAATGGAGAAAGCCAGGGAGTTTCAGAAAGACATCTATTTCTGTTTTATTGACTATTCTAAAGCCTTTGACTGTGTGGATCATAACAAATTGTGGCAAGTTCTTGGTGGTATGGGGATACCAAGTCATCTTGTCTGCCTCCTGAGGAATCTGTATAACGACCAAGTAGCAATGGTAAGAACAGAGCACGGAACAACGGACTGGTTTAAGATTGGGAAAGGAGTACGGCAGGGCTGTATACTCTCACCCTACCTATTCAACCTGTACGCAGAACACATCATCCGACGTGCTGGGCTTGAGGAATCCAAGGCTGGAGTTAAAATTGCTGGAAGAAACATTAACAATCTTAGATATGCAGATGATACCACTTTGATGGCTGAAAGCGAGGAAGAGTTGAGGAGCCTTATGACGAAGGTGAAAGAAGAAAGTGCAAAAGCTGGGTTGCAGTTAAACCTCAAAAAAACCAAGATTATGGCAACCAGCTTGATTGATAACTGGCAAATAGAGGGAGAAAAAGTGGAGGCAGTGACAGACTTTGTATTTCTAGGCGCAAAGATTACTGCAGACGCTGACTGCAGCCAGGAAATCAGAAGACGTCTACTTCTTGGGAGGAGAGCAATGGCAAATCTTGATAAAATAGTTAAGAGCAGAGACATCACACTGACAACAAAGGTGCGCATAGTTAAAGCAATGGTATTCCCTGTAGTAACCTATGGCTGTGAGAGCTGGACCATAAGGAAGGCTGAGCGAAGGAAGATAGATGCTTTTGAACTGTGGTGTTGGAGGAAAATTCTGAGAGTGCCTTGGACTGCAAGAAGATCAAACCAGTCCATCCTCCAGGAAATAAAGCCAGACTGCTCACTTGAGGGAATGATATTAAAGGCAAAACTGAAGTACTTTGACCACATAATGAGAAGACAGGATACCCTGGAGAAGAAGCTGATGCTAGGGAAAGTGGAAGGGAAAAGGTAGAGGGGCCGACCAAGGGCAAGATGGATGGATGATATTCTGGAGGTGACAGACTCAACCATGGGGGAGCTGGAGATGGTGACGGCCAACAGGAAGCTCTGGCGTGGGCTGGTCCACGAAGTCACGAAGAGTCGGAAGCGACTGAACGAATAAACAACAAAAAAGAGAGGCAATGATACAGAGTAGACAAGATCCCTAACTCATGTAGGAAGAGCTACATTTCTTATTAACTCACTCGCTGGATCGTCACCTTGTTGTGGTGAATGGGCTTGTGTGTTCCCAATGAACCCTGTGAGCGAAGCCGTCGGGAGTCATGTACTCCTGGCAGGGTCACCCATGGCGGTAAGGTCCAGGGGGAGGAACCAGACAAAGAACGATCCAAGAAAGTCCTCAACGGCAGAACAGGCGGAAGATAACAAGGTGTATTGTTACAACGGCTGCGAAGGCGGATGAAGGCTGCAGCAGACAAAAGGTCACCAATCGTCATGGTATCCATGCCATTGGATTAGAGCCTTTTTCTGTGAAGGTTGTGTGCTGATCGTTGTGCACCGATCTCCACACATAAAACAAATTCACGCACAGGCGTCTTCCAACCACACCAAACCCAAAACAACCAAAAGTCCCATGGCGACTGACGAATGGCAACGGGGGCAGGACTGTGAAATCCGGAAGCTCCTAGTCATGGACCAGCACATGGGTGGTGGATACGGATTCAGTCGCCCTGACTCAAGGATCGAGGCAGTTGAGTAGTTCGGCAGCTGTATCCACGACTGAGCAGCCCTATTTAGGATCCACTCTGCTCACCCCATATGGGGAGGGGGCTAGAAAAGGTGCCCTAAACATAGTCTGCCTCATTTTCTCCCTGACTGGATTACCGCGACCAGTGGGGTCACCATCTAGCGGTCGTAAAAAACACATGAATTTTGGAACATGGAATATACGAACACTGCAAGACAATATGAATAGTGAATGACCTGAACGTAGGACTGCCATTATTGCAAGGGAGCTGAGACGTTTTAATATTGATATAGCAGCACTCCAAGAAACTTGAAGAGCTGTAGAAGGACAGTTGAAGGAAGAAAAGGGAGGTTATACCTTCTTTTGGAAAGGACTGCCTGAACAAGAACGACGAATACATGGGGTAGGCTTTGCTATCAAAAACGACATTGTGAAGCTCTTGTCAGAAGTTCCCACTGGGATTAACAAACGACTCTCAACTCTGCGAATAAAACTCGCCAAAAATCAACAGGCAACTATCCTAAGTGCTTACGCACCAACACTAGATGCAGATGAGGATATCAAGGAAAAATTTTATACCCAGCTGGACACCATCTTATCAGAGATACCATTTCAATGCAAGAGTTGGGCGTGATTTTGATTTGTGGCCAGGGATCATTGGGAAAGACGGAGTTGACAACAGCAACACGAATGGAATCTTACTTCTGACTAAATGTGCAGAGCATAACCTTGTCATTACTAACAAACCCTTTCGCCAGAAAAATAAATTTAAAACATCATGGAAGCACCCACGGTCAAAGCACTGGCATCTTTTAGATTATGTAATTGTCCGTGCAAGAGATCGCCGTGATGTACTTCTCACCAGAGCCATGACGAGCGCCGATGACTGCTGGACAGACCATCAATTAATTCGATCCACGATGGCCATAAAGATTGTCTCTCATCGTAGGCTCCAAGGAAGAAAACCAAGGTGTAAAATGAATACACTGGCCCTTCAAGATCCTATTAAACGAGCTTGCTTTCAATCAACTCTCAAGGAACATCTGCCTATGGAACTTCCTGAAAATGTTGAGGAACACTGGATTAAATTGAAGACTTCTATTATTTCAGCCTGTGAACAAACTATTGGATACCAGACCAAGAGACATCAGGACTGGTTTGATGAGAACGATAGTGAGATTGAACATATTATTGACAAGAAAAGGAAAGCCTTCCAGATATGGCAAAAAGATATTAACTGTGCCGTTAAGAAAAAAATCTACGCCAGTGCAAAGGCAGAAGTCCAAAGAAGAACTAGAGAACTTAAGAACATATGGTGGATAAAAAAAGCCCAAGAAACCCAACATTTTGCAGATGCTCATGATGCACGGGGCTTTTTTAATGCCATAAAGGCCATCTATGGACCAACAAACCATGGTACAAATCCCTTACGCTCAGTAGATGGTGCTAAACTTCTAAAGGACAGTCTATTGCACTGCGCTGGAAAGAGCATTACTACAATCTCCTTAATCGTCACTCTACTGTGACTGATGAAGTCTTCTTGCAAATCCCGCAAAAACAAATAAGAAATGAGCTTGCAGTACCCCCTAGTTTGGAGGAAGTCAGTAAAGCCACTAAACAAATGAAAAATAACAAAGCTAGTGGACCTGATGGGATTCCTGCTGAAGTCTTTAAAGAAGGCGGGCCTGAACTTACACAACAACTTCATAAGCTCATCGAAAAAATCTGGATGAGGGAGGAGATTCCAGCAGACTTTAGGGATGCCATAATTATCACTCTCTTTAAAAAGGGTGATAGAACAGACTGTGCAAACTATCGAGGCATCTCCCTTCTAGCCACAGCAGGCAAAATCCTGGCAAAGATCATTGCAAACCGTCTCCTATCTGTATCAGAAGACATCCTCCCTGAAACGCAAAATGGCTTCCGCCCTTCCAGGGGAACAGTGGATATGATCTTCACTGCACAACAGCTTCAAGAAAAATGCAAGGAGCAAAACCGCCCTCTGTACATGGCGTTTATTGATCTGACTAAAGCTTTTGATACTGTAAATCGTACTGCTCTCTGGACCATCCTTCTGAAAATCGGATGCCCTGATAAATTTGTGAACATCTTGCAGTTACTCCATGACGACATGATGGCAACAATCCTGAATAACAATGGCTCTCAAAGCGATCCATTTAAAGTGGGATCCGGCGTTAAACAGGGATGTGTTATTGCTCCAACCTTATTCGCTATCTTCATCGCTATGATTATACACCTTGTTGAAGAGAAACTTCCTACTGGTGTAGAAATTATATTTCGAACAGATGGAAAGCTTTTTAATCTTAGTAGGCTGAAAGCAAAAAATAACGTAATTGCAACTTCTGTTATAGAACTTCAATATGCTGATGATAACGTAGTCTGTGCACACTCCGAGGAAGATCTTCAAACTATCCTAAACATCTTTGCAGAAGCATATGAAAAGCTCGGCCTCTCAATTAACATTAAAAAAACCAAAGTGCTTTACCAGCAAGTTCGAACCAATCCCTCCGCAGCGCCATCAATCCAGCTTAAAGGTGTGTCCCTAGAAAATGTCGATCACTTTTCTTATCTCGGCAGCCATCTATCTACAAAAGCCGACATCGACGCTGAAATTCAGCATCGCCTGAGCTCTGCGAGTGTAGCTTTCTCCCGAATGAAGCGTAGAGTGTTTGAGGATCGGGACATTCGCAGGGAGACCAAAATGCTTGTTTACAAAGCCATTGTACTACCAACCCTTCTGTACGCCTGTGAAACATGGACCCTCTACAAACACCACCTCCAACTTCTTGAAAGATTCCATCAACGCTGCCTCCGAAAAATTCTGCAAATTACTTGGGAAGATAGACGGACTAATGTTAGCGTGTTAGAAGAAGCGAAAACCACCAGCATTGAAACAATGATCATCCAACATCAACTTCGCTGGACCGGTCATGTTGTTCGAATGCCTGACCATCGTCTTCCAAAGCAGCTACTTTACTCCCAACTTAAGAATGGAAAACGGAATATTGGTGGACAGCAAAAGAGATTCAAAGATACTCTCAAAGCTAATTTAAAAAAATGTAATATCAGCATTGAGAACTGGGAAGCCCTAACTCATGAGCGTTTCAATTGGAGGTCATCCTTTATTAATGGCGCTATGGACTTTGAAGAAGCACGAGTACAGGGCGAAAAGGAGAAAAGAGCTAAAAGGAAGGCACGTCAGGCAAACCCTCATCATGACCGTCTCCCACCCGGAAACCTATGCCCTCATTGTGGGAGGTTGTGCGGATCCAGAATTGGCCTTTATAGCCACTTACGGATCCACCGTTAAAATTTTACCTTTGGAAGACAATCTTACTCGGCTACGAGTGATCGCCAATGATGAATGATGATGACATTTCTTGTTTCTTTCCTGGATTTGGAGGGCCTCTTGTTTTTTTAAAAGTTATGTCAAGCCTATTTTAGGATTTGCCGAAAACAAAAAAATCATTGGTGCCAGCAAGTCTGGCATTCCAAGGCATTCTTTTGTTTTCCTTAAGTGTCAGCCAGGTAGAGTTCAATCTTTGTGTGTTTTCAAACTGATAAGTATGGTTACCATGGTAGCTAATTGTTCTAACCTATATGTAAAAGGATATATATTAACATATCTGTTGTGTTGTAAACTGCCTGCCTGCTTTGCCTTTTGTTCTTTTATTCTCTGCTTGTAACTATCTCTTTGTGAGTATGTCAGAAGAGAGAAAAAAATTGTAGTTCTGTTTTATTAATATATGATGTTTGCTATAAAAAAGTTTTTGTGTCTTTATTGTTCTCTCAAATTGCTAGGCGTTTCTGGAATATTTAAAACACCAATAGGTTATGGGCCCAGAAAGCAAAAAATGAGAGATTATATTTTGAATTTTGAAAGGCAAATGAGCTCATATCTAACTGATCTGTGGGTCTTCCCTATTCTCTTTAGTCTGATTCTAAATTGTGCAATGAGAATTTTGTGAGCTAAACTACAGTCAGCTCCAGGTCTTGTTTTTACGGACTGTATAGATGTCCGCCACCTTTGGCTGCAAAGGATGTAGTCAATCTGATTTCGGTGTCGACCATCTGGTGAAGTCCATGTATAAAGTCGTCTTTTAGGTTGTTGGAAGAGAGTGTTTGTTATGCACAGTAAATTGTCTTGACAAAATTCTATCAGCCTATGTCCTGCTTCATTATGTTCTCTCAGACCATGCTTACCTGTACTTTCAGGTGTCTTTTGACTACCCACCTTAGCATTCCAGTCTCCTGTTATGAAAATAACATCTCTTTTTGGAATATTATCCAGTAGGTGCTGCAGATTCTCATAGAACTGATCTACATCTGCTTCTTCAGCATCTGTGGTTGGGGTGTATATTTGGATCACTGTGATGTTAAGTGGCTTCCCCTGAATTCGAATTGAGGTAATTCTATCATTTTTTGGATTCTATCCAAGCACTGCTTTAGCCACTTTATTATTAATTATGAAGGCTACTCCATTTCTTCTGTGGTCCTCTTATCCACAGTAGTAGATCTGGTGGTCATCTGATGTGAAGTGGCCCATTCCAGTCCATTCACTGACACCCAAAATGTCTATATTTAATCTTGACATCTCACCGATAACCACATCCAATTTGCCCTGGCTCATAGATCTTACATTCCAGGTTCCTATGGTGTGTTGATCTTTAGAACATCGGATTCGTCGTTCACCACCAGCACCGTCAGCCACTAGCCATCCTTTCGGCTTTGAGCTAGCTGCGTCATCACCTCTGGGGCTAGTTGAACTTACCCTCTCTTCCTCCCCAGTAGCATTTTGGCCATCTTCCGACCTGGGAGTCCCATCTTCCGATGATATACCGACATATCTCTGGTTGTACTGATCCATTTAGTTTTCACGGCAAGAATACTGGGGTGGGTTGCCGTTACCTTCCCCAGGGATCGTATTTAGTCCAAGTTTTATAATGAACTTCAAAATAAACTAAAACCAAAATTAGAAGCCTGACACATTCACTGATGTTATATGCATGTATTTATGTTTACTAGTGTATTCTATATTTGCTATAGATGGTCAAGAGAGTGTACACCCTATTCATTTTCACCATAATCCATAAGAAAGTCTGAGTAAAGAGTGAGTGAATGGCTCAAGATTATATAGCTAGCTTTGCAACTCAGTGGTTTTTAAACTGTGATGTGATAGTTGAACCACCATATCACACCGGCTCCATCATACAGACACTAACAGTGCACATGTCCAGCTGTGCTGTGTGCTTTAGAGTAAAAGAAACCATGGGGTTAGGTTCTACCTTATGGATGCTATGGCAGGAGTGGAGATGCGTTCTGTGGTGGGCTGAATGACAGCATTGCCAATGATAAAAACGCCTTCACTGGTACAATGGTGAGAGTCACCTTCTCTGCTGTGACATGGGATCAGGGGAAGCGTTTATAGCCATAGTTCCACATATTCATTAGTATCATGGGATGTATTTCCTGATAAATGGCTACCAGATTGCAGTTACGATTATTGGAAAGACCATATTGATTACCCGGGAGCTCTGACATCTCCCTTTGCTTTTTTTATATCATGTTCATATCAGGGTGTAAGGGCAGCTTACGCACTCACTGCAAATGGAATCAATGAACAATATATATTATTTGCAAATCTCTTTCTTCTTATTACATATCTCTTTTTGATGTTTCTTAAACCTCTTACAAAAGTGTTTCTTTCAGCTTCCTACACTCTGCTCCACTTTTCTGCCTCCAAATAATCCTAGAGTTAATGTTTGATCGATTCTTTCCTGATCTTCCTGCCTGTTTATTTTCTGAGACTAGTTGACAATCTTATTCTTTCTCATTCTCTCTCCTGTTGATATTTCCTGACCATCTTAAATGATCAAAGTCTTTTTCTTTCAGCATTCTACACTTTGCTCCATTTTTATTCCACAGAATAATCCTAGAGTTAATGTTTGATAGTTCCTTTTCTTCTGTTGTACATAGAAATTTCCAAATCTTTTTGTCAGTTTATTTTCAGAAACATATCAGGGCTCATTCAAAAGATAATTGGTGCAAAGTTTTTTTTATTGATCATGAACAAATATTCAGTTACAGTAGCATAATTCAATTATTGAAGGCATTTGGCCCATTTTCTAAATTATTCACAGATATCCAAAATCACCCTCTATTTTAATTGTTTTTTCCCATATTGTCTCATGTCCTTGGATGTTTTTTAAGAGAAATCTACAAAATAAGAATTAGACTTACTTTTCAAAATAACATCTGAGCAAAGGTATAGTTGGGAAAATGAATAAAATGCCAAAACATAGGGGTTGCATTTAAAATCCATATATGTGATCAAGGGGGCCTTTTTCAAGGCCTCAGAATAAATATTTGGTTTAAGAGGCCAAAGACAGATTTCTGACACAGAAACAACAAAATGCTTGTACCTCTCAAAATGAAAAGAAATGAAAAGAAAATAAATTCATAAATACATAAACTCTAATATAAAGAAACCTAACTCCAAATCCACTGCACCCATTTCTTTGATTAGGGTAGGCATCATGTTCACAGAAATGTCAAACATTCCTCCAAGTTATATTCTTTTCTGATGTAAGATAAAAGAGTTAGAAGCACTGGTGCTTTTTTTCTCACTTGCAACTTCATTCTCCCAGTGTGGAAATGTGTACTCCATCAGCAGTATGGCTGTGTCAGCCTTGTGAGGTAGTCCAGACAAGAAGCACGCCCAAAAGAACTAGCTCTACTTTATTGTAAGGTTACATTAACATAATCTTGTAAGTCTGAAAGCACATTTCTCCCCCGTTGCCTTTACAGCCCAAGAAACTAGGGAGGGTCCCTTCTGAGATGTTTGCCACGACCCCATTTCTGCTGCGGGCTCAGCTGCCTCTTATCTGACTGTTGCCCTGGCTGCAGCTTTCCCCCCGTCTCTCAAGGTGGTTCCCACATACTATTACAGGCTGTTATAACACTTAACTTACATAAGGCTACTAGATCTTGTCTGCAAGGTGCTACCAAGATGCTGGCTAGATTTTTATTTCTTTGATGCCATCTAATGGTCATCCAGATTTCTGCAGCCTAGAACTAATAGCCATACAGCTAGGAACACTTGAGGAATTCATGCTTCATCATCAGGGAAACTAGGGGGCAGCATCATGGTAGAAACCACACTTTCAAGGAAAAGGAAGTTCCCAGTACTGACTCTTTGTATAGGATGGCCTCAATTAAGTACTCAGAAAGCAGCACGATTCAAGTCAATTCTAACAGAGACCTCATTCTTTGGAGAAATCAGATTGAGTCTGGATTGGAATATACTTGGTTGAGAGCTTTACGGAGTTGCAAATGTCTGTTCAGGCATGCCAGGCACACACTGCCATGCAAGCGGAAAGAGAGTGCAGCACTCCTGCTTTTAGCAGAAGAATGAGCTGGATTGGTTTAAGGTTGAGGGGTGGGACAAGAGGGAAAAGCTAAGAAAAGAAGAAAGGCTTTTAAAAACAACACATTTTTTTTCAAAAATATGTGAGAAGATCTCTTAAAAATAAAAGGGGTGAGGGGCAAGGATAAGTTCCCATAAGCAGAAGGAGGTTTCCCAAACTCTTTCTTTATGCTTTGCTAGATGGACTCTCACTGCCGAAATGTCTAGCTGCCTAATTTTTCTCCCTTAAAAAAATAAATGAAAAGAAATAATTTGCCTGCATAGAGATTTTGGAAAGTCCTTGTGCTGGGAGCCTGAACTTTCCCACAGCAATGAAGTGCGTGCTGTTTTGTTCTACATTAAACTAGGTTTAAGCAGACCCAAGACCAAATCCTGCCAAAGCATTTGTCCTGGGCTCCTTGATACAATGCAAATTAAACATTCCTCACAGCTGTAGCTGACAAAAGGAAGTCTCAAAGAGCCTTGAACACAAAGGAGGAAAAAATTGCCTTATTTATTCATTTACTGAGCATGCTCCAGTAGCTGAGTATATCATGTGATTTCTAGTTTCCAAGGCAATCACTGTGATGCTAAGTACACACCGTCCTACACTGAAGCTAGATACTTCAGAGCTTGATGGGAATTTTGGTAAAAATATCTACAAACCTTATGTAATATTACCATCCATTTAAAAAGTTTGATGCTTTTGCTGAACACAGTACTGAGTCTCTGCAGTTGAGGGTGCAAGCAATTCATTAGTTGCACCCCAGGAGCAAAGGAATCCTTATAACTTATATTAGAGTGGCATTATATGAATAAAGCCAGACAGCTTGTAATCTTGAGCTATTTGTTTATTTTGTGAAACTTGCATTTTCACAAACATCAATTGCTCAATAAATGAAAAGTATGTTCAAAGTGTAAGATATATCCTCTTCCAACAGAATTCTGGACAGTTGCCAGAAAGAATCACATAAAATTCTTCTTGAGTCTTTTCCACAATCTCTCTCAACTGGGGCAGGAGGCAACTCCTTTGGACTGATGGACAAAATAAAAGCCCCCTTTGTTCTCTTCTGCTGGCTGTTGTCAACATTGGAGTTTTATTGATGTATCTTGTTTCTCCTCCTTGTGATGCCCTTGATCCGTTGACTATTAAATCAGAGTTCCTGACACAAGCCACTCAGGGATATGAAGGAATCTTTATTATAGCCAGTGATCCATTGCATGTTAAAGACACGAGTGAATCAAGCTCCCGCAACCAACAGTTTAAAAATCTCCAAGCCCCGCCCCCCCCCCATCGGGATTTGCGGCTCGATCGCCCTTCCCTTTGTCTCTCAGTTCTCAGATCTTTTTGGGTCCGAATCAACTAACGTGGCAATATTGCCCTTTGATCTATCCTGGGTGCTGAAACGCTCGGCACAAGACTTTGATTTACATAGTTTGCAGTTCTGTGAATACACCAAACCCCTACTTTACACGTCTGGTAGTTTTACTGTCAGGCATCCCCAAATGACCCTGTGAGTTTAACGGAGTGGCGGGATGTTTCTTCCTGGCGCCATGGCAGGATGACATGGATGACATGCTGACACTCCTTCTGTTCCTGGCTAAGCTTTCCCTGAGGGATCTATAAACCTGCTGCTGAGTCACTAGGCCTTTGCCCCTTCTCCTTTTCTTTGATTCGTCTCTTTCAGAAGCAATCACAAGAGTAGGTGATGAGTCAAAGCAAACCTATCCCCTCTCTTCTCTTATAGTAGTATATACTGGTTTAAGCCATTGCATCAAATGTAAGGAATTATACTACTACTAAATCTTTCCAGAATTTATTTATCTATTTATTTATTTATTTATTTATTTATTTATTTTTCCATTTCTATTATCACCCCATATTTTATAAAATAAATATAAAACTATACAAATATACAATCATCAAAAATACTAATAATTTAAATATAAAATCCAAGAGGCGATAAGATGGTATTTTAAAAGGGCTCTATGGCACCAGCCATCCCCAGGAGGAACTGTTCCCGTTCCCATCCCAAGCGAGGCAGCAGAACCAGGTCTTTAAGTTCTTCCGGAAGGTCAGGAGCGTGTGTGTGTGTGTGTGTGCGCGCGCGCGCACGCACGTGCCTTCAAGTCAGTGTTGACTCCTGGAGACTGCCTGGACTAGTCCCTGCAGTTTTCTTGGAAAGATTTCAGAAGTGGCTTGCCATTGCCTTTTTTCTAGGGCTGAGAGAGGGGGACTGGCCCAAGGTCACCCAGCTGGTTTTGTGCCTAAGGCAGGACTAGAACTCATGGTCTCTTGGTTTCTAGCCTGGTGCCTTAACTAGGCAGGTTCTAGAAAGTATATAGTGAGACTTAGGATCCATGGATAGGCATCTGCAGGTAGCCATAGTGAAAGGAAAATTATGACACAGGAGGTGGTGATATCATGATGCAAATCTCACTCTTACATATTAGCATCCCAACACCTGTAGTCTGTTTTTTCCAATGTCAAAAATTTAGTCTCCTTTCTTTTCCTTTTGTCCCTGGGTTCTGTTTTCTAGAGTGGGGGGCTAAAACTGTTCTATTTCTCCTCACGTTGTTCTCCCTTTCTATCCGTCTTCACCTGCCACACCCTTTTCTTTCCAGACAGTCCTCCGTCCCCTCTCTTCCAAACTTTTTCCATGGCCTCTTCTCTCTCCTGCATGACCCCCATCTTCCTCTCTGACTTCATTCTCCCATATGGCAGATGTGCTCCTCTGCCCCTCTGAAGCAGCTGCAGAAGGGCAGGTTTGCTTGATGGGGGATCTTGGGGATGCTGCCAGGAACAACAAAATGCTGAAAACTTCAGCTGACTCTAGAGTGCAACAGTCATAACCCCCTAGGGTTTAACGTGCTGAATAGTTTTCACAGCTATTCTTCCAATAAGCTTCAACCATGAGGTCACAAAGAGTCGGACACGACTAAACGACTGAACAACAAACATCCCTTAACCTTCCTGTAGCAAAAGTGGCTGGTTTTAAGATTTTTTATTACAAAAGGATGTGGCACAAACATACACTGAGTTTACTCAGGACTTTAGCAAGGCTTCAGTATTGTCATTAAGGTATTTATATCCTTGGTTTGATTCTTCAAGCTTATGTATACACACCTAACAGAAAATAAACAGGGAGTGAACATGGTGGATCTACTTTATGGATTTTCACTGTAAAAAAAATTACAATTGGAGTCCTGTTCATGTTCTTTGAGGGCTAAGCAGCTCAGTTGTATTATGGATTTAATTTAACCAAATCCTAGTAATGCTAGGATTTTGTTCAAGTTGTCTGATTGAATCAGTGGGAAATAAGATCCATAATGGTATGCATTCAACACATTTTAAGTAGATGATGGTCTCCCGCACTCCCTACAAAAAAGCCCAAGAAATTTGATTTCAAAAGAACAAGCTTCCTCAACTAGATGACTGGTAAAAGAGAGTTGAAAAATGCAGGCAACTGTCTCTAGAATGCTTGGAGCTTATTCAACTACAAAAATGGAAGCTCGGCCATTACATCATACCACAGATTGGGGAAAATAGCACTATATTCCAAAGAATACGACAGCGATAAAGAGCAAGATCCAAAAAGCTATTAGAGGCAAAAAAGGCTTTGTTAAAAAATGGAAGTCCTGCCCAAAGGAAGAGAACAAAAATGAACGCGATTTTTGGCAAACGGAAAAAGAAAGATATCCAAAGAATATAAAACTTTGAAACTTACATGGCAAAGAACATGAAGGCCAACAATTTCAATAAGAAACCTACTAAGTCTGAGTCATTGGGTGGACCACTGGTGGAAGAAGAAGCCCAGAAATCCTCGTTTCCTTGGTATAGTGGTTCAGGTGCTGGAGTAGGAGCAGGAAGATCCAGGCTTGAGTCCACCTGAGTCCATCTGAGGAAGCTCAGTGGGTGACTCAGGACCAGCCAACCCACCTCACAGGGTATTGTTATTGTGGGGAACAATAGGTCTTGTACTGCGCTTGGATATACTATGTACTACTTTCACTAAAGCCATGAGTTGAAAGAAACCAATGATGTTGAGAGAATCATTGGAGGGGATGGGTCGAGATTCCATCTCCCAATGGTCTTCGTGAAAACCACTAGCTTCCAGAATGAAGAATCAGCATTCAGCAAGCAGAATAATGGGAGAGGGCTTCTTTGCTTCTCTTTCCCTTTAGAAACCCTCTAGAGGGGAATGAGTATATATTTATTATTTATTACAAATATTTTAATGCCACTTCAATCATCTGATTCTAAGCAGCTAACAGTCAAATGTGCAATGCATGGCATCAGATAACACTGCAATAATTCACCAATTATCAAAATGATCAAATAATAATCAAATATCAAATAATAAATCTCTATATATTCAACATAAATTATAATAACATCTTAACACCTTATCACATCAAAGCCACCATAGTCACCCCAGGGGCAGATACATCTGCAATTCTTCCCTCGGTCCCCAAATGCACATTTAAAGAGCCTTATTTGAAAAGCTTTCTGAATATTAAAAGTGAGGGTGCAGTTCTTAAATCTGGTGGGAGGTCGTTCCACAGGAGAGGAGCTCCTGAGATTTCCCACCCCTGAGTCCCCTCTCATTGCCTCTGTGAGGAGTGGGCAATCTCAGCAAGCACCCTCTACAGGCACACCCTGGGCAGGAAGATTTGTTTTGGAGCAGACAGTTTTGAAGATGGCCAGGCCCCAAGCTATGCAGAGATTTAAAGGTGATCACCAGCGCCTTGAATTGCATCTTGTCAGTGGAGACAGAGAAAGTGTGCAAATGGGGCACAATCACATATGTCGGTGCATGTGTGTCTGTGTGTGTCCTGATTCAAATACCAATTTATCCTCTGTGGTCAAAATCTGTCCACTCTCATCAAACGTTAGGGGAAAGCTGTAAGCCAGTGGCTTCGAAGGGAAGACTATCAGCTATCTCCTAATGCCTCAGTGTTTTCTTTCTTTCCTTGCTATGTCACAAGCAAAGTGAGTCATGAGCATGTGTTGACTGAGAGAAAGATGATAATCTAATTTTATAAAGAGGGATGTGTCTCCTGTTGCCCAACCCCTCTGCCTCAGCCTAGGTGTCCATGGCCATGTGAGATTTAGGCCCTCTTCATCCCATAGTATATAATATTCCTTAAATCTATTCCTTAGCACCTAACGGTATTAGAGGCTGGGAGGGAAAGGAGGACAGTGTGCCCAGCTTTTCTTCCTATAGGTGCAGGTATAGTGGTGGTGGTCCTATCAGAATATTGGCAAGGAGAAATAGACAATGGTGTTTACCTCTTTCCTTTAGGTATCTAAGACTCTATATTTCTATATAATAGCTGCACAGTGAAATACGTTTGAGTATTTAGCACACTAGATTGGTTACCCTCAAACATCTATTCTGTTTGATAATCTTATCTCATCCTTGGCATAAAACCCCACCATCCTTGGCTAGAACTACCTGGTATAAACAAGACACTCCTTGCCCTTGGCATGGTCTCATCCTTGACATAGGTAAGAGAAACTCATCAAGGATAAGATAAGGTAAACCTCTCCTCATTCTTGGTAAGGGCAGGTAGACATGCTAATAAGATACATCTATCCTCCCTGTTCTTGGCAGAAATGAATGTACAGGGGTGATTGATTATTGTCTATGATCTATATAAACCAGTCAGAAGCCCCTCTAGAGTAGAACCTTAATGCAGACCTGACCTGGAAGGTGTACACTTGCCAGCTTGGAAAAGGGGTCTGTCCGCCATCATCTATAGGGTTTCCTGACTGTCAGAAGGGGTGTAAGGTTTCTTCAGCTCTGTTAGATGTTGATATTATACTCTTTGAGAGATTTAAATGCTTCTTAAATGTTAGTATTTTACTCCTTGTAAGATTTCATTGCTTCTTAGATGTTGTTTAGCTGTATTCTATTGTTTTTCCTTGTTTCTCATACTGCCTTGGAAAAATGCCTTGATTATTCATACTGATATACTTATTGCCTCCAAATCCAGAAGTACCTGTAGCCCTTACAGGACAGCTGCTGGTTAAGCCTTCAGAACTGTGAAAAGAAGAATGCATCTTTATCCCCTCTCCCCTTCCCAACATTTCACTGAGCTGTACATTCACTCTCTAAGACTTCTGCTCCGGTTGGAGGATTGTTTTGTTGTGAATCTGCACATATATGGGGGTATCCTAATGAATATTCACTACACATAAAAAAAAAGTAAGTGGGTTCACACAAAACATTGACCATAATGTCTTTGCTCCTTTGTTGCTTAGCATGTTGTGTGGATTATGCCAATGGTGTTTTTCCCCCCAAGAAATCTTGCTTTTAGCATATTTCATGTGTAGCACTCAGTACACAATATAACTTTAATATAGATTGAGTGCTGAGATGTTAAAGCTGTATATTTGGAGAAGAAAAAGAAGAACATTAATCTGATAGATAGGCCGAGGAATTAGTATTTTGGAAGAGAGTTTATCTACTTCCATGTTAGCTTTCATGTTATATCTGTCATGTCCCCAGTTTTTATTTTTAAACAACAACGAAAAAACCCTGATTGATTGATTGATTGACTGATTTTTCAAATTTTGCCACTGCCCATCTCCCCCCAGAAGGGGGACTCTTTTTAGACGTAAAAGGAAAGAATATAAATTTGGTTTATTTGATCAAGGTTAAAATAGATATGTTGTTATTTCTGGCAACCCTTAATGGACTTTTGCTGACACCAGGACTGAAATGATGATGCTTTATGGATTTGTTTATAGATAAGAGATGGGACATGGGATGAAGAGATCATTGGTTGTAAATTAAGAGGAGATAAAAAGTTACTAAAATTATTTATACTTGTGATGAAGGTTGGAAGTCACTTCTTTATATATTTCTTTTCTTTTTCTTTATTATATTTTTCTTTTTCTTTCTTTACATTTTTTTTCTTTTCCTTTGCACTTTTTACTCTGAAGTCCAAGTAAACAGTGTCTTCTTGTCATTATGACATTGGTATGCATCATCATAACTCTTGCTAAAAAGGCTTAAAATAATATTTAAATGTACTTTCAAAATGACATTTGATATAAGACTTGGTTTTAATGGTCTATAGTGACACTATGTGGTTATTTCAAGCACTAAAACTCACAGGTCTATTTGGAGTTTTTAAAGGGGATATTTTCTAGGTATTAGGTCAAATATTGGTTTCCAATTAAAAATGGACTTGTTTGGCTTTTAATTTTTTTTAAAAAATAAGTATCTTCCTGTCTTGTATCAATTTCATTACGCACATCTGCAATATCATTAAGCTGCAAGCCCTATGTTCATTTTCTTGGGCATGAGCCTCACTGAGCTCAGTGAGACTTATTTTCAAATAGACTTGTGTAGTATTAGCCTGTTAATTTCAGAATATATAGCAGGAAAATATTCTGCACACAAAATAGGGAACTGATTCTGAATTCTATCACATCTGAGAGACTTAATAGACCACTGCACAATTACCAAATGATAATTATATAAAAACAGCATTTTCAACCAAGAAATGGATTCCAGAGTAGCATACCTAATAATTTAAACATCCACTAAAACACAAGCAAGACATTTTAACAAAAACAATATTGGCAAACAAAACAGTTTTAATGTAGCATTAGAGACAACAGACTGCCCAGCCTCCTTCCTCAGGGTATTTTAGAATCAGGGCACCATACGAAAGAAGATTGTATTTTGTAGAAGCAGTCCTAAAGTCTTCGTGCACTTCCAGCATGGTATGGGATTTGGTCTTCATTCAGCTGTTTGGGCCTCAAACAATTCAGGATGCACAGTAGACAAGATGGAAGTTGGGGGATAGGCTTGCTCACATTTTCAGTCTCATTTATATATTTTAATCCCCTTCCCTGAAATAAATAGTGCTTACTATAGTTACATCATGTCCAGGGTAGAGAAACTGATGGGCCCACCTGGAGGAGCAAAGAATATTCATACAAATAGGTCTTGTCCTCATATTTGCAACAGTTAATGTTGGAGTCTCCAGTGGATCAACAGCTATAACCTTATTCTATTTATGGTTAGGGAATGCCCTTTCCAGTCACTCCATTATGATCTTTCTGGCACCCAATGAAGACCTTTTTATTTTCTCAAGCAATTTAGGACATTCTTTTAGCGTTGCTGATTTTACTTCCCTGATGGATTTATTCTGATTATATCTGTTACATTTGTTATTGTTTTTGCTTATCTCTATAATGCTGGTGTTTTTATTATTTACATCTGTTAGTTTCACAGTGGTTTTTTGGTACAAAGCCTAGGGGCCTGTGGCTGCTGTAAGGCTTAGGAATGTAAGACATACGTATGAAATGGTGAACTTCATATTTGCTGCTTCTTTCTATTTATAGATTTTAATTTTTTTCCCATATACTCATCACCATGTTTTAGCCTCAAAAATTAGTCTCCAGTTCAAAATGTTCATATTCTTTCTTTAATAACTTTTAAAAATAAATAAATAAATAAATAAATAAATAAATAAATAAATAAATAAATAAACTATTAGCCCAGTTCTTACATTTTTGTATATTTCAAATTAATTCCACCAAAATTGCTGTCCATATTAGTTTCTTTCTGTGCAAGTCCTTTTCTCTGAGCTTTAGATTCTGTTTAGTATGGTTTTCCTTCCCTTTCTTTCCTTTCCTTTCTGTTTTCTAGTGCTTTAAATAATATTCTCAAATGACAACCTCTCCTTTCTCCACAAGAGACACTCTTCCCATTTATAATGGCAACCAAGCAGTATCACTCCCCTTACCCCTTGAGCCTCATTTTGATAGGGGTACCAGATCCTAAAGGAAATCAACTCTGACTGCTCATTGGAAGGACAGATGCTGAAGCTGAAGCTCAAATACTTTGGCCACCTAATGCGAAGAGAGGACTCACTGGAAAAGACCCTGATGCTGGGAAAGACTGAAGGGAAAAGAAGAAGGGGACGGCAGAGGATGAGATGGTTAGATAGCATCACCAATGTAATGAACATGAATCTGAGTAAACTCCGAGAGACAGTGGAGGACAGGAAGGCCTGGCGTGCTATGGTCCATGAGGTCACGAAGAGTCGGACACGACTAAATGACTGAACAACAACAACAACAACATATGAGTTTCAGAGAAACCTCCCTTAAACAGCTGACAAATGCACCACTACCCTTACTTAGATTACTTTACCCTGATGCTGGGAAAGACTGAAGGCAAAAGGAGAAGGGGACGGCAGAGGCTGAGATGGTTAGATAGCATCACCGATGTAACGAACATGAATTTGAGTAAACTCCGGGAGACAGTGGAGGACAGGAAGGCCTGGCGTGCTATGGTCCATGAGGTCACGAAGAGTGGGACACGACTAAAGGACTGAACAACAACAAAAAACCAGATCCAGTTGCAAAACTTTGGATGGATATTGTAAAACTCTAACACTTTGCTTCCATCTAGTGGTCACCCAAAGTTTTGCAGCTAGCTAGGGTAGCTCTGATTCAACTGAATCAACTGATTGCAGGATACCAATATTCCTAATGCATTTTTATTAACAATCCATTTTATTACAGCAAATGTATGGAATAAAAATAACATGGAGCACATTTTAGAACTGAAATGAGGCATGGGTATCCTCGTTAACCCCAGTATTATATGAGATTTGCATCCTGCTTCTCACTTAATCTCATTCTACAAAATTCAATTAAGCCACAGATAGAATGTGTGTTTTGTTTGGCCATTGTACTATATAGGAAAATCATATAGAAGAAATGCACACAGCCATGACCAGGCAGCAAAGCAGAATGACAGGTTGGATGCAATGTCTTGATGAAGCTCCTAGCCAGAGAGAGTTTTACGAAGTGGATGGGGAAGGAGAGTTCCAGTGAAAAGCAATGCCTAGGGAAGGATTACACCACTAATTTCCCCATCTGTTTCTCCACTACAAATGGCCAATTTATAAGCACACTGGAAAAGAAAAAGGAGCATAAATTACACCCAGCCGTGTACTTGGATTCTCAAATGGCTTTTAAAGCCACTCTGTTTTTGTGAAATAATTGTGATATGTATCCCTTGGTATTTGCAGATGAGATATTAGGCTTGGATTTTAATTGTGTGGAAACTCCGAGACAGGTCTCCCTAGCCTTGCATGTTCCCCTGGTGCTTTGGTTATTACCACTCCCAGATTTCCTAGCCAAAAGGGCCAGCTATGTCTCCGAGGATGGAAAAGAGTGATATGAGGGAAATATTGGAGCTTGTTGTAGAAGAAGTCATTTTATATCGCAATGGAACATTGTATCAGTTGCTTCCCAATGTACATACACTATCTCTGTGACCTGAATACAGCAAGTTTGGTGATGATTTTCAACACTAGAAACTGAATTAAAAATCAACATTTGGTTTTCAGTTTTCACAGGAAAGAGATGCAGTTCAACTATGGTTGTACTCTTGGGTATTTCAGAGTTGCTATCCAAAAGGTGCTTCAAAGTGCCTAGGAATGCAAATTTAGTACTCATCTGCAACACCTTAAAAAGGCTGTGACCTTTCCTGGTATCATACAGCACACAACTATGCCATATCAGGGAAAGATACAGCCTATGAAGTTGAACTCCACACTGAAGGTAGTATTTCAAAGTGGCTTTTAACTTTAAATAATTCAGGACAAGATAGCGATGTCTAACTTGACCTGTCCACTCTTCAAAAATCCTCTGCAGAACACCATCTCTGACATATAAGTTCCCTCTATAGCACAATGCATCAAAAAGCAGGATGGGTGAGTTTAAATTAATAAGCAACAGGCTGGCTTGGCCTCGCCTGGCCTGGCCTGGCCTGGCCTGGCCTGGCCTGGCCTGGCTTGGAAAAAAATATGGTAGGTAGGTAGGTAGGTAGGAAGGCTGTCTTCAAATCAGAGTCAGTTCTCCAAATCTTATTTGAAAACACAGAAATACTGGACAACACTAACAGCCACTATGTTAGACTATACACGGAAGCCATTGAAATACATAAACACCAACACCGTTTCAATAAAAAAAGAAGAAAGCTTAAAGATCAGCAAAACCTGGCTGCCAGTCCTGAAAAACACAGCTTGCAAAAGGTCAACGAACTCTACTCAACCACAGAAATATACAAACAACTCACACAATAGATGTGCTAATCCCACTCACGACAGCACCACACCTCCTAATCACCACAAAAAAACCCTCTCCTAATCTCTTGTAAATGAGCCACAGAAGACACACACCCTCTCAGCAGCTATAAACACCAGAAGGAACACACACCCTCCACTTGGGCACAGAGAGAATCTTCTAGCTGTGCTCCTGTCCTCTGAAGATGCCAGCCACAGCTACTGGTGAAACGTTAGGAACCAAAACTGCCAGAACACGCATTTAGACAATTTTAGTAGTCTTCCCCTGCTTTGTAAATTACAGAATCTTTTTTTCAAATGCTCAGACTACCCCTTAAAGAAGCCCATGTTGTTGAAAATTGATAAAATAAAAATCACAATCTAAGAGGTTAAAAGAGTCAAATTTTCTTGTCCACCTGTGGAATTATCTAAGCCTACCTAAGAAATTAATCACCTTTTTGGAATTTCTTAACTTTACAATATTATTAAAAACAAAGTAGCACTGAAGAAATTTGGAAGGATGCCCAAATTTCTGTACCTATTTATGGTTTTATTTTAAATCTATAAACAAGTGTGCATTAATACTAAGTATGCATTCAGCTTTGTACATCATGTTTAACTCTGTACCATACAGTTAGTTGTATCAGCTTCTGCTCATTTAGAGATTCATTGAATCTTCAAGTTTGACCAACTGTATTAGTGTCTATAGGGTGGGTGGTTAAAATTAATTGTTGTTCAGTCATTTAGTCGTGTCTGGCTCTTCGTGACCTCATGGACCATAGCACGCCAGGCCTTCCTGTCCTCCACTGCCTCCCGGAGTTTACTCAAATTCATGTTCATTACATCGGTGATGCTATCTAACCATCTCAGCCTCTGCCGTCCCCTTCTCCTTTTGCCTTCAGTCTTTCCCAGCATCAGTCTTTTCCAGTGAGTCCTCTCTTCGCATTAGGTGGCCAAAGTATTTGAGCTTCAGCTTCAGTATCTGTCCTTCCAATGGGCAGTAAGGGTTGATTTCCTTTTTTCCCCCCCAAAGTTTTTATTATTTTTTACAACAAGGATAAAAAACTACAAAAAACAAAAACACTACAAACAAATAAAAACATTAAAAGTGTAAAAACACAAAAGAGAAAACTTTTAGAAGGTTATATACATACAGGTGGCTTCCAGCTTTCCACAGCAAGAATATACAACAATTCCCACAAACAAACCCTTCCTCTATATCAAACCATAATCACATTATTTCTATAAATCCCTCCATTAACACATATATAAATCTCTAATACAGTTGCTCCTTCCCCTTACATAATAAATATATATATATATATATATATATATATATATATATACACACACACATACATACATACATACATACATACACACACACACACACACACACATACATACATACATATATTTAATTTTTTACTTCAAACTTCCCTTCCTCTTAAAAAATAATCCATTTAATTTTTTTCCCCTTCTACTACTATTCTATATTTATTTATTTATTTATTTATTCAATTTATTTATTCAATTTATTTATTTATTCAATTTATAAGACCGCCCATCTCCCCCAACGGGGAACTCTGGGCGGTTCCCCATTGGGATACTTCTGTCTACACAATAAACATCAAATTATAGAAACAAATAAATTGTCTGCCTTTATAATAAACAATCTTAACCCTATTAGATCTCAAAAACAGTATAAAACATTATTATATCTTATCAATATCCTTTAAGTTTTACAAAACTATAACCCTATAAAACAATCATATTAGTCTCTTTATCAATCCAATTAAATATTCTTAATTTTTATAAATTGTCTACCTTTATAATTAATAATCTTAACCCTAATTATGCTTAAAAACAATATAAAATATTACCGGAACTTGTCAATATCTTTTAAGTCTTAGAAATCAAAAATCCTGTAAATCATATTAACGTCATTATCAGTCCAATTAAATATTCTTAATATTTTACCCCTCCTCAAAATATACCAGGGCATCCAGATATTTCACCATTACACCAACAGCATTTTTTTTACAAAGATCTAACAGTCCCATAGCTTCAAAAAATACAAACTTTCCAGTGAAAGAGAAAAAAAACTCCCACATAATATACTCTTCTTTCCCATAACATTGATTGAAATAGTCATAACATTTCCCCTGCTTGGCAGTTCCTTTTGCAGTCCTAAAGTTAAACAATTGTTTTAATCCCATAAACACCAATCCAGAGTTTTCAGCTGAGAGTTTTCCATTTCCCCCCACAACAGTAAAAACACCATCTTTTCCAACTTTTTCCAAAACACCATCTTCTTCTATCATAGTATTTTCATATAGTTGTTTCATTTTAATTAAAATCTCATCTTGAATGTCCCAAACAATCTGTATAATAGTTTGACAACTCTTTGAAATAATTTCTTGCTGACAACGTAATTCTCTGAGATCTTCTTTAAACTCTTCCATTGTTCAAACAGTAAATTATAACACACCCTAAAAAGTTAACTCACAGAAATAGAGGTTAATGAATTAATCCAAAATTAACCAAAGAAAATATACTAGCAGACAATGGAAAAAAGTAAACAGAAAGCCTAAAATTTAAAATAAGAAGTGTGTAGAAAGAAAAAACGTCAACCTTGGAATTTAGCAACAAAGATAGCAACGGAAAGGCAATGTTACAGCTCTGAATATAACCCAGATGGGGAGAAAAGCCAAAACTTTTTTTTTATATATAGTTAAAAATCTCCAAAAATAACTATAATCACCAAGAGATTCCGCTTTTTCTTACTGTAAAAAGCTTCTCTTAAGATACAAAACTTAAAAAAACAAATTGGGTGTTTAAGATATGGAAAGGCAATGACTTATTTCCCTTTTTAATAAGGGAATGCAAATGTGGATTAGAACAAGATTAAATCCCAGCCTCCCAGTGTAGTCTTACCGCTTGGTCGCAGACGCTGTCTACAATCTCCTGGCTACAATTCACCGTCTGGATGACAAATGGGTTGATTCTCAGCATTTTCCTTAATTCGGAAAAACACTTGGGGCTACAGAAAAACCTGTCTATGCCCAAAAAAAACTACCACGCTGCCAGCTCTGCCCATGGAGCTCACAGGCAAAGTTGTTCAGTCGGCCATTTTCCAAAGGAAGCTCAGGATTGATTTCCTTTAGGATTGACTTATTTGACCTCCTTGCAGTCCAAGGGACTCTTAAGAGTCTTCTCCAGCACCACAGTTCAAAAGCATCAATTCTTCGGCGCTCAGCCTTCCTTATGGTCCAACTCTCACAGCCATACATTACTACTGGGAAAACCATAGCTTTAACTATATGGACCTTTGTCGGCAAGGTGATGTCTCTGCTTTTTAATATGCTGTCTAGGTTTGCCATAGCTTTCCTCCCAAGGAGCAAGCGTCTTTTAATTTCATGGCTGCAGCCACCGTCTGTGGTGATCTCGGAGCCCAAGAAAATAAAATCTGTCACTGCTTCCATTTCTTCCCCTTCTATTTGCCAGGAGGTGATGGGACCAGATGCCATGATCTGAGTTTTTTTTTTAAATTAATTTTTAAAATTAATAGGTAACCCTATTACCACAATATCCCTAATGTTGATCTGTTGCTATTAAGGAATGGATATGGCCATTGACCAGCACAGATTTCAACCAGCTGGTGGACTCTGTTTAAACATGCTTAACTCTGAGCAGACAAAGGTCATCTCGTTTCACTTGAATGAGGAATCTTTCCCTAAAGTGCAATGGGTCAGCATTAGGAATGTTTTAACAGACTGAATTATCTCCCATTCTTGACTTACCATCTCTAGGAGTCCTCAGGTAAGAGTTCCTTGAGAAAAAGGACCTTGTTGAATGTAGTGAAATGCAATGTGGAGAGGTGCAGAAGAAGGAAATTGCAGGAAATAGAGTTGGGACCAATACTGCTCCTCTCATTGAATATCTCCACCTTGTTCTTCTTGTTATTATTACTATTTTGCAATTTCCATACTTCCCTTTAATTCCCTGGACCACAATTTACTCCATTTAATAGGACCCTTATCTGTGAGAGAGCACTGTATCCTCCTTATGATACAGGCAGAAATTTGGACTCAATCTAGAGTAGGTATGTTTGCCTTGTTAGTGCAGGCAATCCCCATGAACCTTCCTTTCACGTCCATTTTTTCCCTGATTTTGCAGAAGTTTTTTAAAAAGACATAATTGGTAACTGAATATACAATCTCCTATGAAAACTAGCTGAAGAATTCATTATCTTGTACCAATCAAATAGATTATATTGTATCTGAGGGCCAATATCTGTTAGCATATATTATTCTCAAAGTGATGGCCAAATCTATGCAGGAGTATAGCTGGATCTGAGTGTGCAGGTGAAAGCTTAATTAGGTAAAGGTAAAGGTTCCCCCCGCACATTTGTGCAGTCGTGTCCGACTCTAGGGGCCGGTGCTCATCTCCGTTTGTTAGCCGAAGAGCCAGCGTTGTCTGAAGACGCTTCCACGGTCATGTGGCTGGCATGACGCACACGGAACGCTGTTACCTACCCACCAAAGTGGTACCTATTAATCTACTTGCATTTGCATGCTTTCGAATTGCTAGGTTGGCAAGAGCTGGAGCTAGTGCGGGAGCTCACTCCGCACGCAGGGCTAGGGATTTGAACCTCCAAACTTGTGATCTTCTGATCGACAAGCCTGGCGTCTTACCCGCTGAGCCACCACGCCTCCGAAAGCTTAATTACAAATGCACAAAACAATATTTTAATCTGTAAATTGATGCTTTTCAAGTCAGCCATAGGAATGCCCTCTTCCCCTCCACAAATTCTGCTTGCATTTCAATGCAAAACAGAAAAAAAGGAGCACAGCCACCAAAAGTATTGTGCAAATTGATATTTATTACAGTGGTCAGATAGCACATCTAATGTGTGATCACACACATACCATCTGGTCATTGTACTATGTATCAGTTTGCACAATCCTTTTGTGATATGGGACAAGAGCCTTACATGTGCATAAATAGAAGAGGCTTTTTGTGATAGTTTCTGTGGCGTTCATATATGGACCTTGATGCTATCCCATGATCTAATTACAGCTATTCATTAGAATGCCTAATTTTAAAGTCAATGTCCAAGACTCCCACATTGAGCTCAAGCTGTGACTGACTGCAAAAGACAAAGGAAGAATATACTTAATAATCTTAAACTTCCATGCAAGTAAACTAATAAGGATCAAAGCAAGGCACAACCAAACCAAACCATGAAAGGGAGGAAAGTTAAGTAAGCCCTTGTAACTTCATGGCCATCATAGCAGAGAGGAACTTTTCTTCCCAAAGGTGAACTGAATCAGTTGTTGGCTTTCTGCTCTTTGAGTGAAAGGTAATCAGCCTGCTTACCATGAAGTGCACCAAACTGATCTTATGATGAAAGACAAGAGTCAAAGTACTATCCCTATCCCCCTCCCCAACATAATGATGTGAGCCATGCCTAAACAATGGAGTTATCACACTATTGGGCAACCTCCTAGAAATAGCCCATGGGGCTCTGAATTAAAAAAAAGGTAAATATGCCCTCATAAGGCCTAATTAAGATTTGGCTAGATAACATTATTTGTTGTTACAATTCTGAAATCTATTATTTGCCATTTTTTTTCAGTTACTACTGAGTGTTGCCAGGGCAATCTGGCTACATCTGTCACCTCACTGATTGCCAGGATTGATTTGGCTGGCTAGGCAGTTGTCTCCCTTCATCCTTCACTGCTCCATGGGTGTCCCTTCTAAAGCTGTATGTTTGCAGGAAGACGGTGACCATCCCAAATAGAAGGAGTGTAAAACTCCTTGGTCAAAGGTAGTCAATAGTTGCTTTCCCTTGCTGGAACCTCCAAAAAAGTTCAAGGAAGGCTTGAATACTTTTAAATAAAGTGGATCACCTGAAAAAAATCAATAGCCATACTGAAAGGAAAGTCATGTGAACACTTTTCTTTTTTAACCAACTCAATATATAAAACACTGGAACTTACAGGAAAATTTGCATGCCAGTGAACCAAGTTAAATGAGTAATTCATTTTAATATTCCTTGATCACTCTTGCAAAATGAGAAAATTAGCTGCTATCGAAAAATGTATTGATTTAAATCTGCTTGCCATTTAAATAACCACATGACAATTTATGTCAGACCTTAAAATAATGTTAATCCTGTCAAACTCAGATGTTCTTCTCAAGACTATAGTGTCCTCTGTAAAAGAGAAGAATTAGGAGATCCTGTCTCTCATAATCAATGACAAAGTTAAAGACAAGATCATAAGACCTTGATGAAATCATTATCTAGAAAGTATTTTTGAGGGCTTGCCTCAAAAATGTCCTTATGAAAATCTGGAGTTTGGCTAGCTTAAACCAAATCAAGCTGTTATTTAATAAGGCCCATAGAAGTGATGATAGATAGAGCCACATTTTTAGACACATGGATTCCCAGGTAGAAAATAAAGAACCTTCAAATCAGTTCTATGTATTTCATGAATCAATCCTTAATATATAATGCTAGAATCCTCCACATGGTGAAAAACATTAGCAATTTATATGAATCTCCTTCTTTGTAATATAGTGCACATAAAATAGGCATTTTAACCTAGCTGAGGCATTCTCAGAATCTCTGACTTCTGCCATGTGCTGAAAAGTTCTGCTGAAGAAATTATAAAATTTTGGAGAACTTTTACACTAATGAAGCTTCAGTTTTGCCAGTGGTCTTTATTTTATTAAGGAGAAAATGTTTAAGCTTTGGTGCATTTCAGAGTTGCATTGGAGTTACAATTGTTAAGAAAAATATTCTTCCTTTAGCATAGGAAATTGATTTCAGAGGATAGGTACAGATAATGAATTTATCTCACCCCTCAAAAATGCTTCTGATCATTTGGCAAAATAATTCAGATGACCAATATAATTGGATCCTTTATAAAAGCTCAGATGATGGCTTACCAAATCGATCCGTGTCCACGGTGGCAATTTAATCAGTTCTTTCTATTAACCAATGTTCCAGGAAAGAAGCTTCTGATTTTCAGCCAAATGCCTTTTCTTCTTTATGGAGAGCTTCATTTGATCAGCAAACAGTGTTCAACAAAGTATCCTTTGTGAGTGTGATAATGCCAAAGTATTTATAATAGTTTGGTATTAAATATATTAAATAACTATTGTATTAAATATATTCAAAATATGTGCTATCAGTGGAAAGTGGAAATAAAGATGTTATTTTCAGACTTTTATTGTTCATGTTGCCCTCTGAATTTATTTATTTTTTCCAATTTCCGCTTGTACTCCTGTCAGGAGATAGTTACTAGACAGAAAGAAGCAAGAGAAACATTATATTGTTTTAACCTATAAAATAATTTATATCAAATATTTTACTCCCGGTTTGTTGGGTTGTTGTGTTTTGTTTTGTTTTCGAAACTACAAACATTCCAGCATTGCACTGTAGAATAACAATAAAAAGCACAAATCTTTTGCATAGTATTAAATGAACAGAGACAGTGAGCTCTTTATTTACAATTATTGTCTAGATTTAAAAAATTCATAAAAACAGATGAATAAACATATAGAAATAATAACCCCTAGTGGGATGGATTGCCAAATGTACTGCTGAATTTTTCCCCCCACAGATCTCATGCTTTCAGGTACAATAGAGAGCAAGCATTTTATATATTGCAGTGAGTTTCAACATATAGATCGTTTTAGTTTTTCATACCACTCCTGCACAAAGAGGCCAAGCAATAGAAAAGGACGTGCGTGATGCACAGCTGGTAATGAAAAGGTTCTTTGAACAAATCCACTTTCATCATTTTCTTGAAAAAGGCTGTTTCATGTGTACATAAGCACAGTTTTTTTGTTGAGAGAATCCTATGCATCACATTAATATATAATCTATTTTCTTTTTCTTTCTTTTAAAACCAGGTATGTACAGAATTGAGTGCTGGTTTCTATTGAACAGTTTTTCAAGTCAGCAAATGGTACCTTCTAGTTATTTAGGAAGCAGTATTACAACACACACACACACACACACACACACACACACACACACACACAGAGTGAAATTTAAAGAAAAAAAATACAAGGGGGGGGGAAGCCAATCTTGAAAAAAAAGGCAAATCATCAGCATTAAGATGTTGAAAACAGAAAGTATTCCAGTAGCAACAATTCTGTAGTTGCTTGAGTTCAAATCTACATGCATTTCCCTGTATATAGACTTTATTTTTTCAAATGTGGTATTCCACGTAGAATATAGAACCTCAGTGTTACACAAAAGTTAGTCACTGTTGTTTACAATCCAAGGTTAAACTCTGACAAATTTTCAGTTTGATTGTAAAAGTAAGCTGGTCGGCTAGATTTTCCTGCCAGCTGTGAGAGTTAAGAAATGGGTAACACTGTTGAGAAGAAGGTTGCATAAACCTAGAAACATTTGCTGTCCTGTCAGATGTTTGGATCAAAACAAATTGTCAAAAGACATTAAAACCATGTTAGAAAAGTCCGGAAGCTGGCAATTCAAGTTGATTAGAACTTTCCTGGCTGAATAGTCATGGGCATGCCTTGGGTCATTATTCATTTCAAAGTGGCATTTGGCCAGGGAGCTCATCTTGACTGAAGTGTGTTTCTGGCTTGCAATGGTTCTTCTGATTACAGAGTTGATCCACTTCATTAAACAACTTTGAAACAGCAGATAATATCACTACTAATAAGTTGGTAAGCTAAATAAAATGGTCTTTTGCCCACTCTTCTGGTATAATTAATTGTGTTAATCAAAATGTCTCTTGGACTGTACAGTTTTATGGAAAAGATCATATGCTGAAAAGTTTTGAAGCAAACCTTGTATTAAATAGAAAAGTCATTTATGAAAAAATTGTGACCCACAAAGAGCTTTGCATTCAAATGGTTGATATAACAATTATAGAAGTGTCTATATTATCAGGGCTGTTACCATCTTGAAAAAAAAAAAGCCCAACCACGTAGCAGATGTGATTAGGGGCTTTCCCTGTAGAAAGCTCAATATGAAATCAAAGTTAGTTAATTTCTACTATATACTTTTGTGACTATGGGAAGACAAACTTGGTTTTAAAATAATCACACAAAGCACATTAGTATACATTTCATAAAGTTTCATTCAGAACTACATAGTGCAGAAAATTATATATTTTTCTCTTTTTTTCATATCAAAGCAACAAACCATAGTGGTTCTCATCCAAAATGCCAACAGCCCGTATTTTGCAAGAAATGAATGCCTACATTTTTAACAAAACAGAATCAGCACACAGTATTTCAATCCTAATTTGATCTTCATACAAAGCTAAATATAACATATTTTGAGTGGATATTCAGAAACTCCAGTGAGCTTTATTATAATGTCTTTTTTAAAAAAAAATATGTTTAAGAAGCCATTGCAATACATTTAAATAAGGAAATGGCCTCATTATTGAGTATTGCATCAAGACAAAGTGAAACAATTCATTAAAAAAGAGAAAGAGAGAGAGCAAAAAACCTGATTATTTAAATTTAAAACAAAGGAAGCCTTTCTGTTCAGAACCCTCTATGTGGGATCACAATACTACATCCAGTTGGTAATATTTTGGCTTCTTTGTTATTTTGCTAGCAGTATCTACATTACCCCATCCCACCTCCCCAAACCCCTACCAATCTGTCAGGCAAAAATCAGATCACAGCAAATTGTAAATGATCTCGGCAGGTAGTGCTGTCTTAAACCTACAAATAGTTAAGGAAATTATCTACAGTTCTGTAAACAAATTACATTCTTTATTTTTAGGACATAAATAAGTTAAAATAGAATGATTTGAGCAGAAAAAAAGGCAGCATGCCAACAAAGAAATGTGTGCATGTATGTGTGTGTGTGTATATATATATATATATATATATTACACACACACACATATACATACACACTTGTGCACACACATGCACATATAGTATATATGAGTATATGTATATGTGTGTGAGCGTAAATATGGATATATATACAGTATATATATAGTTATAATATATTATTTATATATTTCTATATATATTTTCATAAATGTTCATTTTAGGTTCCTCTGGCCAACCGGTGCAAATCTACTGTGCAAGTTAAGCTTTGCAATTTCAAAAAAAAAAATATTTAAATTAATCTATACAACTGAGTCCATGCCACACAAGCATTTAAAAAACTCACAAACTGGTGAATTGGATAAATAGCTTCAAATAAGTCTTCTCCTTTTCCTGTTCAAGGAATTAAAAAGGAGGTGAGGGGTGGAAGTGGGTAGTACATTCATGCAGGATAGCATTTGTATTGTTTTTGTTTGTTTCTGCAGGAGACAAAAGGGGGAAGATGTCAATCAGCCATTCATTCCTCCAAAAATCACTGTGATTATGATGCATTCATTTATCTGTTTCTTCAAAGTGATCAGGAATTCAAACAGCTTCTCAGCCAGCATTGTTTACAGTATTCTTATTTGTCTCTGTTATATATTATTATTATTATTATTATTTATATTTATATTTTTGCAGTGACTTTTTCAGCTAAAGTGATGTTTCCAGGCTATGGATTGGGCTTCCTGGGCTAGAAGAGGTAGCTGATTTGCTTGTGTCAGTTGTAAGGTTTATCCCACTGTCAATAGCACTATTGTTCTTGTTCAGGGAAGATGGGGGACTCGGGTTTTGCTTGAGGGCAGAGTCTTCTTCTAGTTCGGTGTCATCAATGAGAGGAATATGGGGCTGGGAATCTTCTATCCTAAATTCAGGATGAGTCATAAAGTTGTGAATGGAGGTTCTAGATTCCGGTTTTTCCAAACCTTCATAGAGAGAGCTACGGAATGCCTTCACGACGCGGATCTGGGAGAAGGAAAAAGATGAGAGATGTCAGTGGTAACTGCTTTTTGAAACCACCACACAGTGATGTCAATTCTTGGGGGAAGGGATGTCGGGTGAAAAAATGTGATGTATGGTTAGGGCACACAGGCAGCTGTAGTTCACAGTCTCTGGATTCTAAAGGCATAAACAAGAGGCTCAGCTTTGTACATTTTGAGCGTCTGTATGAACTGCAATGTTAAGACCATATGAGTTTAAAGCCATCAGACCTGTTCCCAGAACTGATGGGAAGCGCTGGTTAAAGAAAGCGAAATCCACTCATGTGGTACATTCCTAGTAAAAGACAAGCCACGTTAATTCCAAAGCAAATGTAGTACCATGCATCTTTATCATTTTGCAGTGAGTAAGTAGGAAAGCCTTGGGTTTTTTAAAAAAAAAATACAGTATTCCTTTGTACAGAAAAGTATAAGACAAAACAAATTGCATATCTCAAACAAGAAAGCACAAAACACAGACACAGTTGGATGGAAAAGTGTGAGAGACAAACACAGGAGCCAAATGTAAGAACCCCCCAAAATAACAACCATCTTTTTTTTTCTTTTTTTTTTAAAGCAAGATCTAAATGAAGCAGCCAGGAGCACAGCAACAACAAAAAAAGAAGCCAAGCAGACAAAATATTGGGGCAAAAACATGCTAGGAAAAAGTCAGTTATCACGTAAACACAGCTAACTGGCATACAACAACTACACTTGAAAGCCTGGATAATGTGAACATGGAACTGTTGATCAACTTTTGTTTATCCTTCATGCATATGTGAGGTAAACACTCGAGTATAAACCCAATGTTCTAGCCATTTATTTTTTTTAAAAAACCCTATTAATAAGTAATTTATTATATTGTGGTTATTAAGTTTCATATACTGGAATCATCAAACATCAGATTACTTCATTGGTATTTTATGTAACCCATGTGAATATGACTCATAAAGGCAAGCTGGTAAAGGTACATTTTTATGTCAGTTCTGCAGTTCTTGAACTATGACCATTTAATTGTGTCAGTGTATTTTCCTGCTTTTCCTTACTAAGCCATAAGAAGATGAGAAAAGTGAGCAGTAGGCTTTAATAAATATAACAGTATGGCAGCATGGCAGACCAATTTACTACGTCTGCAGACATCTGAGGCGGGAGCTGACCATCTGTTGTCGGGCAGTTCTCCTTGAAAGAAGAGAGCGTTTTAGATGTTTCCTTCTACTCAATGCTACCAAGGAGAAAAGTGGCATTTCTTGAAGGGAAAAAATCATCAAGGAAAAAACGGAATGGTAAAATATGTGCACTGTTGAGAAATGTATCATGATTATAAATGAATTCTGTGACTGCTGGGCATTTTGCTTGGCCCTTAATTATAGGGTGAATGAGACAACCTTGGACATGCCCTAGGCAAGGTCATTGCTACCACTCTGCAGGCTGGCAGGTGTTAAAGTTGTGAGGGGAATGCAACTCAAAGCTACTAACTTAGAGATCAAAAATCCAGTCCTGCCTCTTCCAGTGGCATCATAGTGTCTGGAAACCCTCTTGTGGTTAGAGTTCCTGATTCCTCTCTTCAAATGTTGCAAACCCCTGCCTTAAAATGAAGTCCTAAACATGTCTATGAAGGTTCTCAGTCATCCAGGTGGAATTGTCTGTAGCTTGAATCATGTCAACTGGATTTCTATTTTCTCAGTGGAAACGTTTCGCTCCTTATCCAAGGAGCTTCTTCAGTCTGAAGAAGCTCCTTGGATAAGGAGCAAAATGTTTCCACTGAGAAAACAGAAATCCAGTTGACATGATTCAAGCTACAAAGAAGTCCTAAACAGATTAAAGGTAAAGGTTCCCCCCGCACATTTGTGCAGTCGTGTCTGACTCTAGGGGCCGGTGCTCATCTCCGTTTGTTAGCCGAAGAGCCAGCATTGTCCGAAGACGCTTCCACGGTCATGTGGCCGCATGACACGGGTGGAGCGCTGTTACCTACCCACCGAAGTGGTACCTATTCATCTACTTGCATTTGCATGCTTTCGAATTGCTAGGTTGGCAAGAGCTGGGGCGAGTGCGGGAGCTCACTCCGTCACGCGGGGCTCGGGATTCGAACCTCCGAACTTGTGATCTTCCGATCGACAAGCCTGGCATCTTACCCGCTGAGCCACCACGCCCCTCCTAAACAGATTAGGAGGAACTTATCTCAGAAAAACTCAGATCGCATCAGTAGCTTCTAAATTTAGTTCTAATCGCATCTAGAACTTTAATAGCCAGTGATTTTTTTGGACTGAACTACTGTTATTACAGCTAAGCCAAAATGAGAAGAGGAGGGGGAAAGCAAACTTTTTCCCCTCTCACACAAAAGTTTATAATTCCCTCAAAGTTCTTTTCGTGAATCTTGGGGTCTTCAGGACAACTCTTCAAAGTTGGTTGCTGCAGACACACAATATGCCAAGCACATTTCCATTTTCTTGTTGTCCTTTCAATCTTGCATATAAGTGCCATCTGGTTAAAACATTTTTTTCCCTTGGCCAACTACATCTGCAATTGAGAGTGAAGGTAGTACTTCACTTAATTTATGTATTGGGGTGCTCTTCCAGGAAACATTTCATGGTTCCTTAGGTCCTTCTTTGAAATCCTCCCTTCTTCAAGTATTCATGGTAAGAGAAACAGAGTGTGCATTTAACTACTTCTTACTCTGGCCACTGAACTCTGAAATAGAAAATGCCCAGTACATGCTGAGAAAGGAAATATGCCTTTGCCAGTTACACTTTTTATCCCAATGTTACATTTCTACAGAATTCTACTTAACATATTGGAAGAATTGTAATTAATTCTATTTAAATTCTAATTTTTTAATCCTGGGTCTTTTGCACTAATAATTTCAAAAGAAATTCATTTGCTTGTAACTCATCCAGAGACAAACTCTGTTTCAAAGAATGTGGTCCTGAGTCATAGGACAATTATAAACATTCAGGATTACATTATATATATATATTAGATATAAGATCTCCTCACAGGCTATTTGTATTATTAGGATATTATTAATGAGAACTCAAAACTCATTATTACTATGAGGGTTATTACTATACTTGCTATATGCATTGGGAACAATGATTAAGAAAGAAGATCACCCAAGATCATCCAGTGAACACCTTCTTGGCCAACCAAGTTCAAATCTAACCAGTCTAGTGGACCACATCACTAGCCTGTTAAATGACAGAGTTTGTAATTGATCACATAAATCTTCATTATGTACAACTCCATTATTATTACACTTTATTTGATTAGAACAGGAGAAAACCTTTTTGCAGACAGGGGCTACATATTTTCCCCATTTCCCCCCCTCAGAATTCAAGTTATAGAAGGCATAGCAATGAAATAATGACATTAAAAATATGGGATGGAAGTTAAAAGTTCAAGATTTTGTGGATTTTTAACGCAATTACTTTTCAGTTTACAAAAAGAGAGAGCGAGACTTTATTCATCACTCTGCCACCACTGCTGTTTCAGTGATGTGACCTCAGGAGTCTCTCTAGAGGCTACCATGGGTCTGGGTTGCATTTGGCCCATGGGAACCCTTCAGTATTTCTCCTTTTTGAAGAAAACATTTTGTATTATTCCTCTTCAAGATGCAGAGTCAAAAATAAGGTTTGCTTGGGGGAAGTCAAGCAAGGGTGATCCATATGTAGATGCAGGGATCATCAGGAAGATCTCCCTTTTACACATGGCCAGAAATGCAGTATGTATGTATGTATGTATGTATGTATGTATGTATGTATGTATGTATGTATTTATTTATTTATTTATTTATTTATTCTATCCCGCCTTTATTATTTTTATAAATAACTCGAGGCGGCGAACATACCTAATACTCCTTCCTCCTCCTGTTCTCCCCACAACAGCAACCCTGTGAGGTGAGTTGGGCTGAGAGAGAGTGAGTGGCCCAAGGTCACCCAGCCGGCTTTCATACCTAAGGCAAGACTAGAACTCTCAGTCTCCTGGTTTCCTATTGGCTCCTTCCCAGGGCTGAGAGAGAGGGACTGGCCCAAGGTCACCCAGCCGGCTTTCGTGCCTAAGGCGGGACTAGAACTCTCAGTCTCCTGGTTTCTAGCCCATTGCCTTAACCACTAGACCAAACTAAGCCACTAGACTGAAGTATAGTGAAAGACCCTGCATGAAATATCAAGGAGTTTGCAGGCAGCATTTCTACATCATCTGTAGCTTGCAGAACAGGCTTTCTTGTTGGTTTTTAAACTGTATGCAATTGAATCCAAATGTTTTTGACTTCTCTTCTAGAAATAATGCGCTATGGCAAAATCAGTTTGACTTTCAGTGTAGAAGATACTAAGAGGCATCAGCATGCATCTAGCCTATTTTAGAGTAATAAGCATGTATTCTTGCCATGCTTCAAACTAGTTTGTGAATCCATAGGGATAAAGCACAGTTTAGCAATTCTGCATATACAGTATCTAGGAAACTCATAGAATTCCAATATATCCTCTCCAGAGATCTTTATATTTGCTAGTTTTTAAATTAGGATCTATAGAATCTTATTTAACTTTTCTGCAACAAAATATCTAAATCCCTGTTCAGAGATTTTGTGAAGGTAAATGCAGGAGGTTAGGTTATTACATTATGAATAGGATTTAATGGCATCTTTAAAACTTTGTAGGCTTGCTCTCTGTGCACATATATTGTATGGAAACACACCAGAAAAATATGTATCATCTACATGGCAATTATGTAATGGATACAGTTAATGAGAAGGAAATGATAAACAGTGAGGCACATGGCTCCATTTTCTTACAGGAATGGAGACAACAGAAACATGTTTTTAACAAAGGACTGGGGTAGGGGTGGGGACCACAATTCAGGACATTTTGACATGACTTTTGAGTTTCCACTTCCTTCTTCTCTGTTGCTGCAATGAAAAGTGTTTCAGTTTTGCTGAAAGCAAGACTTCAATAGTTCTATTCGGCAAAGAAAGGATAAACACTAAGGTATTTTTAGATCCTGAGGATTTTTACCTCCATCTGAAGAAAAATAAACGTTCTGGCAAGTATAAAATATCCCCCCTCACAATTCAATGCAGATAACCCGTTTTCAGTTGTACTACAGTGGTAGGATATGGGCTTATACTCGAATGTTTACCTGGCTTTATCTAAGCCAAGTACCAGAATTGGGTTCACATTCATTATCAGGCTCAAGGTTAAAGACTCACAACCTCTTTTTATTGCACTCTCTCCTGCTGAACCCTTTTGTCCAGGGGTCTCTAGCCCTCTAGAAAAACAAACACATTGAATATTCAGAAAGCAGAGTGTAGGGCACTGCAAAAGCAAGTATTTCATTTCTACTGAAAGGCCTACACCAAGAAATGCTGATCACGTAAATGTAAAGTCAGTTTTGCAGAGAGATACTAACTCAAAGAGAGTAGTTGCTATTCTTAGTTGAAGTTGCAATTATGCAAAGGCAAGACTGAGGTTGAATGAATTAATTACGATTTCCCCTATTTCTGGAATATGTTCAGCATATTAAAAATACTGAAGACCATTTCAATCTTCCTAGCAGCCTGAAGACTTTGGGCATATCCTGATAGAGAGCTATTACTTATGTCAACCAGCATCACCACAAAGATGCAATCTAGATAGTTATTGGAATTTTTGTCACATCGTAGAGCCAGCCCAAGATATTTTAGTGCCTGACAAGGTGTCATTGCTATCCATTCCACATGCAGAAACAAACTGGACCAGCTGCAGAAATTTCAATACCAGCAAAAGATAAAATCTTTTAATGTGCAAATTATTTTAGAGGGGACAGCATGGGCTGTTTGACACCTGCATTTGTCCTTCAAGAGAAAGGAATGCAGGTTGACATACATAGTTCTGTCCTTCAGGGGAAAGCAGCAGGCCTGATACTGCTACGGGCCATGTCTGCCAAGAAAAGCAGTCGCCAACTTATCTGGGTGGGAGGCAGGTCCTGGATTGGGGTGGCTCTTTCTCAAGCCAATCCACCAAAACACATAAGCAGTCTCCATGACAAGGATGTGCTTGTTCAAGAAAATGGCCTTTGCTTGGGAAACAATCTTCCATATTTTAAATGTTCCGATCATGTTTTACAAGAACAGAAAAAAAATAATGCCAAATATAACTATTAGGGCTGTGCATGCTTTGAAAAGAACTTTCAGAAGTTTTTAGGCCTCATGTGAGTCTCTGGGTAAGCACAGCAGCTTTCTGCTACTAATTAAAGCAGCTGCATCCTTTCTTGGGTTTGTGTGTAAGACTGAAAACAAAGATGCTGCTGCTTTAAGAATCACATGAATGAGCGGACTCCTTGAGCAGAAACCTGAAAAAAAGTTGTGACTGCTTTAATTATCAGAAGCACATGCTCACAGTCATGTGGAGTACAAAGCAGTTCTTTCAAATCATTTTCAGAGCAAGCACGCCCCTAATAAAGATAATGTACCTATAACAGAGATAGTATTTATTACACTGGGCCCTAAGATAGTTTCCCAAGATCCCTAAGATAGGAAGAGTTCACATACTTACCTAGGTTTTCTTTTTTTTCTCTAGAAATTCTGCAATGATATGTGCACAAATATTGAATATATTATGCCAGATGTGACCTGGCATGTGCTCCTACAGATCATTAGTATTTACACAAAATTCCTTTCCAATTTCTCCTAATGAAAACAGGAACGTAATTGTGGGAATCAGGATATGTGAATATATGCAAATATACCGTATTTTCCAAGGTGGGATGTAGCTGCCAGAATTCAGCCACGTAGCTGGAGAGTCCTAAGCTGGGAAAGGCTGATTTACATTTGGATTGTGTATGAGGAAGGGAGGGAGGGAATGGTCACAGGCAGAGGATCATTGGGGAGGATAAAAATGGGCATCCCATCATGAAAACATCTCCCTTCAACTCAGTCTTTCTATTGGATAAAACACATTTATTTTATTTGGATAAAACACATTTATTTTATTTTGCCCATGAATCAGGATTATTTTTCTTTTTTTAAACTGCATTCTAATTAGGCAGCGGTCACAGTAGCAGCCTATTTGAAAAACCAAAATTCAGGTTCATGTAACTTTTCAGTCTCTGATCTCACAAATCAGAATATGCCTTTGCATAATCAACAACTTAATTAAAATACTTTATTGGATAATCATATAGGATTTCATATCTTTTTTAAAAAAAAGGTATTATAATATAAGCCATTCTTTACTAAGTGATACTTTTCAATACAATGTTGAAAACTAACAGCATATTTGTTTTAAATGTCAGAATAGAGTGGTAAATGAGATTAAATGAAAGATGCAAGATATGTAAGATATTTTATGGATGCTCTGAGCCTCTGGGTAGAGTTAGTCTCCAATGCCAATGCAGCAAGTGTATCAAAAACAGTGGCATTAGTGTGCTGCGACAGAACATGCAGTTTCTGTTTCTTTCCCCTTTTTAAAAAAAAATTAAAATGAACCCTGGAATATATTACCAGCTAGCTGCATAAAAACAGTATTTCTATTTTCTTTAATGACGTATGCTGTAGCTTAAAGTAGCTTAAACTCTTTTTTTATGATGCAGGGAAGGAACTCCAAGTTCACTCCAGTGACTACTGCCTGTGTGACAGGGCTTTTCTACTCTTTTATTCCCCTCTGAAACCCCTCAACCCTCTGCAGACCAAAGGGAGGCGAAGAACTTCCTTCAACACCTTCTTTTTAGGAAAAACTGGTCATTCAGCAGGAAAGGTTCACTGGATTCCAGCCATGATATCTATGGAGTCATGCTTAACAGAAGCCAACTGCAGTTTTCACAGACCAATGTGTATTAGTTATCTGTGCTCTGCTAATATTATGAAACACTATCCAAAAGAGAGGACTCTGCGGCCTATGTTAACCAATTGTTTTAAAAAGTTCCAATGAACGTTATCGTATTTTGCTTACGCCAAATAGAAAATTCTAGATCTTATATTTTATTTAAAGCTAGGATCAGTTTAAAACATTATAGAGGTTTAAATATGTATCTTTTAATTATTACTCAAAGTGCAATCCTATACCCATGCGTACCACAGAATAAGTCCTCTGAACTCTACTGGACTTATTGCTCAGTAAACATGCATAGGATTGCCCTATAAATATAGTCTCTGGAATACTGCCCTATTGAGGTCTTCGAAGCAAATCATCAAGTATAATGGAGTAGATTAAAAAAAAATTAAGCCTCTGAAGATGAAAAAGATTCTTTATTCCCTGCATTGGTACCAATTTGGTAAAATGGAGAAATGGGGAAAATCAAAAATCTTCCTTTCTTTGCTGCCTTTGTCTTAGGGAAGTCTGGCTCCTGTGCAAGAATTTTTGAAAAGAACACTAAAAGAGGCTTTAGAGTATTACACAGGACCAAGACTTCTCATACATGATTTCCATCTCCAGATCATGTGACCGAAGGGGGCGTGACTTAGTTGAAGGCTCTGTCAAGTGATATTTGACAGTAAAATTCTAAGTGGACATAGCAAAGGCAGCAAAGGAAAAAAGAGTCCTTTGTGTACATATTGTTTCACTGGAGTCCTTGGTGTTCTCTGAGCCTTCTTTAAAAAGTCCCACTCCCTTTTCACACTGAAGATGTTGCCTAGCCTGGCAATGAAAGGTCTGCAAGAAAACAACAAGGCTCAGAGAGCACCAAGGACTCCACAGTTTAACCCTGAGCTACAAATGTTCTCTTTGATTGATATTGCTTCAGCTTTGCCCAACCTGTAGAACGTAAATAATAATTTACTTTTCACTGGTTTTGCAGATATGAGGAAATTCTTTACATATGTATGTGATAGTTAGCTATTTTTAAACGTTTAGGTTATGTAACTAGCCTGGGATATTGAGTACTAAGTTTCAATCAAAGTAGAATTAAATAACTTTGGTTAATAATAAATTTAGGAAGTTTTTAATAGCTGAGATGTTATGTATGTTCCTACTATTTTGCTGCTATGAAAAAATCAAGCTCAATATATAACAATCTGAAGTATTCCTGGAGAAATGAAAAAGAAATTGGTGCAGTCAAAGAAGAAATATGAACATGCGAAGAACAGACCTATTCATTATAGGAGAAAATTGGTATTTATTCCATGGAAAGTATTTACAGACAAGACACAATTTATCAGTGGAAATGAAGACCTGTAGAAAGTAGTGCATCAAAATGCCACTGTGGTGTGCAAAACTATACAACTCATTTTAGAATGGAAGAGATGGGAAAGGGCACAGTGGTTCAGTCGTGTGACTGCTAGATAAATTAGCATCTTGATATGCAGATGCATTAAGAATACACACTCACGCCCAACCGCCGCAGCAGGTGTGCTGGTAGGAGAGGAAAGAGCATTGGATAACGAAACGTGGCTAGGGCTAGAAATATTGGTTACATCCTGGTTCTGGCTTGTGACGGAGGATTGTCTCCTGAGAGCTCCCTGAAAGGAAGTGCCACTCTTGAAAGTATTGACTACTTCGATCTGTAATGGAGGAAAGAATGAGACAAGTTGCTTGAGGAATGGACATAACTTTGCAACTGACAGGAGTTGTATTTTATAGTAATATCCAGCTGCTTGCACAAAAATCATTTCAATCTCCAGAGTCAAAAATAATGAAAGATTTACAGCACACAGTTTCTATTCAAAAGAGAATTATGTGACATCACCACTGCTGAGTTGATTTATAATAGGAGATTTGTGGTTTAAGAAGAATGTGTGGTGGGCACATTTTTCTGGTGTCCTTGGACTGTGCTGGCTCTGCCACATAATGTTATAAATTCAAGCCATTCAGGTACACTGCATCTGCAGACATTAATTATCTTTATATCTATCAGGAGATCAGTTTTATTCACATAGGAGGGAAAAAATATTAAAATACTTCCAGTTTCATATTGTAAATGATATACTTTAGAATAGCTTGACAATGTAATTCTATGTATGTCTGTCCTCAAATATGTTCTTTCTATCTTTCAATCACAGCCTAGTGTTTATAGGATTGCATAATAGTATATATGATAGAACAGTCTTTCAAACGTGATTCTTTTGGGATATATTGGATCTCAGCTCATCACTGGCCAACATTGCTGCACATGCTGGTCGATGGGAGTTGAAGACCAACCAAACTGGAAGGCATCAGACTGGGGAAGAATATAATAATACATCTGTTGATTTATTAATACCATAATCACTTTCTTCCAGTGAATAGATTAATTTCTATAAGATGAACATTTGCAAACATAACTTCCCATAGCTTTTAACTACAAGAAAAAGAAAAAAGTTTAATTTACTGTATCTGGGATTATCTGGATTAAAATTTTGTGTTGTGAAAGTGTTTCCTGTTTATAGACCATTTCCAATTCTCAGATCAGGCACACATATCTTGGTGTTTGAGACAGAAAATAGTATCTACCCTAGCTAAATAATATAGTTTAAAAAGAGGATTAATTTGGCACCCATATCTTTCAGCTGTGGCAGCTGCTTCCATAGAACCCCAAGGTAGAATCGACAACAAATTTTGTATTGCCTATGAATCATCATGTGGCCTTGGGTATGTCTTTCTCTTAAACTTCACTTAGGCAATAAAAGGGGTAATACTAATGTTTCTTTCTATAGAGTTGCTATTAAAGTTACAATAAGCAAAGGGATGGAAAGCATTTGTAACAAGTGAAAGAGCTATCTGTGAAAGGGCAACTTGAGGCCCAAGGGCTTCAGGCAATACTACAAACTTTTTCTTTCTTTTTTTTGCATCTTCAAAGATTTGCTAAAAGTCAGAGACATTTCTTACCATTCTGAGACAGGAAACACACAAAAACTATAGTGTAAGTATTAAAATAGGGTGACATCATTAAAAAAAGCAAAAAAACCAAACTCCTCCTACCAAATCAAAACAAAAAAAAAAAAGATAAAACCCCAAAATGGTCCCATCCACTTTGCATCAATTCTCTTTCCAAGCATTATACACATTGCCCATGCCAGCATTCTCCCTCCAGAGATTAGGATATCCCCAATCCTGTTGGCCTTTTGTAAGGCCTTGAAGACCCAGGCCTGGGGTGCTGAATGTGAAGGCTCATCTCCTGGACCCCGCCAGGTAGAATTCCCTTACCGATGGGGTCCGGAGCATGCCCTCTCTGCATGACCAGGTGGGAAGGTTCGATGTTATGGGGATGAGACGGTCCCTCAGGTAACCTGAACCCATGCCATGTAGGGCTTTAAAGGTGACAACCAACACCTTGAATTGGACCCGGAAGCAAACTGGCACCCAGTGCAGCTCGCACAACAGTGGTGTCACACATGCCGATCTTGGGGCACCAATAACTGCCCACGCATCTGCATTCTGGACCAGCTGAAGCTTCCGGATACTCTTCAAGGGTAGCCCCATGTAGAGCGCATTGCAATAGTCTATATGGGAGATGACCAGGGCATGAGTGACTGTTTGGAGGGCATCTTGATCCAGGAAAGTGTGTAACTGGCGCACAACATGAAGTTGCGCAAAGGCCCTTCTGGCCATGACCACCACCTGCTCTTTGAGCAGGAGTCGTGAATCCAGAAGGACTTCCAGATTCCGCACGGGGTCTGAATGGGGCAGTGGAACCCCATCCAGAACTAAAGATGACAACTTCCCAGATCCAGAGGAGCCATCAACCCACAGCCACTCCATCTTACCAGGGTTCAACCGAAGCCTGTTGTTCCCCATCCAGACCCCCACAGCCCCCAGGAACTGAGAAAGGGCAGTTACCGCATCACTTACCTCACCCGGGATGGAGATATATAATTGAGTATAACTCAATATAATTGAGTATATTGATACCTAAGGTTATAACTTACTCAGCTTTTATATATAATGTTTGTATTGGTTTTATGATTGTTTGCTGCCCAAAGTCACTTGTCTGAGATGGGCAGCTATAGAAATTGAATAAATTTGAATAAATTGAATAAATAAATAAAATAAGTACATTATACAAATTTTAAGATAAAAAGGCAAACAATAATTTATTTATTTATTTATATTTATTTATTTAATTTTTTATCCCACCTTTATTATTTTTATAAATAACTCAAAGTGGCGAACATACCTAATACTCCTTCCTCCTCCTATTTTCCCCACAACAGCAATCCTGTGAGGTGAACTGGGCTAAGAGAGAGTGACTGGCCCAAGGTCCCCCAGCCGGCTTTCATGCCTAAGGTGGGACTAGAACTCACAGACTCCTGGTTTCTAGCCCAGCACCTTAATCACTAGACTAAATAATAAGGGTAACATCAAAACACATGAAAAAGTAAGTCTGCTGGTAGCTTGAATTTTTCACATTGAATTTTGAATGGGAAGGGGGACAGAGTGGCCAGGGGAGAAAGATTATGGAATTCTTTTAAAGTTCATATAGGATATATAGTCTTGAAAACATGCCTTTGTGCCACAAATACGCAATGTGGGACCACTTTAATCCCCTCCACTCCCTTGCACCAAAGTTGACTTCAATGGTGTCCACAACAAACTGCATTGATACCAAAATGACAACTCATATGTGATGATGTAATCACGTAAATGCCATAATTATGTCTTGCATTCATAAGAAGAGGAATTTGCATGATTACATCATCGCACACTTGTCATCTTCTGCTGTCTACCCCCTGGACATGCATGGTTCCTTTAAGGATATATCTAACTTCCCAAGCATTTGCTGGGGGAGTGGAGCGGGTAGGGAATCTCCTTTTGAATCTAAGGTGCTTCCCCAGAGAAAGAAAGGTTTAAGCTGCCATTCAATCTAGGAAGCCTGCAAATATTCTCTAACTCTTGGATGGGAGCGAGTTTGGTTCAGATACAGATTGCCTCTGACATGAGCAATCTGTGGTATGAATTTGTCTAATCTGAGCCATTAATTTCTTCTCCAAAATGTTTACCTCTCAAAACACAGGCAGAATAATTCCTGCAAAATAGTGTGGTATGAACATGGGATTACATTTTGTGGGAGTGATTTTTAGTTAGACCTACATTAAGCTCACAATCCATTTCTCTTCTGGAAAATGAAAAAAAAATGTTATAAGCACTATTGGTGTTCTTAAAGAGGTGACAACAGAACTTTGTGTTTGCAATAAAAAAAAACCCTATGTGTATTTGGTTATTAAATAAGCGATATAGCATCTAAAATGAGGTAAGAAGTGCTGGCCCATTATAGGTTATGTTCTTGATACCTACACTGAGTATTTTTACCCTGGCAATAGTTCTTTGTGCTACATCACTAGGTGCTTACACTGTGGCTTGTCCAAAACTTAAGGGGCTGCTATTATGAAGAGAACATCTGAAAACTCAACTACATGAGTGGAACTAAACATACAATATATTTAGATGTTATCAATATGAACCATATTAATCAAGGTATCTTGCACTGTATTTTATGCTTGATTCATGACTCAGCTTTTTTATTACTCAAATTACAGTAGAAAAGCTAATTTACACAAAGGGACACATGAATGAATACCACGCACTGTGAAATGAGTTTGGCTCAAAGGGCTTGCATCCTTAATATTAAGAAAAGCTTACTTACCTGAATAAATTAATACTCTTAAATTAGAATTAAATATACTTTCTGGCTTAAATTATTCGAATCCAGGATCAATATGCACTCTCCAATAGAGGCAATTTTTTTTAGAATCCATGTTAACAGATTGCTATGAATGGACCATGGTAAAAATCCAAATAATTAACTCTACATATCTTTCAGTTTTAAAATCTGGAAAAAAGAAATTCACTATAACTAAAGTCTGTTCAATTGTTTTTCACCTTCCCTGTCTTCAAAATATGTCTAGTACATTAAATGAAAATACAAAAAAATCTGGAGGGGTGCTCTATCTTCTCCATGTTTCCAGAGGCCATAAAGCTTATAAAGGATGATATTAGTAAATCCTCTACTCATAAGGCAGCTAGGCTTCCTAATCACCTCCTGTTAGCTCATAACTGTAACCTTAAGCCTAATTTAATTCTTTGTCCTGTGGGCACCCCAAAAGTATTTTAAAAACCCTTTCTAAATTCTTGTTGATTGCAAATTAACACAAAAATAGAGGGACACAAAATGATCGGGATTATTGTAACCAACTGGTAAGATATATTCCTAAAATTCCTACCACAATGTATCTACATCTAAAGAGAAAGAGAAGAATCTTGGTTAGCAAGAAAGCATAATTATTGTTTATTTTGGTTTAAACAGTGAAGAAGAGAGGAATTTTCCATGGATCATGAAGATAAAGATGTACAAAAGAACTAAAGGCTATTTTTTTTAATCTACGAGAGGAACTAAGTGCAGAGTTGGGTCTTTGTTGTTTACACTCACCACAACCAGAAAGACATCCTGATAGAAATCTCAACAGACAACACTCCTCCTGCAGCCACCAGGAAGAAAATAATCCACATTTAGAGGAAACTGGGGACAGATAATAGCCTCTCCCTGGGGATGCACTTTAAAAAATCTTCTTTCTTAGAGGTTGTTCCTAAATTATTGGTTTAATTCTAGTTAGCAGCTTTTTATTTAATAACCAGGTAATGTAGATTCATCTTCCCATGAGCCGCTCCCCATCTAATACTATCTTCTCCTGTTTTTAGTTTCTGATTTCTATAGACAGCAACAGAGTCCACTGGGCTGATGTGGAATTTTATTTTCTACCCAATACCTTTCTTCTTTAAAAAGAAAGTCTTTCATAGTAGAAAACAAGGCTGCACTTACTGTCACAGAGCTTAACATGGTCTGCAAAAGTAAAGCTTCTCAGATGGAGTCACTTAACCTAAAATAGCATTTTGACCTTAGAAACATTCATTCCTTCATGGCATTTTAAGAGTGCACCTTTTCAAAAATGTCTATTTTTAGTGCTAACTCCATACTTTCTCTGCAATGACAAGAATCCTATTCAGAGACAGAGAAATCAGTGATTTAAATGTACATTCACATGTGATGATACAGTTTACTAAAAAGTTTGTCATACATTTTAATCAACACATTTCTGCATTTCTTTTTACCCATTCACATATAATGCTGATGCAGTGCTTTTTCCCTTGTGTTTACTAAAACAATTATATAACAAATCAATGGAACATAAAATCTTAAGCTAACAGAAAGGCAGCAGCAAAAAAATATGTGGAAAATGTTTTCTTAGCCTATGTAGTTTAGGTTTCACTGACAATATACAATAAAAAATGTAAACCATTTAAAATTGATTGTAGACATATTTTAAGAGTATAGAAATATAGCTTATCATTGAAAAATTAAGAATGTGTTATTTGAAGACGACAATTGTTTGCAAAATAGATTGATGCAACACCCTGTTGAGGACTGTAATAAAATATTCTGACTTTACGCATGCCATAATTACAAAGTAAAAAAAAATATAGGACATGTTACAGTTACTTCCAGGTAAACGAAGGCATAAAATATATTATATATATTATCAGTTTCTAAAAAAAAACATTTCAATTTTTCATCAGTTGAAAATTTTTACAATTTTTACACTTCCTTCTCAACAACAGCTTTAACATTTGTGAAAGTCTATGCACACACATGGATTCCTTAGTTACCTCTGCACAATCTCAAACATTACAGTGGTTTATGTCAAACCATTCTGGTCTGAGTAAACAAAACCAATAAAGAACCTGTTGACCTTTAGGTGTACTGAACTAACATACTGGCTGGGGATGATGGAATTAAAGGGCAATATTCCTGGACGACATAAAATTGGGGAAGGAAGATTTAAGGCTACAGTTTGCATTTGTATTGTTACTGTCATTGTCATTGTTCTCCTGGAGAACATTTTTGTCCAACATACCTGAGTTTGGATTCTATTAAGCCCTCTGAACCAGAGGATTTGTCCACGCCGAAGTTCCCTCTCTGCATGATCGATCTCTTCTGCATCTTCACTCATCTCCTCTTCAGGCACTTCTTCTTTTAATGTAAGTCCTCCTGCTTCTTTTAGAAATTTTAATCTACTGGTTGGGATGGTTGCAATGAGCTAAAAATAAACATTACAATTATGCCAAGGAACAAAGTTTGCAGAAAGAATATGAAAATTTACAGCATACAAAAGATACAAATGATAAGTTCGGAAAAAAATGATACACAATGACTTATCAGAGAAATCATATTAGCCCCCAAACCTTTAAAGCAAACTTCCCCATCTAAGTCCCCTTCAGTGTATTAGGAATAGAGGACAGTGGATTGGGGTAAGACTATGTTGGGATCAAAAGACCGAGAACCAGTCGTTCCTCCAGGGTAAATGCTTGCAGATGCCCAGTGAAAATGGGGAGTGGCCATCATTACTAGCTTCCACAAAGGTACCGGGGGACTGTCATCTCCCTCTCTTTTTAAAAAAATGCTGGATTAAAAAAAAATCAGGGTCAATGCCAAACAGAGTTGGGTAAGACTTCCCCACTGCTACTCTTTTCTACCCCCATTTCATACTCTCCCTTGTGGACATGGGAGGGTGAAAAGTAAAAGGGAGAGAAAGAGAGATGGAATTCTAAGAGAAGCCATCTTGTTGACAACATGGTTGCCTTGGGGAATTATTCCCTAGGAATCCTTTGGGTTGCTTTGGTCACTGACTGAATTATGATATTTGCATAATCTACAAATCCCGTCAATTATACAGTAGTGCAGCACTTCAAATAAAGCCTCAAAAGAAGGATGTGGAAGTATGAATATAGCACTGTCTGCAACACCTTAAAACAGTTGTGTCTTTTCCTGAGATTGTGTGACCCCAGGAAAGGGTGTGTCAGCTTTAAGGTGTTGTAGACAATGCTACATTTGTGCTCCTGCGTTCTCTAAAGCACTAGTTTTGGAAACTAAAAAGCATGGAACCCTAACTCAGTTCTTCTTCTTGCTGTTCCCAAGGGCGCACCAGATTACCCTTATTGCTAGATCTCCCAAAAGCCTCACTAGAGTCTTTACAGAAAGACATGGCAGAATTAGGCTGACCATACGTCCCGTTTTGAATGGGACAGTCCCATTTTTTAAGCATTTTTCAACCATCCCATTGTTTTGATAAAAATCTCAATTTTGTCGCATTCTTTAAAACTGGCGGGAATGGCGTGGAAGGAGGATCTGAGCCGGAGCTGCCGATTGGAGGCAGCCCGGAAGAGGAAGCCCTCCCGCCTATCAGTGCGTGGCAAAGGAGGGCGGGGTTTGCAGGCGGGAGCCAATCGCACAGACCGGAGGTCAGGGTTTCCAGGTGGGAGCCAATCGCGCAGACCAGGGGCGGGGTTTGCAGGCGGGAGCCAATCGCACGGGCCGGGGGGCTAGGGACCCCTGTCTTTTTCATGAATATGGAATATTACATAAGACCCCGTCCCGTTTTGCCATCCCAATGTCCCGTTTTTGTCTGAAGGAAATATGGTCAGCCTAGGCAGAATGTTGAACCTCATGCTAATGCAAATGGGGCATCTTTCCTTGAAGTGTTAAAGCAGTCACATCTGTTGCAAGGCCCACACAGCTGTCTCAAAAGCTCTTCTCAGATAGCTCTGCATGTATGGCAGTCCCAGCAGAAATCTTGTCTCTCATGCACAGATGTGCTCAGATAACTAGGGATAGGTTTCAAAGCAGAAATAGGAGCCTTGCAGCTGCTTCAATCATTAACAGAGAAGTGCTTTTTTGCCCCAAAGTGCTTTAGACAACCTTTCTGGAATGCTTTCCACAGCCTTAACTACTGTCTGTAACAGTTACCCAGAATACAAACAACTGTCTTGAAGAAAACTTCTTATTTCAAGAATAGAAATATTTAATCTAGAAATATATAATTTATATTCTAATGTATATAAAGAAAATGGTCCTTACCTGCCCCCATACAAGTTCACCTAATCCAATAAATACACACCACATCCATTGGTCAAGTTCTAAAGGAGAACAACTAAAAGGTTTTCCACCAAACTGTACAATTACTATCTACAAAAGGAAAAGAATGAGATGAAATATGCATTTACTACCAGAGCCACAACCATGCTCTATCATTTTCTTCCAAAAATTAACATTCATTGTTTTGTTTTCTGCTTCCTTAAGGAAAATAGTACCAGTATGTTTTTGGACCAATAAAAAAACAGAACAATAAAACAGAACAACAGAACACCACTGGGTGTCACCTATAGTTCACAGCTCCCATAACTCAAATGCATTATTATTAAGCTACAGCCTATACTTGCATATAGACAACCACCCAGTCTGAAACAGATTCTCACAAGCAACAAGAAACAAAGGACAATGATGCTAACATGGGAACCAACCCTACAACAAACCCAGATGTCTAATTTGCCCTCAGTCTACACCAACAGCACCATCACATGTCCCAACAAGTACACACATGTGATTAGAGGCATCTTCACATGCTCTTCCTCTAATGTGATATATGACATCATATGCCAGCAATGCCCCTCTGGATTCTACATAAGACAATGGGACACATTTTGCACAAAAGAATTAATGGACATAAAGTTGACATCAGGACTCAAAACATGGACCAAGTAATATTAGAGCATGTCAAGTTCCTAGGACACTCTTTGGCAGACCTCAAAATGACCTTTTTGGAAAAAACATTGACTTTAACAGCATCATTAAGTAAGGAATTGTTGAACTCACATACATCAAACAGTTTCAGGCACTCTCAGAAGGTCTCAACAAACACAATGGGTGTTTAAGACATTACAATTGTTAATTGATAAGGGACTGGTAATCTCTCTCCCATGTAACCTGCATCTGCATAATCCACCTATCTTTCCCTTCCCTTTCCCCGCCCCCTGGCCTCCTCCCAGTTTAAATCTGTATCAGTCTAGCCACTCTATGCATCTTATGCCTCTTAATAAAACATCAGAAAAGATGCTTCCAGACTACTGATTTTATGCTACCATAAAATCTGATTTTATTGATAATTTGGATTTTATATTTTATGTATTGTATGTGTTTTAATGGTATATGAATTTGTTTTTGTTTATTGTTTGCTTTCATGTTGTATGCCACCCAGAGTCACATTGTTTGAATTGGGTGGCCTTATAAATCCGGCTAATAAAGTAAATAAATCGACTAACACTACTCTCCTCCTAAAATGAAAGGAAGTCATATAGCAGATGAAGCCCCAAAAGAAATAAGTTGGTGGGCAAAAATAAGGAATGCTCAAATTTATATAAAGAAGAATCTGAACTTTAATAATGACCAAATTAGCAATGTATTTATACAATCTCTTTAGATTATTTTAAGGACTATAATATAGGATGAGCGTGTGAAAGGGAGAAAGACTGTACAGTGGAGCATGCAAATAATGTCTTACTGCGTTAGCATTGTCAGATGATTACCTGTACAGCAAATGTACCCAGTACAATAGTGCAAAATATAGGGTTTCTAAAGATGCCATCAAAAACATTCCTTTCGCCATGGATTTTGCGTGCATTGATTTCATTAAACAGTTGCATCATGACAAAAGTATTGAAGATGATGGTGTAGTGCTCAGAAGGTGGAGAGTGGAGTGGTGCATTTCTGCCACTATCGATTTTGAACATTTTTTCACCTGGTCAAAAGAAGAAAACAGAAAATAAACAGCATTTAAAAATTTTTACCATACAGTTTCAATTCAGAACATAATTTGTTTCCAGATCATCATCATATCATTAATCAGCTAGATCATCATCATTGGCATCATCGCAACAAAATTATGAAAAAAACTATCTGTTCTCCAAGTACAGGTCGTCCTCACTTAACAAACGTTTGTTTAGTGACCGTCTGGAGTTATGACGGCGCTGAAAAACAGCGTCCCCACAGTCACGCGATTGCGATTCGGGCGCTTGGGAACCATTGCGCATTTACAATGTTTGCAGCATCCCACGGTCACATGATCGCCATTTATGACCTTCCCAGCCGGCTTCTGATAAGCAAAATCAATAGGGAACCACATGATTTGCTTAACGACCACGTGGTTTGCTTAAAAACCATGTGATTCACTTAACGGCCATGGAGATTCGCTTAATGATCGCCACAAAAATGGTCACAAAATAGCATCTGGATTTGCTTAATGACCGCATCGCTTAGCTACCTAAATTCCGATCCCAATTGTGGTCGTTCAGCAAGCTACCTGTATTCTGTAGTCCACAATTTCCAAGGTGGAAGTTTTTAAAATGCAATTTGTCCCAGACAAATAGGACCACTCATCGCTAATTACAGTATCCAATCTAGTCATCTTGAATCAAAATTTTGCTTAGGAATTTCGGCAATGCAACTGAAGTTTCTTTTTGAAGGTTGGGGTAGGGTTAAAGGTAGGAATGGGGCCTGGGCCTCTTAGGTGTCTTCTATTCCCACTCCTACCCTTAACTCCCCCAAAGCAAACAAACAATCAAACACAGTCCAGAAGACTTGGCTCTGCCCCTTCCAGTTGTATTAGCACATCCTGGAAGCTCCTGCAGCCCTCTGGAAGTATTTTGGCTCCCCATCACTGATAGGTTACCTGCTCATCGTCTATGAAGGTTCTCAGTCATCCAGGTGGAATTGTCTGTAGCTTGAATCATGTCAACTGGATTTCTATTTTCTCAGTGGAAACGTTTCACTCCTTATCCAAGGAGCTTCTTCAGTCTGAGCAAAGTTAGTAAGGGAATCCTAAATATGTTTCTAGGTAGCTGTGTGACCTTACACCTGGGGCTAGGTCATGGTTATATTGAGATGTTATTTTAAGTGCTTTTATCATCTAAAGGAGGATCGTTAAGATCACCATGCTGCTGTTGAGCTTGTGAAATGGTCTTAATCTTCCTAGGCACAGAAGACAAAGCAGGGAGGAAGATGGGGGAAAGATTGTGCCTGAGGCCCCCACCTCTATTCAAGGAAGGATTTTCCAAGTTGGCATAAATGGATTCCTTGACCCCTCTCTCAAACCACCTATCTTCTCTGTCTAAAATGTGAACATGAATGTCCTCAAATGAGTGTCCTTTTTCCTTTAGATGAAGATACACTGCTGACTCTGGTCCTGTGGTGTTACTTCTCCTGTGTTGGGCCATCCTCCTGTACAAAAGTTGTTTGGTTTCCCCAATGTAGAGTTCAGAGCACTCCTCACTGCACTGGATTGCATAAACTACATTGCTTTTCTTGTGTTTTGGAGTTTGATCTTTGGGGTGAACAAGCCTCTGTCTCAGTGTGTTGGTGGGTTTAAATATACAGGTATGTGGTGTTTGCCAAATATCCGTTTAACTTTTCAGACACGCCAGCCATGTAGGGAATGACCAGGTTCTTTCGTTTACTCTGAGTCTCAGCCCTATCTGTCGCTGTTTTAGGTCTGGTAGATTTAGATTTGGTGAAGGCCCAATTTGGATATCCACAGGCCTTCAGAGCTGTTCTCAGGTGCTGATTTTCATTCTTTTTGGAATCCATGGAGGTGGGGATGGTTTCTGCTCTGTGTGACAATGTCCTGATGACTCCTAGTTTGTGCTGCAGTGGATGGTGGGAGTCAAACATCAGATATTGATCTGTGTGTGTGGGTTTCCTGTAGATCCCTATTTCTAGCTTGCCACCGGTCCCAATGAGGACTTCACAGTCTAGGAATGCCAGTCTGTTGTCCTTGGTGTCTTCTCTGGTGAAGCTAATGTTGGCATCTATAGTGTTTATATGGTCCGTGAAGGCCTGTACTTCCTGGGCATTGATTTTGACACAGGTGTCATCCACATACCTAAACCAGTGGGTGGGCACCGTTCCCTGGAATGTGTTGAGTGCTTTCTTCTCCACTTCTTCCATGTATAAATTGGCCATAATGGGTGACACAGGAGAACCCATGGCACAGCCGTGTTTTTGTCTGTAAAAGTCACCTCTGTATGTGAAATAAGTGGTGTTAAGACACAGGTCCAGAAGATGGCAGATCTGGTTTGGGTTGAGATGGTTTCTCCTTTCAAGGGTGCTGTCCTCTTCTAGTCCAGCACCCTTTCTTTCAGCACCCTTGAAAGGAGAAACCATCTCAACCCAAACCAGATCTGCCATCTTCTGGACCTGTGTCTTAACACCACTTATTTCACATACAGAGGTGACTTTTACAGACAAAAACACGGCTGTGCCATGGGTTCTCCTGTGTCACCCATTGTGGCCAATTTATACATGGAAGAAGTGGAGAAGAAAGCACTCAACACATTCCAGGGAACGGTGCCCACCCACTGGTTTAGGTATGTGGATGACACCTGTGTCAAAATCAATGCCCAGGAAGTACAGGCCTTCACGGACCATATAAACACTATAGATGCCAACATTAGCTTCACCAGAGAAGACACCAAGGACAACAGACTGGCATTCCTAGACTGTGAAGTCCTCATTGGGACCGGTGGCAAGCTAGAAATAGGGATCTACAGGAAACCCACACACACAGATCAATATCTGATGTTTGACTCCCACCATCCACTGCAGCACAAACTAGGAGTCATCAGGACATTGTCACACAGAGCAGAAACCATCCCCACCTCCATGGATTCCAAAAAGAATGAAAATCAGCACCTGAGAACAGCTCTGAAGGCCTGTGGATATCCAAATTGGGCCTTCACCAAATCTAAATCTACCAGACCTAAAACAGCGACAGATAGGGCTGAGACTCAGAGTAAACGAAAGAACCTGGTCATTCCCTACATGGCTGGCGTGTCTGAAAAGTTAAACGGATATTTGGCAAACACCACATACCTGTATATTTAAACCCACCAACACACTGAGACAGAGGCTTGTTCACCCCAAAGATCAAACTCCAAAACACAAGAAAAGCAATGTAGTTTATGCAATCCAGTGCAGTGAGGAGTGCTCTGAACTCTACATTGGGGAAACCAAACAACTTTTGTACAGGAGGATGGCCCAACACAGGAGAAGTAACACCACAGGACCAGAGTCAGCAGTGTATCTTCATCTAAAGGAAAAAGGACACTCATTTGAGGACATTCATGTTCACATTTTAGACAGAGAAGATAGGTGGTTTGAGAGAGGGGTCAAGGAATCCATTTATGCCAACTTGGAAAATCCTTCCTTGAATAGAGGTGGGGGCCTCAGGCACAATCTTTCCCCCATCTTCCTCCCTGCTTTGTCTTCTGTGCCTAGGAAGATTAAGACCATTTCACAAGCTCAACAGCAGCATGGTGATCTTAAAGATCCTCCTTTAGATGATAAAAGCACTTAAAATAACATCTCAATATAACCATGACCTAGCCCCAGGTGTAAGGTCACACAGCTACCTAGAAACATATTTAGGATTCCCTTACCAACTTTGCTCAGACTGAAGAAGCTCCTTGGATAAGGAGTGAAAAGTTTCCACTGAGAAAATAGAAATCCAGTTGACATGATTCAAGCTACAGACATTACCTGCTCATCCTTTACACTTAAAGGAAGGCTTTCAGCGTATTATATAACTGCAAGCTTTATTCACCCATGAAACACAACGCCATCTGAATTAATATTATCTAACAATATTAGAGTAACTGAAACTGAATTAAAGTAAATTTGCATAAAGCTCAAAATTAACTGGGATCATACGATACATTTAGGTAGTTATTCTGCAGAAAGGACTGCTCACTTAGATTCTCATTTAAAAACCAAAAAATACTGGGGCATCCAGGAGAAACTGTCTTACTTTTTGCAGGGAACAAACCTGCATATCACTAGTAAGACTGCACACTTTATATCAAAGGCCATTTCGAAGAGGACAGACTATTTAGATCAGATTGGGGTTGATTGTAGGGGTGACAATTTATTATGAATTTGTTCTATTGTTCTCTTTGTATTTACCTGTATACTTGTATTGGTTTTATACTTTTGATATGGTCAAATGATTAAATCAATAAAGTTTCTAATTCTAAGTTCTAGTTAATTAATGTGTATACGTTTTACTCTGTCAAAAAATAGTATTTCCAAATTTAAGAGGCTTCCTAAAATGTGAAGCTGTACATTTTTCATTTATTTAAATGGGAAAATGCAACTTGGCAATAAAAATGTATTAAAGAGTCATAGAAGGAAATGCACTGAAACTTGAAATACATAATCTTATCCTAGCAATAACCAAGCCAGGATTAGGGAACTGGAATTCTTGTAGCTAAAAAATAATGCACACTTTGTGATTATGCTGTAAACCCTGGATTTAATGGACCAGAATTTAGCAGGCATTGGATGCAATGTGTGTGCTAAGCAACTGTAAAATGATTAGAATCACATTTTCCTTTTTATGCATGTGCAAAATCACATTCAGATTTAAATTCTGCCCCAGTGGACACACTTTTCCTCCTCCCAACCCCCACCCCATTAGTTTGTCAAAGTAAGGCTTTACTATATTTGAATCTGGTAGAATGGAAAAAATCAGTACGCTAAAAATACCATTGATAAAAGTTCCCCCCAAAGGAGGTTAGGGAATATGGACAGTGTTGCAACTGGTACAACAATGTATTTTATAACAAGATAAAATAAATAATACTAGTTAGATTTTAATTAGCCAGAAAGCATAAGACAAACTCATCTAGAATTGTGATTGAAAATTCTAAAATTACCATTTTTTGGTAATTCCTTCCAAAAGTAATTTAGAATTGAAGTAGAATTGAATAATTTTCAATCATAGAAATAGAATATAAAGAATAGATGCAATAGAAACCCATCTAGAACTGATACCATAAAACAAGAAATACCAGAAATGTCATTGTAGTAAATGAGCAGAAACCCATTTAAAAAAACAATCTTTTGAAGTTGGAAGCCTTCTCCAAAAACAAGATGGAGCAAAAGACAATTTTAAATTGATAAGGAGAAACAAATAAATAAATTGAACATATGACTAAAAAAGATAAGCACTAAAATGTTTTAAATGAATCAAAACATTCAACTAGTTAGATGGATTGCTAGATAAAAGGTTAAACATTAAACAGTGAAATTGCCGAGACAAAAAATATTGTGTAAAATGGTGGACAGATTTCAATAGCACATCTGGACCCATGGAGAAGATGTGACTCAACAACTTGATAATATATACTACCAATTTTTTTCCTTTACCAGTCCTTTCACCGCATCTTTGTTAAGGCAATACATTGATTAATTTAAAAAAAAGAATAGAATTAAAAACAGCACTGAAACATTAAAATTTTATGCATTCATAAAATCATAGAGGTGCTCAATAAAATGAAAAGAATGACTATCATGGCTGTAATTTCTTCAATTTCACATCATGGTTAACATATCAACTGAGAAGAAAAGAATGTTTCAGGCTTTTCTAGTTTTTTGAAACACAAGTTCATTTCATTTCATTTGTATTATAATTTTGCAATGGTTGGGTAAAGAACTAAGAGTGTGAATGAAATGTGTTGTTGCCTTTCATACAAATTGGTACAGAGGATTCTAAACTACACTCCTTGATTGCTTTTTTAAAGGGCCCATAGTTTTGTTTGCAACTGAATGTGATAACGTTGCAGCTGGATGAGTCTAGTCAGGAGAAACACCTATGACAAATTTCCAAGATATTGGTTGGGTCTGTGAGTAAAGTGGGGTGGTGTTGCTGGTAGGAAATTATGATTCTTCATTTTAATTACATGAAGACAAGGCAGAAATATAAAGGATTAAACTCACTGGTCTTTTCTAGGCATTGTTCCACCATCACTTAAGATGAGAGACTAGTAGACAAGGAGTTAGAGTTATGGTAACTGTCAGGATCTTTCTCAAAACCCAAGAAGTTGTGTCTGAGGTGACCTGTGTCTTGATCACAAGGATCACACTGAATTGAGGTCAGACTCGTTCATCACTGAAATTCATCCTCCCCTGCCATGGCAACCAAGATTATGTTTCTTTTCCTTTTCCTGTCATTGACACTTAGCTGCCCTTTGCAGTAAAGTTTAGGGCTAGAGGTTTGGGAGAACTCAGAGTTGCAGAACAGACTGTCTGCTCTGCCTAGCTTTCTAAAGCCAACTCTTCTTCGCATGTATTTTTTAGTTACTTTGCTCCTATATTTTCTTGACCTTTCAGCTTTTTTTTTTTTTTGACACAAAACAAAACAAAAACAAAAGCACTCACAGATATTAGTGTGTAAAATATATACATGTTTTGATTTAGCTTGGGTCCAGAATATGCTTCCAAGCAGAAAAAAATATTAACTCAATTTGTACAGTATAGTCAGTGTTATGAATCCATTTTGAACTTCTGGGAACACGATTATTCTCCCACTACACTCAAAAACACATTAATTAGTAAACCATTTTCAAACTGAAGTGGGAAGAAAATTCAATCATCGATAATTTATCTGAATATTCATATCTTCTACTGCAGCTTTTATGGTACTGTTGAATTACTGTGAAACCTTGACAGTAAGATCTGGAGAACAATGTACAGGCAGTCCCAGATTACACAGGGGTTCTGTTCGATTAATCCTTGTGTAACCTGATTTTCCTGTAGATCGGATTATATGCTATATACATAATACCAGCTGCCACTTTTTGCATGCACAAAACATCATTTTATGTATGCATTAAACTGGGGGCCATTGTATTTGCATCATTTGTATAAAGTTGGGCTTACATAAATCGAGGCTGGTACATCCTGGGGACTTGTGGTGCTCAGCTAAGCCAGTTAGTTGCTTTCTCTTCTGAAAGAGGTCCACTAAGTTACTGATTCTCAGAGTCTGACAAAAACATTGTAGACAACTACTCTGTTCTTTGGGTGGTACTTAGAAAGTTTCAGGTAGCTAAATGCTGCAGTTAGCATCGCGGGAACAAAGTCTGAAAGCCCCACTGAAGTTACCAGTCTTGTTGCTCATTCTTGGACCTTCCTTTTTGTCTGCTTATATTTTGCTGACTCCTGAACATATAGTTCAGCTTCACTCAAGACCGTAATTATTGATGTACTGAAACCTGTTTCCTTTTATGTGGTAACCACCTTGTCCACCCTGAAAGGCCTTTTCGTGAGCCAGACCACAGACTGGGTGTGATGCTGAACACAGCAGGACAGACAAAAACTAAGTGGGACAAATTGAAATATTCTGAATACAGGCTAAATTCAGTTTATGGTCCTTTCAGTAAGAGCTTGTGACCCTAATATAGCATAAGGGGTTTATTAGCTTTAGGCATGAAGGCTGAAGCTATCCTAAAGGACCTGAGGCCAGGAATCATTATCCAAACATAGCGTGGATGACCTCCACATCCAAGGCCAAGAAACAAGTGGTAAGAAGTCATTTACCCCATAAGACCAGGAGGAAAAAAAATGCATGTTTAAACCCTAAACTGTTGCATGGAACAGGCTGGATTGCTAGATTCTGCAGTAGTTGATCTTCTTCATTACTAGGGTTTAATGTATCTGCAACCAACACCTTCTTTATCTGAGTGTTGTCCTTGATTCTTTCCCTGCTATCCTTAACTGCCGGTTGAGTTTCTAGAGAGCTATTTATTGGTGTGAAGCTCTGACATTATGTGAAGGGAAAAGGAGACCCTGATGCAATCAATGGAATCATAGTGAAGGTTATAGCTGACCTCCACGTCACGAAGTGAGTCCCTACTAAAACTTCAACTTGTTTTAAAATGTTGGTGAAAAAAAGGTGAATTCTCATCATGTGGATATAAATCTCTGAATCCCCTGAAGTCATTATTGAACTATGTTCTCTGAATAAGTTTATGAGTTCATGGTTATGTGGGATCCCATGATGTGTATCATTTGCAGATTCAGAAAGGGTGAGTAATTCGTTATTTGGAGCTTACAGAAGTAACAATAAATTACATTTGAGCTTACCAACAAAGAGGAGGGTAAAAATTAGAGTGAGTTGATACACAGCATGGCCCAGAATATTTTTCATCATGGTACGAGAAATAAGGGCTTTGTTTCTACCATACGGTTTTCTTAGCAGTAGGGATTCTGTGGGAGGTTCCGTAGCCAGAGCAAGAGAAGCAAAAGTGTCCATAATCAAATTGACCCACAGCATCTGTACAGCTTTCAGAGGAGAATCCTGAAGACAAAACAAAAACAAAAACGATAGAAGGTATTATATCAACAACTTTATTATGTGTACTCCTTTAACATTTCTCTAGAGCCTGTCTTAGCATAAAATGCTTTGCCATTCTACTTTCTATGTGTCCTCACAACAGGCAAGAAGATTTAAATGAGAAAGATCCATTACTGTGAAATAATTGCATGAATCTGGTCCTACCTTACCTAAAACCATCCTTTCATCAGTCTCCTTAAATCTCATTGTGCTTAAGAATGTGTTGATTTGATAACAGTGGAGTCAACACTCTCAAACCTAAGCATGAGAATGAGACTGGGAAATAGCAGGAAGCACAGAAACAGGACGGACAAGAAGAGCAGACTTAGTTTAGAAAATAATGGAATATCAAAATATCAGGCTCGGAAGCAGTGACAGATTTTATTTTCTTGGGCTCCAAGATCACCGCAGACGGTGACTGCAGCCATGAAATTAAAAGACGCTTGCTCCTTGGGAGGAAAGCTATGGCAAACCTAGACAGCATATTAAAAAGCAGAGACATCACCTTGCCGACAAAGGTCCAAATAGTTAAAGCTATCGTTTTCCCAGTAGTAATGTATGGCTGTGAGAGTTGGACCATAAGGAAGGCTGAGCACCAAAGAATTAATACTTTTGAACTGTGGTGCTGGAGAAGACTCTTAAGAGTCCCTTGGACTGCAAGGAGGTCAAATCAGTCAATCCTAAAGGAAATCAACCCTGACTGCTCATTGGAAGGACAGATACTGAAGCTGAAGCTCAAATACTTTGGCCACCTAATGCAAAGAGAGGACTCACTGGAAAAGACCCTGATGCTGGGAAAGACTGAAGGCAAAAGGAAAAGGGGACGGCAGAGGATGAGATGGTTAGATAGCATCACTGATATAATGAACATGAACTTGAGTAAACTCTGGGAGACAGTGGAGGACAGGAAGGCCTGGCGTGCTATGGTCCATGAGGTCATGAAGAGTCAGACACGACTAAACAACTGAACAACAACAACAAAATTGTCTAAACCATAAGCAATTTGGTTCCTTCAAATATTTTAGACTCCAACTCCCATCAGTCTCAACCAGAGTGACTAGTTGTATAGGATTGTGGATGTTATAGTCCAAAATATTAGAAAGCATCAGATTAGAAAGCACCTACCCATTTCTTAATTACTCGAGGTTTTATGGTTTATTAGGTATTCATTTTCAATACTACATAAGCAACCACTAGGAGGAGCTGTCTGCTCACTAAAACTAGTAGGAACAACCTTGGCTTCTCTAAACAGACTATTTAACAAACAACCAGAAACTAATTAATATCTCAAGAGAGAAAGTAAATTACTATTAAATGTGTTTTATTAAACTGCGGCTTCAATAATGGCCCCTTCTCAGTATCTTTCATCACTGCAAACTATAATGACTTATGGGATAGACTGATACGATAAACCAGTGAGAAATGAAATAGAATTTTTTTAATTAATTGAAATACTTAATCATGTCAATTTGATTCAAACCAAAGGTTATCATAATGTGTGTCTTAATTCTAAACAAAATAAAAACTCACCTAGACAGTGCAAATTATTTCAAAATTAATCTCATTGTTCACAATAAATGAGTATTAAGTGACTTGAACAATATTCTACAAATCTACTCACAAGGAAGTCTCATTAAGTTCAGTTGAACTTGTCTAAGTATTACAGAACTGTTACTTGAATTCTCACATTAACAACATTCACCATTTTCACTATTGTTAAGTATACATCCTAAAGCAATAAACAGCTTGTTATACTGGTGTTAGACACCCCTCAAGGCAAGATATTTTGGACTGCTATTTCCAGAATGCTAGCCCCAATAACTTTGGAAGGAATCAGGTTGCCTGTTTCTGCCTTGAACATTTTTTTTAAAAAAGAGTAAAAAAGCTAAAATCTATGAAAAAGCTTATGGACTGCACCAACCAAGCATGCTCAGAAGTTAGAATATAGTCCCTAAAAACCTGGCTCTGCCGCCTGGCGTGGGACAAAGGTAGAGATAGTTCCTCCTGGGGGTGGTTAGTTTAATAATGACCTCCTTTTAAGATCCTACCATCTTCTGGATTTTTATATTCTTATTTATTGCATTGTTTATTGTATTGTAATGATTATTGATTTTTAACTTTAATTTTAACATTTGTTGTAAACCGCCCAGAGTCTACTGTGGTAGAGATGGGCGGTGATAAATTTGATTAATAAATAAATAAAATAAATAAAATAAGTTGCCTGTTTCTGCCTTGAACATTTTTTTTAAAAAAGAGTAAAAAAGCTAAAATCTATGAAAAAGCTTATGGACTGCACCAACCAAGCATGCTCAGAAGTTAGAATATAGTTTGTAGCTCCTTTGCTGCTTCTCTTCTGAAAGCAGAAAAGCTAAATTCATTTACTCTTTCACTGAGCAGTGTGACCACGTGCATCTTGTGTGCGATTAGGGGATATTTTGAATTGAAGTCATCAAGTTAGAGTTCCAGACAATTAAAAATTATTTCTGGAAGTGCTCAATTTTAAATGCTGTTCTCACCCTATATGAATCTCTATTTTAAAAGTCTCTGTTGTGCAAGTGTCAGGAAAATCCAAGAGAACCGCAGTGTGTAATGAAAAGCAAATGTCTCACTTTGATCCACCCTCTGAACTACACATGTGTAATTGTCCGCTCTTGCTTTGGGTAGCACTGCATTCTCACTATTTCACAGCGCCAATCACTCCATGTTGCTAAGGTGACTCTAATAATTATCTATCATCTGCCACTCTGCACAGTTCAGTCAAGTGTAAAAGCTCATTCTAAACCACAGTCTAGGCATTAAACACACATTAGTTTTGGCACTTGGTGGAATGAAATTTCTACTGCAACTCTTTCTCATTTCTGATTAGTTTCTTGGAAATAGGGCAAAGTGTGTATATGAGTCTAGATTTAGACTCCTTTTAAATATGTGAATCTGCCAGCCACTTTTCAGAAGAGTAAGATAATATGTTTAAGAGGCTTTTTTGAAGCTATTCTGGTGTGATGGCTAGCTACTGGAAGTAATAACAACAGCCATAATAACAATCAATGAAAACATCCTTATGGGGCCTTAGATGATAGTGTGGTCTGCATAATATCAACATTAATCATTAATCTTGGACTCTACCCCCCTCCCTCCCAAAAAAACTGGGTATGTACCAAGAAAATGCCAAGCTTTTCTTCAATTGTATCTTGGGAAGCACATTTAACTGAATCACTAAATGTTGGCTCTACATCCCAACTCTACATCTAAACATTTCAGATATATTTCATGCATGTTATTATGATTACTATTATGTAATGCATTTTATATAGAACAATTTTACCCCCAAATATCAAGATTACTACAATTGAAGCAATAATAGAAATAAATTATGGATAATGATATAGAATAGTACAGCAAAGCCATCTATATCTATATCTATATCTATATCTATATCTATATCTATATCTATATCTATATCTATATCTATATCTATATCTATATCTATATCTATCTCTATATCTATCTCTATCTCTATCTCTATCTCTATCTCTATCTCTATCTCTATCTCTATATCTATATCTATATCTATATCTATATCTATATCTATATCTATCTATCTCTATCTCTATCTCTATCTCTATCTCTATCTCTATCTCTATCTCTATCTCTATCTCTATATCTATATCTATATCTATATCTATCTATCTCTATCTCTATCTCTATCTCTATCTCTATCTCTATCTCTATCTCTATCTCTATCTCTATATCTCTATCTCTATCTCTATCTCTATCTCTATCTCTATCTCTATCTCTATCTCTATATCTATATCTATATCTCTATATCTCTACCTACCTACCTACAGTACCTACCTGATTGCTCTATTTGGTTCAATTATTGGAATGTATCTGCAGCATTTTTAATACTGATAAATATATTTGCAACATTTATTTTGTAAAATATTTGAAGCACAGTATATTACAAACATACTATGTTCTCTATTTCTAGATATCTCCTATATGAAATCAACAATGATACAAAATAGTACACTTAACAAAATAAAATATATCATTTCTTTTTGAGGATTCTTCTTTGATAATGTATAGCATAACACTATCAAGAGGTACAAAGTTACTGATTATCCATTTTTCCAATAAACCAATGAATTCTTTTCTAGAATGATGATGGCTTCTCAGCATGGTTTATTTACCCACATAGAAGACACAGGGGACGCGTGGTGGTGGTGGTGGTGGTGGTGGTGGTGGGTTAACAGAATCTCCCCCAGCTCCCTCTCAAGCTGGTATCTAGGTAAGTGAATTGTCTGGGCTCTTAGGAAGGAATGAGCAAGATAGGCATGGATCAGCCTCTTGATGGGTTGGAAAGAATGATTTCCATATACAGTATATGAAGCTAAAGTCCAACCAGGGAGAGAGGAAAGAGGGCTCTGCTGAGTTTTGTCGTGATTTATGCAATTGCTTTCTGATGTGTTCATTCATTACATTTTAATCCTCCCAGCAATAATGTCCCTTCTACATTTCAACTAAAGCCATGGAAAGATAGATCAAGCCCAAGCTTCTTAAATTATTAAAATGTACAAGGACTGGAAAATGAACATGTGGTTGGTTGGGTTTTGGCTTAGCATGTTGTGCAAACCTAGCAGTGATGGCTTATTTAATTAATGATGGTTAAAATAAACAACACAGAAATCCATTTTGAATGAGTCAAGGAGATGCACTCTTTTCTCTATAATATTTCTCTCTCAGTTATTATTTGCTTCTTTGTGTCATGTCATGTCAATAAATACTACTTATTGCCAAAGTTGACCTGGCTTTTCCAACCCCTGCATGTTTTTAACCAAAGTGCATCGTTTGAGGTTTTGTTGCTAAGAGGGACTAATACCCATGAAGAAATCAATAGTCACAACCTTTGAACACCCTGAAAAATTTAGAAGAGTAACTTGGGAGGAGTTTCAATGTTGTGGCTTCCAAAAGAGACCGCCTCAGGTTTCACCTGGCCATATCATGATGACAAGGTAAACTTCTTCTTTACAGTACACCTAATGACTTATTCATAATTTGCTCTGTGAGGCTGAATTTTCCTGTTGCACCAGAGTGAACAATATGTGTTACGTGAATAACTGCACTATGTTTTCAAAGGTAGAGTTTTTTACAAGCTTCTATAGACAATGCACTGTGTGTATACATACTGTACACACAGACACACACACCCTGTAAGAGAGAGAGTGAGACTGTACTCTGCTCCATAGCTTTTGAAAATCATGATATCATATTTCATATGTTTACAGCTGGCAGATGTAAAAGAGAGCTATATGCAATTTCTTTCAAATACAACTTTTCTTCATTTTAATTTCACTCACTTTTGGCTAGATAAGCAGGTCTGAGAAACTTTGCACCTTGAGATAAGAGATCTCTACTTGCCTAATGGGATTTCCCTCAGTCCATTTTCCATACAAGCCCTTCTAATCTTCTGCAGCAATCTAAAGCTTTGAAACCTATTTAGGGGCAATATAGGGGACTTCGTTGCAAGGGAAATTTGTATGGTTTGTAGCTTCTATTCTGTTGGTGGAGACCCAGCATGGGATGGATTCCATAGATTATTACTGCATTCCTACCACTGAATTTAATACAACCCCTTCCTCAACAGGAAGAGTAGACAGACATAGAAATAGATGATATAGATATGTAGATATAATAACACAAAGACACATACAGAAATCCTGGATACTACCCAGCTTTCCATCCTGTCAGCTTAAGGTTGCTAATGTGGTGGCAAAATATACCCCCCATACACTGTGAAATGCATTCATTGCCAAACCTATAAGATGCCTCCCCATACATGCGAACTGCTTCAAGTGCCCTTGTGAGAAAACATTCACAGCAAGCTGAATTGACCCTGAGTGGCAACAGGGGGAGGAATCAGTCAGAAACCCGTGGCCCAGTAGACCAAATTGTTTATATTTGAAGACGTGGTTCTGTCAACGGGCCTGGGGACCCCAATCTGCTTCGGAGCCGATCAAGTGGCTGGTATGAATGTGTTTGCTGCCGCCGGGGTGTGTGTGTGTCTATTGTGTTTTTATGTTTTTTAATTCTGTAAGCCGCCCAGAGTCACCGTGTGTGAGTTGGGCGGCCTTATAGATCTGTTTAATAAATAAATAAAAATAAATTCACTGGCCATATCTAAAAGATAGTATAGCTAGCATGCTGGCCTAGTATGAAGGGATAAATAATGAGAAGGCCACCCAGATGGGTTTATCAAAAACCTTCCAAAATCATGCTGTAATTTACCCAAAGGCTGCCATATTCTTTGTCTGGCCTTTGTACTGCAGTAGGCCAGAGGCATATAAGCCATGGTTCTGCTTTTGCTCAGGGCTGCTCAGCAAGCTGCCAATGCTTTGTTGGGAGCGCGGTGTACACTGTTTGTTGTTTGCATGTTTAACAGATTTGGTTGCTTTAGGTAAGCCAGGTTTTGGCTACAACACCAGCTTCAACTTATATCTATCCTTGAGACGTTCCCCTCCCCCAAAAAGAGGTGTGTCACACTTTTGTGTGCATCTACGTATGTGAATATGTATCTCTGCCAGAAGCCACACTGCCAAGAAAAGGTAAATAAATAAAACTAACTGAATTAATATTCGAAGGCTTTCACGGCCGGAATCCGATGGTTGTTGTGGGTTTTCCGGGCTGTGTGGCCGTGTTCTGGCAGTTCTGGTTCCTAACATTTTGCCAGTCGCTGTGGCTGGCATATTCAGAGGACAGGAGCACAGCTAGAAGATTCTCTCTGTGCCCAAGTGGAGGGTGTGTGTGTTCCTGCTGGTGTTTACAAGAGATTAGGAGAGGGTTCTTTGTTGTGATTAGGGGTTGTGGTGCTGTCGTGTGTGGGATTAGCACATCTATTGTGTGAGTTGTTTGTATATTTCTTTGGTTGAGTAGAGTTCGTTGACCTTTTGCAAGCTGTGTTTTTCAGGACTGGCAGCCAGGTTTTGCTGATCTTTAAGCTTTCTTCTTTTTTTATTGAAACTGTGTTGGTGTTTATGTATTTCAATGGCTTCCCTGTATAGTCTAACATAGTGGCTGTTGGTGTTGTCCAGTAGTTCTGTGTTTTCAAATGAGATTTGGTGACCAGTTTGTTTGAGAGCATGTTCAGCTATTGCAGATTTTTCAGGTTGTTGTAGTCTGCAGTGTCTTTCATGTTCTTTTATCCTGGTGTGGATGCTGCGTTTTGTGGTCCCAGTGTATACTTGTCCACAGCTGCAGGGTATGCAGTAAACTCCTGCAGCGGTGAGGGGGTCCCTTTTGTCTTTTGCTGATTTTAACATTTGTTGTATTTTTCTGGTGGGTTTGAAGAGTGTTTGGAGGTTATGTTTTTTCATTAGTTTTTCCATGCAGTCCATGACTCCTTTAATGTAGGGCAGAAATATTTTGCTTGTGGGGGGCCGTTTTTCTTTTCTGTACATCACTCAACTGAAGAAAATTACATTGTCAGCAAGCAGAAATTATTTCAAAGAGTTGTAAAACCATTATACAGACTATTTGGGACATTCAAGATGAGATTTTACTTAAAATGCAACAACTATATGAAAATATGATAGAAGAAGAAGATGAAGTTGGAAAAGATGGTGTTTTTACTGTTGTGGGGGAAAATGGAAAACTCTCAGCTGAAAACTCGGGATTTGTGTTTATGGGATTAAAATGATTGTTTAACTTTAGGACTGCAAAAGGAACTGCCAAGCGGGGGAAATGTTATGACTATTTCAGTCAATGTTATGAGAAAGAAGAGTATGTTATGTGGGAGTTTTTTTCCTCTTTCGCTGGAAAGTTTGTATTTTTTGAAGCTATTGGACTGTTAGATCTTTGTAAAAAAATGCTGTTGGTGTAATGGTGAAATATCTGGATGCCCTGGTATATTTTGAGGAGGGGTAAAAAATTAAGAATATTTAATAGGACTGATAATGAGGTTAACATGATTTACAGGATTTTTGATTTCTAAGACTCAAAAGATATTGACAAGTTCTGGTAATATTTTATATTGTTTTTAAGCATAATTAGGGTTAAGATCGTTAATTATAAAGGTAGACAATTTATAAAAATTAAGTAGATTTGTAAAACTTAAAGGATATTGATAAGATATAATAATGTTTTATACTGTTTTTGAGATCTAATAGGGTTAAGATTGTTTATTATAAAGGCAGACAATTTATTTGTTTCTATAATTTGATGTTTATTGTGTAGACAGAAGTATATAGAATAGTAGTAGAAAGAAAGAAAAATTAAATGGATTATTTTTTAAGAGGAAGGGAAGTTTGAAGTAAAAAACTAAATATATGTATATATATTATGTAAGGGGAAGGAGCAACTGTATTAGAGATTTATATATGTGTTAATGGTGGGATTTATAGAAATAATGTGATTATGGTTTGATATAGAGGAAGGGTTTGTTTGTGGGAATTGTTGTATGTTCTTGCTGTGGAAAGCTGGAAGCCACCTGTATGTATATAACTTTCTAAAAGTTTTCTCTTTTGTGTTTTTACACTTTTAATGGTTTTTTTTTGTTTATAGTGTTTTTGTTTTTTGTAGTTTTTTATCCTTGTTGTAAAAAATAATAAAAACTTTGGGGGAAAAAAGAAAAATCTGCAATAGCTGAACATGCTCTCAAACAAACTGGTCACCAAATCTTATTTGAAAACACAGAAATACTGGACAACACCAACAGCCACTATGTTAGACTATACAGGGAAGCCATTGAAATACATAAACTCCAACACAGTTTCAATTAAAAAGAAGAAAGCCTAAAGATCAGCAAAACCTGGCTGCCAGTCCTGAAAAACACAGCTTGCAAAAGGTCAATGAACTCTACTCAACCACAGAAATATACAAACAACTCACACAATAGATGTGCTAATCCCACACACGACAGCACCACAACCCCTAATCACCACAATAAACCCTCTCCTAATCTCTTGTAAATGACCCACAGAAGACACACACCCTCTCAGCAGCTATAAACACCAGCAGGAACACACACACTCTCCACTTGGGCACAGAGAGAATCTTCTAGCTGTGCTCCTGTCCTCTGAAGATGCCAGCCACAGCGACTGGCGAAACGTTAGGAACCAGAACTGCCAGAACACGGCCACACAGCCCGGAAAACCCATAACAACCATTGAATTAATATTGATTAAAACAAATTTCATATAAAATAAAGTACCCCATTTATAAAATTAATTGATCCCTAACCATTCTCTTTCACACAAAAAAAATTCACCCATGTATATATTTCCTTCCCATTTTCCAGCAGGAGCAACCACAACATTGGGGGTGGGGGAAAGGGAACAAGATAAAGATGGAATAAAGAGAAAGCTTCAATGGCACAAGAAAGGGAAAATAAGGGAAAGAGAATTGGGTGGGGCAGGACCCTAACTCGATGAAGATGAGATAAGGGAAAGAGGTAACAGGATAGGGAAGAAAGAAAAAGAGAGAGCAGCTTTGTTTAGGAACTAAAAGAAAGGGTTAACATTCATTAGGCAAACAGTTCTCCTATGCAAAATATAGTTTTCTGGCTAATCCTCAAATATGAGGCATTGCTGATGAGCCTATTATGTTTTTAGGAATATTAAAGCAATCAAGGAAATACTATGGAGATTTTTGCTTTTTAAAAAAAATAAAACCATGTGCATACAGTAAACCTTGCTTCACTTAAAAGAGGGGTATAGACCAATTACTGAAAATGTATAAGATCCTGTACAATACCCCAGGGGTTCTCCCTACTCCACACAGTAGCTAAAAGTAACATTATTGCATAGGCTGGCCCCGGTAACTACAACAATATTGCAAAAAAAAAAAAAAAAACGTGTGGAAGGTGCCTATACAGGTAGTCCTCACTTATCTGTGGTAATTGGGACTGGGAACTCTGTCGCTAAGAGACGCGATAGTTAAGGCGTGATGTGACGACCACCCCCCGACTTATGACAGCAGTTCCAGCAATCCCAACTGCCATTGTTAGATGAATCTCGTGCGGTACAGCGTCCCATGGTCATGTGATCGCCATTTGTGACCTCCTGCCAGCTTCCCCATTGACCTTGCTTGTCAGAAGCCGGCACTGAAGGTCACAAATGGTGATCCTGTGACCACAGGACACTGCAACATTGTAATTGCTAGCTGGTTGCTGAGTCCCTGAATTGTGATCTCGTGACTGTGGGGATGCTGCGATAGCAGCAACTACGAGGACCCATCGTAAATACCCCTTGTTCGGCACTGTCGTAAATTTGAATGTCACTGAACAAGTGGTCATTCAGTGAGGACAACCTGTATAATCTTAAATGCCTCCCCCAATTACGGCGCCCTTTGAATCACTCTGAGCTCATGGGAGATTTAAATATTCACACAACCTGAGGACTTTGTTTCCAACCCTTGTGGATTTTTGCCTAGTATATGAAGCATGATGCAGTGACCTGCTTTAGCTGCAGTGGCACAAGGTACTGCTTGGTGCTGCTACCAAAGAAATAAGATCTATATGTTTATAGAGTCACCAGAACACTGATTTTCCCCCCTTGCATTAGTGATTGTAACTCACTTCTCATCTCAACCATATGAATCAGCCAGCTGTGGCCAAACAAGGTACTGTCTTAATCCAAAGGATCACTGCAATGCCAAGAGTGGACCTTGAGCTGATATGGGGTTGCATGTTCTGGATCCAATAATAGCACGTCTCTGTTTAGTTTACTCTCACCCTTACCTGGGTAATGCAAGCACCAGTGAAAGCCACGATCACAGCCACCACATTTACGGTGAGCTGGAACTGCAGGAACTTAGAGATACTGTCATAAACGTTACGGCCCCACATTACAGCTTTCACAATACTACTGAAGTTGTCATCTGTGAGGATAATATCAGAGGCTTCCTTTGCCACATCTGTTCCTGCAATACCCTGAAAAATGAAGAGATACCAACTGTAATTCTCTAGGAGGAGTAATAATGATTCAGTTTGGATCAGCACTTTCAGAATACTTTACCTTTAAATATCTGTTGATGAATAAAATAGTGGCCAGGATCTAAAACACTGTGAAAGTAATTTCTTGGACTAGCTCACTTCAACAGATTTTGTTACAGTAGATGGCAAGCATATCTGGAATCCGTTTGTGTTCTGGCTCATTGCTATAGTTATCACTCAACTGTTCATCCAATGGACATATTTTCAAAACCGGTTAGAAAATCCAGATAAAGTAATAGCACAAGTCCCACAGAGAATATGAACTAATATTATTAAAATATATTGCTGCATAGCAGTAGATTGAGGGAATGATCATTGAGAACATTTGTTTTTAATCATTAAAAAAAAGTTTGGGAAAATATTTTACCCCAATTCCAAATGCAATACATTCACTCACAGAAGCAAATCAAGTTAAACCCAGATAAGAGTTGAAATATACCATTGCAAAGCCAACATCAGCTTTTTTAAGAGCTGGCCCATCATTAGTTCCATCACCAGTCACTGCTACAACCTGCCTCTGTTCCACTTGCGTGCTGTCAATGATACCTGCAAAATATGGCAATGAGTTCTGAAGTAATCATGTAAATATATAATGATATATGTATGTATTAATATGTATGTATTTTAGAAAGCTGCCCAACTCCAGAAGGCTTTGGGCAACATGCAACATTAAGAGCAGCAGAGATTTTAAAAAATGAGAAAACAACAAGGTATGCCCCAGATGAAAACATTCAGCTAACATATAAAATCTTAAAAGGGTCTCACCACCCACCCTAACACAAGTCCTGGAGAAAAAGCCAGGTTTTCAAAGACTTTTCAAAGATAGTCAGGGTGGGCACTATACGGATCTCTGGGGGGGAAGATATTCCAGAGGACAGGCACCATAACAGAGAAGGCCTGCTTCTTGGATCCTGCGAGGTAACACCGTTTGATTGACAGTTTGATCAATTGGGGTGTACCAACTCTAATCAATTGTACAGGGAAATCAGAAATAGCTGGTCCCTCAGACTGCCAGGCCCTATGCCATGAAGTGCTTTATGGGTGGTAAATTGTATTGTACTTGGTAGCTAACTGGCAAGCAAAGCCTCATCCTTTTTTACATTTCTCTCACATGCAATGCATATTAAAAAGGCTGAGGGTCTGATCAGGTGATCAGAGCTGACATCTTGACTTTTCAACCCCCTGTGAATGCCCAAGCTCCTTGAACAGGTATCACAAGAACATCTATCTAACTCGTCACCTACAACTAAGCTATAGTACCCAGATTTATCTTGTTACTTATGGATCAAGTTCTGTCACTGTCCTTCAATTTTATACTCACGTTACTCAGAGTGCCTAAGGCACCACTGAAGTTTAATTAATTTTATTTAGGGAACATAAATAATTTTATAAAGATTCCCAGAGACAATGACTTGAATTTGCACCAACTGTTCTCTTTCATACAATTGTCTATGTTTTTTAATTTTTTCTGAGTTTCTAAAATAAATGTCATCCAGTATGTCCTGAAAGATTATCATCAAAGGGCATTGAAGTTCAGTTGAAGTTAAGGTATGTGAAAAGAAAGAAATGAGTAAAATTATTAACAAGTATTATGAAGACGCATACATTTCTAACTGCCATTAGCAGTCACTTAAATTTTAAATGGTTTTTCAAGGTTATCATATCCATATGTGAAAAGCTATTGAAGGACAATGTTTCATTTGGAGCCTTCTTTTTAAGAGGATAGGTCCATCTTTAGTGTCTACATATTCATCTAAAAAGTTTTTGGATGTCCTAAACCATTATAAAATAATTGGATGACATTCCATAATATATTAAAATATTACACTCTTGATGCTGTGATCAGTCATCACAATGAACAATGAATAAACTCAATAGAACAGGGTTTCTCAACCTTGGCAACTTTAAGATGTGTGGACTACAACTCCCCAGCATGCTGGTTGGGGAATTTTAGGAGTTGATGTCCACAAATCTTAAAGTTGCCAAGGTTGAGAAACACTGGAATAGAAGGTTTGTGCTCAGCACTGGAATATACAAATCTGAGACGTCCAGGTCTACAAGCTCTTGCTGCAACTTATTACAGTTTCCAATATAACGTCCTCAGGACTAAAACAATGACTTTATTCATATAATATATAGCATAAATAAATGTAGGCTATATGTCAATTTTATTTGGAGGTTATATCGATGGCAAAACTTTATTCAGAACCTCCCTCCTCGGACATATATACTATTAAACATATATAAAACTTCTTCAATGGGGTTTTCTTGGTCCTAGACCCATTCTTATGCATTAAAGGTGGGATCTTGATTAAGCCTTCAAGCAGAGTAACATGCATCTGGTCAAAACTAAAGGTCTCAAATCATTCTGTGTAACTTTAAATGAACTTAATTAAAAAAAAAAAAAAGCTAAAGATGCTCCCAAGCCAAAATCACTCTTCTTTCACAACAGGAATTATTTAGTTCCTCTCCTCAAAATGCTGCCTGCTCTGCTGTTTGCTGAGCGCCTTCACCACCGTTTTAACTGAAGTTATATAAGACATTCAGGTCTGTTTTATTTATTTCATGATCTTATGCTCCGCAACCCATCTTGTTTAGATTCATTTTTACCCTTCCTCAACCCTGCTGGCTGCATTTCCTCCACAAAAGAGTTCATTTTTGTCCCATTCTATATTAAGTGGATGAGTAATTGGAAAGGGTTTTTTTTTTTTTGCATCTTTTAAAACAAACTGAGATGGAATAAATTTCCAGAGCCTAATTCTGTAAGATGCTTCCAGCACAAACATTTTAGCAGGACTTCTGACATCAGATAAAGCAAATGTTAGAGTGACTGTTATGAATGTACACTCATGTGGCTTTGTATGCATTATTTCAGAAAAAAATATTTTGATCCCTAGCTGGACAAAGAAGTAAGAAGGCCACAAACTCTACTTCTTATGAGCAGTACAGAAGGCATGATTATTATTAAGCTGGAGAACAACAACAGTATATGTCTTAAAGACTAGCATAAACAATAGAACAGGTCAACCGCTGGGGTGGAAGACAGCAAAAAGTGTTGGACTCTGTAGTGACATGGGAAGAAGATGCAAAAAGATACAGATGCAAAGGCTGCTGAATTATTTTACCTCAAAAAATGAGCATTCCCCAAAGGAGAATCTGCTACATCACACATGGTAGCTAATGAGTGGACTTTGCTGGCATTTATACCTCTTGGTTATAGTAGTTTGCAAAATATGGCATGTATTAAGAAAGATGTGTGAAAATCAAGAGTATATTTGGGGGATATATATCTAAAAAGTATATTTGGGATAAGTTTAATTTCAATTAATTTATTCAGTTTAGGGGCTGTCCAACTCCAAACGACTTTGGGAGGCTCACAATGTAAGAACAGTAACATACAATACGATGAATCAGAAACAAAATAAAGAAGTAAAAAAGCACAAGAACAAAAAAAGAACAAGATGGCAGTCCAGCAAACATACACAAAACACATCCCACAAGGGCTCCATCCACCCTAGCCCAAGGACCTAGGAGAACAGCCAGGCATGTAAGGCCTTTCAGAACACTGTCAGGTTGGGAGCTACGTGAATTTCAGAACTTCATTCTAGATGGCAGGTGCCACAACAGAGTAAACACTCTTCTTGGAGGTCGAAAGTTGACACTAATTGATGGGACCCAGAGCACGCTGACCCTGTCAGCTTGCCCGGCCAGTCAGACACCATGGGAGATAGGCAGTCCCTCAAATAACCAGGCCCATGCCATGTAGAGCTTTATAGATCATAACCAGCACCTTGAATCACATCTGGAAGCAAAATGGCAACCAGTGCAGCTCGTGGAACAAAGGTTCACTTGGGCATATCAAGGCATACCCATCACTGCCCATGCCACTACATTATGGACCAGTTGAAGCTTCCAAGTATCCCCATATAGAGCACATTACAGTAGTCAAGCTGTGAAGCGACTAGGATATGAGTGACTATCTGAAGGGCCTCCCAATCCAAGAAAGGGTGGAACTGGTGAACAAGATGAAGCTGTGCAAGGGCCCTCTTGGCCACAGCTGCCACCTATTTATTGAGCAGGAGATGTGAGTCCAAGAAGACCCCCACTCTTGTGCGCCACCCTTGAAAGGGGAGCTCCATCCAAGCTTACTGATGAAATACCCCCAGACCCAGCCCTAATATCCACAGCCACATTGTCTTGGTAGGATTGGACTGAAGACAGTTCCTCCCCACTCAGGCCCACACAACCTACAGACAATGGGTCAAGACTTCAACAGCTGGCCTGGGGACAAAAGATATAATTGGGTATCATCAGCATACTGAACCCCAAACCAGCGGATGACTCACATAGCGGTTTCATGTAGGTGTTAAATAGGAGGGGCAAGAGCATGGAACTCTCCATAAAGGAGGGGCCTAGGGATCAACCTCTCCCCCTTAACAAATATTGACTGGAACCAGCCCTGAAGGAAGGAAGACAACAACTGTAAAACGGTGCCACAAATCTCCAACCCCCAGAACTGGTCCAGAAGGATACCATGATCAACAGTAACAAAAGCCACTGAGAGATCAAGGAGCACAAGGATGGATACACTACCCCCATCCCAGCTCCAACACAGATCATCAATGAGCATGACCAAGGTTGTTGCCATATGGAATCCTGGACTGAAACTTGACTGAGATAATCTGCTTCTTCCAGGGTTCTCTGCAGCTGCAGTCCAACCACCTTCCAAAATGGAAGGTTCGAGGCAGGACAATAGTTGTCTAAAACCATTGGGTCCAAGGATGGTTCTTGAGAAGGGAGCATAACACCACCAACGTCCCAGTTGTCTTTGAAAAAAAATTGGCATAAGGAAATGTCCATTTAAAAAATGGAGTAGTTCCATAGAAAAACTGTTATTGCAGTATACAAGGAAGATGCATAGAAAAATATAACATTTGTGAGAGAGCAATTATAGGATTTAATGGAAAACATGTTTCACTGAAAAATTATCCAGAGCAATACAGAACACCTGCAGCACTGACATGAACCAGATTCTTGTGTTGCATATTTTTTGTAATTCTGTGTAAACAATTTTTATCATCAAAAAGATGTTACACCTAATTTCTTGGGAAACTACAGGTATTTAAGTTACTACAAAAGTCATCATAGAAGGACAAATATGTAGAGATACATCCAAAGCGCAGGCTTACCTTTTACCAAGGTGTGCTTATCTGTGGGTGATGAACGAGCAAGGACACGAAGTTTTGGCCATATCTTATCAATGCGTTCCTGCTCTATCTGAGAATGGTAATCAAATAGTAACAAAAAGAATACATTTGTCAGTCTTTCGGTGCATTTCAGTGTCATTTAAAAGAAATACCACTTTAAGGTCAATGTTTTCTTCAGGACTAAAATATGAGAGTTTTATTGCTGCTCTGATACTACTGGATGAAAAGAAATATTCCAATCCCCAATCAAATTAATATATTGCCCATTGTTGTCTGAGTAATATTGTTGCATTATTTTTCTAATATTTATTTTTTATTTATTTATTTAATTTATATAACCGCCCATCTCCCCCAATGGGGAACTCTGGGCGGTTTACAATAAAATAGTTAAAATAAAATATAAAACATCAATATACAATATATAAAAATAATAAATAATTATAAATCCAGATGGATGATGGAATTAAAACGAAGGACATTATAAAATTAAGGAGTTAGCCACCCCCATGAGGAACTATCCTTTCCTCCTTCCCATGCCAGGTGGCAAAACCAGGTCTTCAGCTCTTTCCTAAAGGTCGGGAGGGAGGAGATCTGTCTCAACTCTGGGGGCAAGATGTTCCACAGTGTGGGTGCCACCACAGAGAAGGCCCGTCTCCTAGACCCCATCAGATGACATTCTTTGATTGATGGGGTTCGTACCAGGCCCTCTCTGAATGACCTGGTGGGGCGGGTCGATAAAATGGGGATAAGACGGTCCTTCAGGTATTCTGGCCCCATGCCATGTAGGGCTTTAAAGGTAATAACCAACACCTTGAATTGGACCCGGAAGCAAACCGGCACCCAATGCAGCTCGCGGAGCAAAGGTGTTATATGTGCAGATTTTGGTGCACCCAAAATTGCTCGCGCGGCCGCATTCTGCACCAGCTGAAGCTTCCGGATAATCTTCAAGGGTAGCCCCATGTAGAGCGCATTACAATAATCTACATGGGAGATGACGAGAGCATGAGTGACTGTTCGGAGGACGTCGCGATCCAGGAATGGGCGTAACTGGTGCACCAACCGAAGTTGTGCGAAAGCCCTCCTAGCCACGACTGCCACCTGCTCTTCGAGCAGGCGTCGTGAGTCCAGGAGGACCCCCAAGTTCCGCACCGGTTCCGAATGGGGCAGTGCTACCCCATCAAGAACCAAAGATGATAATTTCCCAGAAGACGCTAGTCCATCAATCCACAGCCACTCGGTCTTGCTAGGGTTCAATTGTAGCCTGTTGTTCCCCATCCAGGCCCTCATAGACCCCAGGCACTGGGACAGGGTGGTCACTGTTTTTACAAACAATATTGTGCTGCTTTCAACGTCTTTCTCTATATATAAAAAAAAAGGTAAAGGTACCCCCCGCACATTTGTGCAGTCGTGTCCGACTCTAGGGGCCGGTGCTCATCTCCGTTTGTTAGCCAAAGAGCCAGCGTTGTCCGAAGACGCTTCCACGGTCATGTGGCCGCATGACGCACGCGGAACGCTGTTACCTACCCACCGAAGTGGTACCTATTAATCTACTTGCATGTGCATGCTTTCGAATTGCTAGGTTGGCAAGAGCTTTCTCTATATACTGTTCTAAATAATCCTGATAGATCCAGATTATTTTTTTCTGCTGCAGCTTCTGCATCATAAATGATTTAGGCATTTTCTAAGGTCACTAAAACACTTGTGATTAAACGTAGAGAAGGTATGAGTAGATTTCTATCATATCTAAAACATAATACTGCACTTTAAGGCTGCAAACTTCTACAATTAAAAGTAAGCACCACTTTATCAGTGGAATCAGTCCTGTTATGAATAATCAAAAAGTTTATACACATGAGGTACACATGATGGATGGATGGATGGATGGATGGATGGATGGAAGGAAGGAAGGAAGGAAGGAAGGAAGGAAGGAAGGAAGGAAGGAAGGAAGGAAGGAAGGAAGGAAGGAAACCTCACCCATGTTGGGAACATTTTATAGTTATGATATATAAAGAGAATATTTAATAAAGGTGCTTTTCAGCTTGAATGCATTCAAGAAGGATCAGTGGGTTGTGCAAATTTTCTGTGCCAGTTCACTGTTCCAGATGATTACATAATCTCCAGTAGAAGGGACTATGTGTACTGTAACTCAGGGTTGAACTGTGGGCTTCTTGGTGCTCTCTGAGCTTGGTTGTTTGCTTGCAGACGTTTCATTACCCAACTAGGTAACATCATCATTTTGAGGCATCTAGCTGAGTTTGCACTGATGATGTTATTTATTTATTTAATTTTTACCTTGGCTTTATTATTTTTATAAATAACTCAAGTCAGCGAACATACCTAATACTCCTTCCTCCTCCTCTTTTCCCCACAACAACAACCCTGTGAGGTGAGTTGGGCTGAGAGAGAGTGACTGGCCAAAGGTCAACCAGCCGACCTTCATGCCTGAGGGAGGACTAGGACTCACAGTCTCCTGGTTTCTAGCCCAACACCTTAGCCACTAGACCAAACTGGCTCTCTATGTTTCCTAGTTGTTTGATGAAACATTTGCAAGGAAATAACCAAGCTCAGAGAACATCAAGAATTCCACATTACATAATCCCTTCAAACAAGGATTGCAAACTATGCTTAAATATTGCTTTTGAGGGATGACGCAAACCAACGTTTACCAATTCAGATGTTATTTCCATGAAAGTGGAAGTCACTTATTAAAAGGAACAGGGAACAGGCAAAGCAAGCACAGAGCTTTTTTTCAAATGGCACCACATTTTGATAAGGATGCACAAATGAACAAATCAGTAATGAAAACTGAAACATATGCAAGGGTTTAAACTCTTGACAGTTTCTGTCAGCATTTAACATTACAGAATTGCCATTTCTGAATTATATCTCCTGCACAGAAAACTGAAAAAATGTCAGGGGCAGCACATTAAAAACAAACAACTGCTTTCACTTTTTGCAGTTCTTTAACAATTGAACATAATATATACTGCTCTACACATGACTTACATCTCCCTTCTCATTTCGAATCCTTCGATTAAAATCCTTTCCTTCAATGCAGAGGAAGTCTTCGCCAGGGTGAATAATTCCACATTTGATGGCAATGGCACGAGCTGTATTGATATTATCTCCCGTAACCATGCGGACTGTAATTCCAGCTCGCTGGCACTTTCTTATGGCTTCTGGGACCTAATCAGACAGTGAGATGGAACAGAAAAGCAATATATAGCATAATAAGAACTCATCAGTATGGTATTTTGGAATGAAGTATTTTCAAATACCGAAAGCTGCACCATTAGTAAATCAAAACAAGAGAGATGCCATGGGCCTTTTGGAGTTGTAAGAGTATTCAGACCCTAAGAACAATATATGTGCAGAAGAGAAATTCTGAACAGTTTGCAGAATGCCATGCACTCAATTATCAGTTTATGGACTCTTTTCATGGTCCTTAGAAACAAACAGATTGCTAAGGAGGAATAGATGTTTTGCTTTCTAAAGGAGATGAAAATCCTGTTAGGGGCCTGCTCATAATTCAGCATAGTCTTAAACAATTTATTTTGAAGAAAAAAAAATACTAGAAGCATAATAAATCATAGTATTAGAAAGTAGACATATGTTAAGTAAGCAAATATCAGCACAATGGCACAAGATGGCTATGCTTGAAATAACAATGTGTTCCAATCTTTCTGACCCGAAAACCACATCACCGTATTCCAGGACTGTAAGTGGGAAAGCAGTGCTAGTAAAGGCTGATATCTCCCATACACTCAGAACTGAGCACTGCCGTGGTGATACGCTTGTTTGAATCAACAAGTAGGATGTTAATGTTTGTACAGAGCATGCTTTTCGATGTCTAGGTTCAACATTTCTTTTTTCCTTTTCCCCCTTTTTATTATGTTGTTATAAATCTTAGTACATTCTGTTGTTTCCATACATTAATGTTTGTATAATATGTTTAAAAATTATTAACTTTCGATTATTTAAATAGCTTAGAATATTGAGAATAGAAAAGAGAAAGAAAAATATTCTATCAATGGCTGTTGTGGGTCTTCCGGGCTGTGTGGCCACACAGCCCGGAAGACCCACAACAGCCATTAAACTCCGGCCGTGAAAGCCTTCGACAATACATTCTATCAATGTTTAATTACAATTTAATTACAATATTACAGGCATAAAATTATTTAGCTTTTTCATCCAAAGTTGAATATAACATTGAAGAACAATCACTACAACACACATCAAAATAAACATTTCATATTTTTTAAGGGAGTAAGGGTTGCAGTGGGCATGTCAATGAGAGAAGAGCTAGGATTGTGAGATTTTCATACTGTAATGCATACAAGTAAATTCCCCTCGAGTCAAGCACAACTCCTGGAAATTTCTTAACAATAGTGTGGAAAGGGTTTTCATTGTTTTCTTCTAGGATGTTTTTTGTCTTGCTGGTTTAGATTTGGGATTACCTGGTGGCCTCCCATCCAGCAGGCCTGTCCCTGCTTAGCTTTCTGAGATCAAGCAAGGTCATCTCGGTACTGAGAGGAGGCCACAAAAAAGTAGTTTGGAGAGCACATGAGGCCCAGGGACAGTCTCCCACCTCTATCACAAAGAGTCCAACAGAGAAATGAGGCCACGCTATGCTACGTTGTCCTTACAATTAGGATAGGACTTGGATCTCCAGGATTTGTTTAGAAAGTAATCCACTACAGGGGTGGGTTAACAACTGTTCCTCTACTTTGCAGATCAATTATCTCCTTGTTTCTGTTGTCATCATACAGGTTTCGCAACTTATATAGTCACTGAATTGAGTAATTCCCCCATCAGCCAAGGGGCAATCAGTAAAAACTGTTTTATCTTCATGTACTTTATATCCACATTCAGAGCTCTCCATTATAACTATGTAATGACTATAATTGCTTTTTCTCTCCCTCCACGGTTGCCTCCCTTTCCCTCCAGGCACCCAACTGTTGGTAGAAGTGATAATAACTAAGCATGTCTCTTAATTTAGTTATAACTACTGATTAGTCCATAGGAAAGAGAGCAGTACAGATATTGCAGTCTATGGTAAACCCACAAGTTAGTAAAATGTGAAATAGAAAATAAATGTGTTTAAGACTCTTTAAACAAATTTGCAGAACAATAAACTTGAATTGACCTGACCTGAATTGCATTATGACATCCTAACACAAATGCAAACAGGATTGCCTGACTACGCAAATTCCAGCCATAAAGGAAACAGCTGCGCTAGGACCTAACATTTTAGGAGTTAAGAATGCCTTTCCCAGGAGACTTAATCTTGTTATCTGAAGCAAGTCTTCAGAGTGAATTTCATATATTTTTTTCAATATATATTTGGAAGGAAACTGTGTTTCCTTATCTGGGAACCATAAGAGAGTTGCATGTGAAAAAAGCACTAAAATTACTTTTAATGCACGCTGGTGCCTGGTGAAACAAATGCTTAAGGTATCACTTCTGTCACAATAAAGCAATCCCATGAGCCATTCTAAAGAAGTTGTTCTAGTGTACTGTAATATGGTAAGTGGCCCACAGCTTAACATGCTGGGAATCTCCATGTGGACCTACACTAGAGAAGTGTGAATTGCTGAAAACTTTCTCCACATCAGTAGGTCAATGTGGCTACCTCAGTCAGCCTTTTCTACAGATTTTCTTTTAGAAAAACAAAGAAACTATAATTACAATACTCTTTTCAAAAGGATATTATCGTGGAAGCAAAAAGAAGGAGTCAAAGCAGTCCTCTATGAGACAGTAAAACCCATCTTCCAGTTCTGTTAAAATTTCTATCTCCTGCAAAGGAGATGTCTAGCTCCCAGTCAGAATTGATATAGAATTTATTCTGGTGTTTTAAAGCTTGCTTTACTGTGTCAAGAAATAGAGGGGGCTGCTGCTAGCTTCCTCCAGGAATAGTTATCTTTACTTGCAGATCACTGAAGAAATTGGCGAGGGACAGAATGCAGGACCGTTTTACGCATCCCTCAGCCATGGCATAAGCTGCCTTACCCCACCCAGGCCTTTCAAATAGAACGGTGAAAGGACTTTCTTTTCTATCAAAACGAAGGTGAATGGTTGAAATCAATTAACCAGTTAGGTGCCACAGAGTCGTGTTTGATTCCTGGGCCCTCTATAAATGAAAGCTTGCCATTTCAACCTGTAAAGGCACTCCAGTAATTCCTTTGATTGCACCTATTCATTGCCTTTCCTTTCTAGTTCTACTTTGTTCTTGTTCATTGCCTGCTTGCATCAGATGGCAAGATTATGTGAGATACGCTTGCTGCTCATCACCTCAAGGGGGCACTCAGTCTTTATGTGGTCAAGGAATGACGGGTTCTTCTTGCAGCCCTTGGTACCTTAGTGACCCTCTCCAAATTCACTGTTCAGAAGCATCTATCTTTCTGTTTCACTTTCTCTGTGTTTAGCTTCCACAGCCTTCCATGATCACTAGCAAGACTACTGCTTTCACTATTCTGATCTTTGTTGCTACTGAAAAGCCCTTCTGCTTCACAATCTGGTCTACATCTGCTAGCGTTTTCCTCTCTAGAATTAATCTCCAGCACATTGTCCATCTTCATCTATTCTGGAGCCCAAGAAAACAACATTTTCTACCATCTTCCCTTCTTCTTCACCATCAACTGTAAATTCACTAAGCACTGCAGGTTGACATAATGTTCATCTTCTTAAATGCAGGGGGGAAATCAGCACACACTTTAAATAAATAAAAACAGTGAGTAGCAAAATAGTTGAGTTTCTTATGGTCAAATGAGGATTCTCTTTAACTTTCCTACAGCGAAATCTCCTAGTGAACTGAGAATGAACCTTCCTACCCCCAAAAGATTGTGACTGTTTTAGACCTCCAGAACTTTTCTCCACCTTGGATCAAATTCCAGTTTTTTCCACCTACCCATCATTTTCTCCCTCAAAAAAAACTTTCCTATTTTTCTGCTTCAGTGTTGGAAGAAGCTGTAGTGATAATGGGAAAACATAAGGAGCAAGGGGAAAAAAAGTCTGCTCCCCTCATCCTGTACACTACTGTTCCTAATACCTGACTTGATGAGGACTAACAAAAGTATATTTCAAATAGATTCTTGATAGATCAGAATTCTTTCCTACCCAACATTTTTTATTTATTTATTTATAATTCGATTTATATCACCGCCCCATCTCCCCCAAAGGGAACATACCTTTCCAACAAAAGAACTCAGACAATTTCTGGGCTAATCTGATTTGGAACATTCATATACTTCTATTTAAACTGTGATTGGTATATTTGGTTCTCAAAACAAAGAGGAAAGGCTTAAATTCATATGTAGATCTCATCTGTTCTTCTGTTTAGTTATTTATACTAAAAGAGATGTGTTATTTTTTGGGCCCCATTAAACAAAAAAAAAAGATATAATGATTTACTTTGCTAGCAATCTGGCACTTTAACACACAAGGCAACTCCAAAGTTATCAAAAAGAAAGTAGAAAACTTACTCATACAAGCATATTTAATACTGGATGATTGCAATTGAGAAGCGATATCAATCAATCTCTATATGCAGAAGTTTCACATCATTAGTCAATAGAGGAGTTCACATATTCAGTTGTATGTACTGTTTTTATATTGCATTATGCTTGGAAATACTGAAAAGTTGGTATTTTTTTAAAACCTGTTTTTTTTTACCACCCACAGAGGAGAAAAAAATCTGAGCTTTTTGTTTTGTTTTTAAGAGTATTTTTACCTCTGGTCTTACAGGATCTTCTATGCCAACCACGCAAAGGCAGGTAAGGTCAGTTAAAATATCATTTTCAATGTCCCAATCCGGTTCAGGGTTGCTGGGAAACTCTCGAAAAGCAACACAGATGGTTCTCAATCCATCACAGGCCATGGGCTCAATCACTTTCTTAACCATCTCATCCCGATCACGAGGTCTGAAAATGCGAGGCTCACCTGCAGCATTAAGAATCTTAGAACATCTGGAAAGAAAGGAAAACAAATGACTGGATCACAATAGCAAAGAACTAAGATTCAACAATCGAGAGGGATGTGTTAGATTACGGTATTTTAAATAAAAATAAAAGAATAATATAGCACCAGCAGCTTGGATCATACCTTCCTCAATTAATGAGTGATGAAATTCCAATTAACAAAACAAGGTGACTTTTTCCAAACAAAGAGATTGAGTCAAAACTCTTTACCTCCTCCCTTTATATTTCCAATCCTGCCCAAGGCATGTACTTATAATAAAGAAAGACAGAAATTGGTGCCACTTGATACATATTTTACTCAGGAGAACTGCCTAGTAAATGATGGTTCAATAAAAGAACGAACGTACTACAAATTCTGCATAAAAGACTGTCCCATTGTCTTGATGGAGATTTGAAGATTCAGTGGACATACATCTATCTGACTGCCCATCTATGGCAGTAGGATTTACTGTATATTCACAAAGCCACTGGGAACACCTCCATACAGAATTAATGAAAAGGGGTTCAAAGCAAATACCGTGCACATACTTCTTTAGGACAATTTCAGAAGCCCCTTTGCTATACATTCGGAAGCTGTCATCTGGCATTTTAATGACAGTGCTCATTGACTTTCTCACAGAGTTAAATGTGTAAACTTTGTAGAGTTTCTCTTCAGGCATTTGATTCCGAATAGGCTGATAATCCTGCTTTAGGTCCAGAACAAATCCAAGCAATCCGCATTCTGTCTTGTTGCCAACCTGACGAGGTAGACCACCTTCCTTTTCGGGTGGCTAAGGAGAGAGAAAGAATTGGGCTTCAGGGTTTGTCATGTCAAACAGCATGTAGCATCCTCATCTGATCTCACCTATGATTACATGTAGCTTTTTCCCATTGTTTTCATTTATTCTGAAAGAAAACAGTTGCAGAAGTCTGAAAAGTTTATTGGAGCATTACAAAGAGTTTTTGGCCCTTTAAGGTTGTTTCTATTCCACATTGCCCTCAGAGTCCTTTCTTTCCCAAAGTGAAAAATAGCAGAAAAAACCAGTCTTCTTCCCAATTCTAATTCTGTGCTCAATACTGCTTGTTCTGGTTGCTTTCCAAGTCATAACAAAGAAAAACTCAGGTTCAAACTACACATAATTAAGGTAACTTTTAATTTGGAGACTTGCCTCCTAATACAATAAATTATCTATCCATCTCATTTAAAAACAAAACAAAACAATTCATTTAAAATATATCTATCCCACTCTTTGTTCTAACACAAGAATTTTAAAATAGAATTTAAAAAAAAAACCTTAATTCCAAAATATTACTTTAAAGCTAGTTTGAAAACATGGTTACATATAATTGCAATGGAGTTTGAAACTTGTTTTGCTACAAAGTAATGGTTAATATTTACAAATGAAAAGAAAGCAATTGTTCTGCAGTTCATCTGAACACTAGTATTGGACTGGATGTTCTCAGAGCAAATCCTGTCATAGCTACTGTATGTGTAGAGACACTGGATAATTTCAAGTAAGCTATTATCACTCATTCACAGTTTTCAATCTGCAAAGTGGATGTAATAATGACTTGGAGGCATTCTGACCATCATTGGTTTCCCAACAAGCTTAATCCAAATCTCAGCCCTCCAGATGTGTCGGATTTCAAATGCCAGAATTAACCAATGTAGTGTAATGGTTGGACTAGGAGCTGGGTTCTAATGCCCCCCACCCCCACCAAGGAAATAGAAGGATGGAGCACTGTGTATATTGCTTGGAACTCCTGAAGGAAAAAATCAAATATAAATCTAACATATGAATAAAATAAAAATAAATAATTCTCAGCCTGGGAGAGCATTATGGAAGGTGAAGTTAAGACATCTGAAGAGCATCATGTGGAGGAATACTGCCATCTAATGTCATGGCATGATTTTCCTCCTTTCCTGCTTTCAAGAATTTAAGAGGTACTTCAGAAAATTGTTGTAAATCAATGCATTTATTATAGAATGTTTAGTCTTCTAGACTGATTGTCACTTTTATCAGCCCAAACTAAACTGTCTTCTAGTAACTGAAAGCATTAAAAAGTTGCAATATTAAGGGGTTTCTTTTGGGGGGAGAAAGGGTCGGATCGGTGTATGGTTGATCAGATGCATGACTTAGGAGCTTACTTCCAGGTAAACGTACTTAGGATTGTGCAACATTCTGAATTACAGGTCATATTGAGAAATGTAGCTCAAGATGCCGACAGTCCAGCCTTCCTGTTTTGCTTCCACTAATGATCGGGGCAGCATCCTTATAAGGGATGTGCAAAAGCTCTGAAGATCATAGCTTTCCAAAGTGTGTGTTGCGACACACTACTGTGTCACCTGCGGTGTCCTGCTGTGTCGCACAAAAACCCGGAAGCGCTGATGGGGGAACCGAAAGAAGCGGCACCCCTGCCAATCAGTGCCGCCGCCGCTGCCACCGTTGGTGTGTGTCGCCAACGTTAAAAGTTTGGAAAGCTCTGCCTTAGATGGTTCCAATAGCCAGGAGAAGCTTCTGTACATACACTTCTTCTGACCCTCTCAAGCCAATCCAAGCCAATCACAGTGAGAGGCCCCAATTTTTTTTCCATCTGAAAGAGATCTGTGGTTCAAATGAAGAAGGATACCCCCAACGACAAGCAGTCTCAGGGATAAACATGATATTAAAAACCAAGATGCTGGGAAAAAATTAAAGTGTTCATTTTTTTCCCCTACTGTATCTATCTGCCAAACCAATTTCCTTGCAGTGGAAAGTACTGCCCTCAATCTAGAGCAGATTATTTTATTTACTCAAAAGTTTTATATTCCCTTTATCATCTTCAAAGTTGTAGGCCATTCACCCTTAATGGCAAATAAATGCAAACATATAAATACTGTACAAGATAGCAGAAAAACACACACAATCACATCCACCAGCAGCTACAGTATAAAATATTTCGAATGTTCAAATAAGCAACTGATGAACTAGCAGTTTTCAGCATCAGGTGCAGCCATGGACAGACGACCTTCCTGGATTTTAAGGATTCCCAGGACATATAAGAGGGTCTTCAAAGATGTTCACAATATACAAGCAGGGTCGTACAGGAGAAGGCAGCAGCCCATCCACTATTCTGGTCTTCAGTATTTAGGGCTCATTGCCACCATCTAGAATTGTGCCTGACAACATATATAGCCCCTTGTATTCTGGACCAATATCTTGACAAATATTCTTCACAGCGAGCCCTCTGTAAAGGAAATGTCATGGTCATGGGAGGACAAGTGCCTTCATAAGTCTTAAGAGACTCTTAAACTCTTCCTAATTTTCAAAACAAAGGACTAAAGTAATTAAATGATAATGAAAATGAAAATGAAAATGATTATTCTTTTTACATTATCACAGTCTCTGGACATTACAAGACAATGTGGCTAATTTCTAGTTTACTGCTTAGTGATTTATATAATTATTATAGGACTCTGCCATGTCTGTCATACTCATGTCAGAAAACTATTTTGCAAAATGTTTGATAATTCAGGTCTATTCATTTTATAATATACTTTCTCTGTATCAAGAATCTCATAAGGTAAAGGTCCCCCCCGCACATTTGTGCAGTCGTGTCTGACTCTAGGGGCCGGTGCTCAACTCCGTTTGTTAGCCGAAGAGCTAGTGCTGTCCGAAGACGCTTACGCGGTCATGTGGCCGGCATGACAAGCACGGAACGCTGTTACCTTCCCACCGAAGTGGTAACTATTAATCTACTTGCATTTGCATGCTTTTGAATTGCTAGGTTGGCAAGAGCTGGAGCTAGTGCGGGAGCTCACTCCGCACGCAGGACTAGGGATTCGAACCTCCGAACCTGCAATCTTCCAATCAACAAGCCTGGCTTCTTACCCGCTGACCCACCACACCCTCTTAGAATCTCATAGTCAGTGATTTATTGAAGAACAAAAATCTAGTCCGTTCATCCCCAGCCTGGCCTGCTTTTTGTCAGTTTCAGATTAAAAACAAGTGGCACAGCAACTTCATGAGAAAAGCACGCCCAAATGTCGACATTTCTCCAGTTATACCACCTACATTGTAACCTTACCATTTTTTAAACATTCCCCAGCTCTTATGACTTCCTCTTCATCATTTTTTCTTGGTCACTAACATTTATAACTTTCATTTCAATTCTACCCTTTGACATTTCACTATAATTTTCACACAAACCTTTAAAATCTCCCTTCAAGCTTTTCTTTACTTCAGTTTCATGCCAAATAATTCCATCACTTTTATTTCTAATTATGTTCAATGTGGTGGAGGCTCCTCATTTATCCCTCATTTATCCCTCCTACAAAACATTTTTAATTTCTATCCAAAGCTGCATTTTGTGGAGTTTTTTTTTACTCTTTTGACTACACTCTTTGTAACTATCTTTTTTGCTTTATACACATTATACAGTATCTTTTTATCCTCATTTTTTTCACTTTTTCCACCAAGTTCTATTATCCCAGTACTGTCTTTGTTCCAATTTTAGATGACAGTGGATGGCAAGTTGGCATTGTTGGTTCTGAGATGCATCAACTAATTTTCATCTCTTCCTTTGGCCAATCAAATTCACCTGATATCCAGGGGCATTTATGGGGGTCAGGGCAAAGAGACTTGGAGCACGTGCTTACAGTTGTAGCAAACTGATCTGCAACTTCCTCAATATTTTCTGGTTCTCATAATCTGTATGTACATAATAACAGTATTATGTTATTTGGAAATTTGAAATTTGGGCCACATACTCAAAACAGACAATAGTAATTCAGAATGTTACACTGTAACATTCTGTACACAGAAACTCATTTCTGTTTCTTTCATTATAAGCATTCACTGGAACATATCAATTCCCATTACCCACCTAAGACTTCCTATTTTCATATGCCTCACAACAATGTAGATGTCCCTTTTTTTAAATAGATTTTTTTTATCCCGCATTTATTATTTTTATAAATAACTCAAGGCAGCAAACAGACCTAATACTCTTTCTTCCTCCTACTTTCCCCACAACAACCCTGTGAGGTGAGTTGGGCTGAGTATAAATTTAGCCCTTTCATTCATAATTACACTTAGAACTTCACCTGCCTACATGCATTCATTAACTGTGCTCCACACAAATAGATGGTAGATAAAAATATATGGTGGATAAAAAAAGCCCAAGAAACCCAACATTTTGCAGATGCTCATGATGCACGGGGCTTTTTTAATGCCATGAAGGCCATCTATGGACCAACAAACTATGGTACAAATCCTTACGCTCAATAGATGGTGCTAAACTTCTAAAGGACAAAGAGTCTATTGCACTGCGCTGGAAAGAGCATTACTACAATCTCCTTAATCGTCACTCTACTGTGGCTGATGAAGTCTTCTTGCAAATCCCGCAAAAACAAATAAGAGATGAGCTTGCAGTACCCCCTAGTTTGGAGGAAGTCAGTAAAGCCACTAAACAAATGAAAAATAACAAAACTAGTGGACCTCATGGGATTCCTGCTGAAGTCTTTAAAGAAGGCGGGCCGGAACTTACACAACAACTTCATAAGCTCATCAAAAAAATCTGGATGAGGGAGGAGATTCCAGCAGACTTTAGGGATGCCATAATTATCACTCTCTTTAAAAAGGGTGATAGAACAGACTGTGGAAACTATCGAGGCATCTCCCTTCTAGCTACAGCAGGCAAAATCCTGGCAAAGATCATCGCAAACCGTCTCCTACCTATATCAGAAGACATCCTCCCTGAAACGCAAAATGGCTTCCGCCCTTCCAGGGGAACAGTAGATATGATCTTCACTGCACGACAGCTTCAAACCGCCGTCTGTACATGGCGTTTATTGATCTGACTAAAGCTTTTGATACTGTAAATCGTACTGCTCTCTGGACCATCCTTCAGAAAATTGGATGCCCTGATAAATTTGTGAACATCTTGAGGCTACTCCATGACGACATGATGGCAACAATCCTGGATAACAATGGCTCTCAAAGCGATCCATTTAAAGTGGAATCCGGCGTTAAACAGGGATGTGTTATTGCTCCAACCTTATTCGCGATCTTCATCGCTATGATTATACACCTTGTTGAAGAGAAACTTCCTACTGGTGTAGAAATTATATATCGAACAGATGGAAAGCTTTTTAATCTTAGTAGGCTGAAAGCAAAAAATAAGGTAATTACAACTTCTGTTATAGAACTTCAATATGCTGATGATAACGTAGTCTGTGCACACTGAGAGGAAGATCTTCAAACTATCCTAAACATCTTTGCAGAAGCATATGAAAAGCTCGGCCTCTCAATTAACATCAAAAAACCCAAAGTGCTTTACCAGAAAGTTCGAACCAATCCCTCCGCAGCGCCATCAATCCAGCTTAAAGGTGTGTCACTAGAAAACGTCGAACACTTTTCTTATCTCGGCAGCCATCTATCTACAAAAGCCGACATCGACGCTGAAATTCAGCATCGCCTGAGCTCTGCGAGTGTAGCTTTCTCCCGAATGAAGTGTAGAGTGTTTGAGGATCGGGACATTCGCAGGGAGACCAAAATGCTTGTTTACAAAGCCATTGTACTACCAACCCTTCTGTACGCCTGTGAAACATGGACCCTCTACAAACGCCACCTCCAACTTCTTGAAAGATTCCATCAACGCTGCCTCTGAAAAATTCTGCAAATTACTTGGGAAGATAGGAAGACTAATGTTAGCGTATTAGAAGAAGCGAAAACCACCAGCATTGAAACAATGATCATCCAACATCAACTTCGCTGGACCGGCCATGTTGTTCGAATGCCTGACCATCGTCTTCCAAAGCAGCTACTTTACTCCCAACTTAAGAATGGAAAACGGAATATTGGTGAACAGCAAAAGAGATTCAAAGACACTCTCACAGCTAATTTAAAAAAATGTAATATCAGCATTGAGAACTGGGAAGCCCTAACTCATGAGCGTTTCAATTGGAGGTCAGCCTTTATTAAAGGCGCAATGGACTTTGAAGAAGCACGAGTACAGGGCAAAAGGGAGAAAAGAGCTAAAAGGAAGGCATGTCAAGCAAACCCTCATCATGACCGTCTCCCACCCGGAAACCTATGCCCTCCTTGTGGGAGGTTGTGCGGATCCAGAATTGGCCTTTACAGCCACTTACGGATCCACTGTTAAAATTTTACCCTTGGAAGACAATCTTACTCGGCTACGAGTGATCGCCAATGAATGAACACGAATAGATCATCTTCATTCAGGCCTCCTAAACGCTTGTCCTTTTTCTTACTTTCACAAACAGATAACATACTGTAATTGTTTTCTTGCTTTCGTTTCATTAGTTAATTCATGCTCTTTACCATTTATTTTTCCTATGTACCACGTCACAATTTTCCATCTATCATGATCATTACCAGATAGGAACTATAGAAACTAACCTATGCTGACCATCATGGCTTTAGTCAATTGAGGGACTTATATAATACTTCTTAGTAAGAAAGAAAGATTTGGCTAGATTGCTACTCTTACTTATACCCATACCACATGTAGCACTCCCTCAGCAGTTTTAGAACATTTGGGCTAGTACAAGCAATGTCCAGTTTCAGCTCAAGCATGCTCACATTATTCTACACAAGCTAAAATTTCAAATCTAGACACTACTTGCAAGGCACATACTGTTACTCATATCCCACCAACTAGGATGTATATGCAATATACTGACACACTCAGAATATAAGTATTCACTATGTTCTACAGTAAAACTCTGATTTTGTAGTCCAGTTGGGGCGTTGGAGTGGCCATTAAATTCCTAATGTTTATAAAGCCTTATAGGCAATGTACTTAAATGTTATGCAATCTATGTAATTTTTACATTAATTATATGAACTTGCATAATTAAAAAAACTGTCAAACATTGTCTGGACTGATTCACCAAACAGCAAATTTTGCAGGTTGTTTGTTGAAGCAGTTCAAATTTGGATTTTGTCTGTTGCATCTGCTGAAAGGGGCCTGTAAAATTAGGTGTTACTGATTTTGGATAAACGGACTGCAATATGCACACATATAAAGGACTTGGAATGAAAAATACATCTTACGTAAAGTTATAAACCTATATCCAATTCATCATTTCAAAAGAGAAAAAGAGAAAAATCTACCTTTTCCTAAGAAGAGAAGAGGAGAGGAAAGGAGAGGAGGGGAGGGGAGGGGAGGGGAGGGGAGGGGAGAGGAGAGGAGAGGAGAGGAGAGGAGAGGAGAGGAGAGGAGAGGAGAGGAGAGGAGAGGAGAGGAGAGGAGAGGAGAGGAATCTTTCAGACTCCAGGTTAGGTCATTCAAACAAGGATTTCAAACAAAACATGATACAGGTGGCACCATTACTATGACTAAGAATCAGGAATATAAGGGACTTGTTAGTTTATACAGACACCATATCTTTCCAGTAGTTCTACACCCCACTTTGTTTTCAGTCTGGGTCAGCATGTATCATTAATGTGGATGCTAATTTTTTGCAGCGATATTCTCTTTTTCAAACCTGATGGATCATAAGGAATATACAGTAGATTTCAACACTTTAGTACAAATAACAGCACCATGGTAATATATCTCATCAAATTTAAGTGTGAAATGTTATGTATTTAGGCTGACCATACATCCCGTTTTGAACGGGACAGTCCCGTTATTTTAACTTTTTCCAACCGTCCCGTCGTTCTGGACAAAATCTCCATTTTGTCCCATTTTCAAAGTTAGAGTGTGTGCGTGCGCTTGCGCACTCTGGCACACCTCCCTGCGCACCTCCCTGGCGCGCACCTGCCTACGACCCTCCCTGTGTGCCTGCCTGCGTGCCAGCGCGCGTGCGCCTGTGTGCCGGCACACGCGCGTTAGGGTCCCGTTTTCGTCTCAAGGAAATATGGTCAGCCTATATGTATTGGGCATATGGCGAAATCCTTAAAAAGTTGCAAAAGGAAACATGTACATAATACATTAAATGACAGAGATTAGTGTGCAAAAGCTGCCATTCCAAGCACTACACAGGTCCAGCTGTGCCAAGGTTGGGCTGACACTACAAACTGCTTTTAGTTTGGAGGATTAACTTCCAGAAAACTGCTGGACCATCCCAGAACAGCCAAATCAGTGTGGTCTGGAAAAGGAACAGAATATTCTGGAATTCTCCAGAATGTTCTATTTCTGGAGTAAAAGGTTTTGCACATTGGTAGTAGGAATGGTACTCCTTTGGTGGATCAATTTGAGCTGCATGAATTTGTTTCCCTTCCGAATATAAAGGAGTATTGAGAGTAAATAATTGTCTTCCTGTTATTATTTTGGTATTAACTTTGAAGATATTAGGATTTTCCTACTTGTTGAATCGGCTGATTTAAACCTTCTGCTTTCTGTTTCTACTTTCCCTTGGGAACTGTCTGTTTATCTCACTTTCACTTTGTGTAAACATACTTTGGAACATTTTCATATCTTCGACTTTCGCTGGTTAAACTCCTAGGGGGTGCCACAATCTACTGTGTGAGACATGGAGGATTTTAAACAGATTTTTTCTGACTACCATCAAGATTTTAAACAGATCTTTTCTGACTCCTATCAAGTTTTTATACAAGACATTCAGGACATAGTGGAAAATATGAGTGTTAAAATGTGTCATCAGGTTGGGGATATAGTGGATGAAATTGAGGAATTCAACAGTGATAGGAATGTCTCTTCTAAGAATGAGATTGGGATTTCTGTTGAGATGCTGGATGAAGATTGGATAGTGGAGTTGGAGAAATTCAACGGAGAGAGGGATCTGCAAGCAATAAGTAAAATTGACTTTTTGGTGAAATGTTATGAAAAAGAAGGGGTCATTATGTATGGGAGGTTTTCTGAAGAAAAGTTGGGATTTTTGAGGTGGGCAGTTGGGCTGTTTGATTTTTTCAAGAGAAAAGCTCTGTGCACATTGTGGGGATATGTAAATGCTTTGGTTTATTTTGAAGTGGGTTAAGGGTTAAGGGTGTTTTTCTGGATCGCTTTTAGGGTTGGACTGATGTTATTTGTTTTTAAGGATATGGATTAAGATTATTAGGGTATAAAATGTTTATTTGGATGGTTTTAAGAATTTGATTTAAGGTCATTGTTTTGAATTCCTTTCCTTTTTGGGGTTTATTAAGATTAAGGTTATGGCTGCGAGAGCTGGACCATAAGGAAGGCTGAGCGAAGGAAGATAGATGCTTTTGAACTGTGGTGTTGGAGGAAAATTCTGAGAATGCCTTGGACTGCAAGAAGATCAAACCAGTCCATACCCCAGGGAATAAAGCCAGACTGCTCACTTGAGGGAATGATATTAAAAGCAAAACTGAAGTACTTTGGCCACATAATGAGAAGACAAGATACCCTGGAGAAGAAGCTGATGCTAGGGAAAGTGGAAGGCAAAAGGAAGAGGGGCCGACCAAGGGCAAGATGGATGGACGATATTCTGGAGGTGACGGACTCGACCGTGGGGGAGCTGGGGATGGTGACGGCCGACAGGAAGCTCTGGCGTGGGCTGGTCCATGAAGTCACGAAGAGTTGGAAGCGACTGAACGAATAAACAACAACAAACATTATTTATGTTAGGGTTTGATAAACCCAGGAATTTACTTCTAGATATAAATTATACAGAGAGGCTTGATTTCTAGGTAAAAGGTGAAATATTCTGCACAGTCACCCAATTAGCAGCCATTGTTGTAGGAATGATGTGTCATGTGTAGCTCATAACAACAGGTGCTCAGAGTTAGGTTGGGTGTGGTGAATAACGAGAGTGACCTATAATGTGATTGGTCAGGTTCACTATATATGCAGAGACATTCTCATTTCCCATTATTCCCATTTTACCTCGTGAAAGCTGTATCGTTGATGGTGTATCATTTGTTACTTGTGGAAGTGATCTGTAAATACGTATGTATATAAAGTAAATAGGATATTTGATATAACTTCTGTTTGGAGTCCATTTACTGCATAGTACGTGGATCACTGGTGCCTAGGAGAGAGAAGCAGGCCGCTCCATCCGCGCTCCCTCTGACAATTTAGTATAATGGCAGACAATTTATGTGCTTTTTAGTTTGACTTTTATTATAGTAGACAGAAATGTATAGAATAGTAGTAGGAAGGGAATAATTAAATAAGTGTTATTTTGGGGGGGAAGTTGTTTAGGAGGTTTATATGATTTTTTTCCTTTATTTTAATATAAGGGGAGGGAGTAACTGTACGTACTGATTTTTATAATGTGCTAAAGGGGAATGATTTATAGAAATAATGGGATTTTGGTTTAATATAGAGTAAGAGACTGATTATGGAAAATTTTTATATATCCTTGCTGTTAAAAGTCGGAAGTCACATCTTTCTGTAATGTAAAAAAAATTCTTTTATGTTTTCACACCTTTTTAGTTTTTCTTCTCTTTTTTGTTTTTTGTTTTTTCGTAGCTTTTATCTTTCTCTTTAAACTTAATAAAATTCATAATTAAAAAAAAAGGAATAATAGGAAAGGGGCAGGAGTGATGAAGCATTTTAATGTTCTTTGAAATTAAGGAAAGAATTAGATAATAAAAATCCTTAACAGGATTGAGGCTTTTCTCGATGTGTGAAAGAGAGTTCAACTATGATTGCCCTTTGGAACATTCTCCCCCTGGAGGTGAGGCAGGCCCCCACACTCCTGACCTTCCGAAAGCAATTGAAGACCTGGCTCTGCCACCTCGCCTGGGATTGGGGGGGGGGGAGTAATAGCTCCTCTTGGAAGTGGCTGGCACCATAGAGTTCCTTTAAACAATAACATAACCTCTTGGATTTTATATATTTATATATTTATATCTATTTAATTGGAATGATGTATTGTATTTTATATGTTTTTAATTAATCAATTTTGTTGTAAACTGCCCAGAGTCCCCTTGTGGGGGGAGATGGGCGGTGATATAAATTGAACAATAAATAAAAAATAAATTGTGCACAATAGAACCAGTCCCTTTCTTGGGTATTTTCACAGTACATCCCTGCCTTAGACAGGGCTATTTCTGAGGAGGTGACTGATTCTATCTGCCACCACTTTGCAAAATCGGATACTGTTTACTGCTTACGTGACACATGCAGATCACTGGTCTCTGAGTCACTGAATAAGCCTCCAGGATGAGATGAGATGATGCATAGTCCTAAAACTTATTGAACTAAGTGGTCTTCCCAGAGGCTCAGCCATTAATACAGAGCTTTCCAAACTGTGTGTCGGGACACGTTAGTGTGTCGGCTGCAGTGTCTGGGTGTGTCGCGGCTGCTGCTGCCTCCAAGCCCTGCCAGGATTCCACGCAGGTCCTAGTGCCTGCCTTGTGCCTTGCTGCCTCCAAACCTGCCCTGCCAGGATTCCACACAGGTCCTAGTGCCTGCCTTGTGCCTTGCTGCCTCCAAACCTGCCCTGCCAGGATTCCACGCAGGTCCTAGTGCCTGCCTGGTGCCTTGCTGTAAGAGTGTGTCGCAAAATGATGCCCTGCTGTAAGAGTGTGTCGCGAAATGATGCATGTCTAAAAAGTGTGTCACCAACATGAAAAGTTTGGAAAGCTCTGCATTAATAAAACATGCAAGAGGATAGCATCACACACACACACAAAAATCAAGGCTGATGGAATGAGTCATGCTGAACTCAGAAAAGAGAAAGAAAAAAGAAAGGAAATCTATACTGCTGGGAATGAAAAGTGCAATGCACATACTTAACTGTCTCTTTTAATCATTTCTGATTAAATAATGGGAGAGTTAGAGGGGGAAAATCAAATTTCCCACCACCATTCATGGACAAGCAGTTAAACATAAAACAGTAGATTAATGACACTTCTGAATTTACACACTTCAAGTTAATCATTTATTTTCAGTATGTTTATACTTCCCAACTCAATCATAACTTCTCCTGGTTTAATACACACACACAAATGTGTATATAGCCACCCACCCAATCAGCTAACTTACTAAACCCTGAATGTACACTCAGAAGAAAACCGTTTTCAACAAAATGCAGAAAGGTAGAAGTGAAGGTGCCAAGATGATTGATTTTTACTATGTGCCATCAAGTCAGTTTCAACTCTATACCCCCTTAAAATCACATAGGGATGAGATCCTCAACATCTCATTCCTATCCATATCCATGAACTGGGCAGGCTCCACCTAACGATGAAAGTCCCTAAGGTATCTGAAGCTAAACTATGTAGGCCAACAGCAGCACTTTGAATTGGACATGAAAGCTTACTGGCAGCCAGTGAAGCAACCATAGAACAGGTGTAAATGGAACCTTTCCATTGGCTGCCAGGGATAAAACTAGAGTATGATCTCCACCAGCAGTTTCATATGGATGTTAAAGAGTAGTCCATTAATGCGGAGCCCTAGGTACACCATGCTGGAGAATTAATCAGTTGTGGAGTCCTTGGTGCTCTCTGAGCCTTGTTGTTTTCTTGCAGATGTTTCATTGCCAGGCTAGGCAACATCTTCAGTGCAAAAAGGGAGTGGGACTTGTTCTCTGTTTATATATCATGGCTTGTCCTGCTTGTGTTGGTGGGGGTGTTAATCAGTTCCACCATTCCTCCCCTGCCACTGACTGAAATGATTCACTACTGCACATAACAGAACTACTATAAAATAGTGCCTCCAACTCATAATTCCCATAGGTGGTCCGAGATACTATGGTCGATGGTACCAAAAGCTCCTAAGAGATCTAATAAGACAAAAATGGGTGCCCTCCCATCATCCGGGTCTCAACATATGTAGGTCATCCACCAGAGCAACACATTCTGAATCCAGACTGAATCCTGACAAAAAATGACCTAGATAAGCCACTTCATCTAAAATTCTCTGGAGATGAGCTCCCACCAACATCACTACAACCTTTTCCCAAAAAGGATGTTGGAGACAGGACAATAGCACTCAAGTAAGGCTGGAGAGACAGCTTTTTCAAGAGAAAGTGCTCCAGCACCTTTTTAAAGACTGGTGGTCTTAAAAAGACTTCCGTCTGTCAAATAAACATTTATCAGTCAGGCTTTTTCTGTCGCAGCACCTGCTCTCTGGAACACCATACCCCCAATATTAGATAGGCTCTGACTCCCTCAGCTTTTCACAAAGCACTTAAGGCCTGGATGTGCTCCCAGGCATGGAGGTCAGGCAGTTAGATGGCCCATGAGATGTTATTGTTACTGCTGGGTGTTTATTGAGATTATTCTTGGTGACCGTTGTAGGTTTTTATGCTTTTCCTGATTTTTTTCTTTTTTGTACTGTTCTTAGTGTATTGTTAGCTACCTAGAGTAGCATTTGTGAGATGGGTAGCCATATAAATTGAATGAATGAATGAATGAATGAATGAATGAATGAATGAATGAATGAATGAATAGCTTTTCTACACCAAGGCAATTTCTACACCATGACATTGTGACATGTCAGCCATAGGCATCTATTAAAAGTTACAGTGACGTCAAAGTGATATGGGCATAATAACAAATAATACAATTATGTGATTCGAGTCAGGCACATTATGATGTCTGATGTAAATACACAAATCACATCCTTTGCACAATGACATGATGTCAACTAATTTGCAGATACACATGATGTCACCAATCATTAGGATATGTGCTTATTTTCCACTGTCAGCATTTGGTTAGTAAAGGACTATCACAAAATCCACATTAAAACTATTTCCACACTTATTATGAACAATCCAGTATAAAAAAATTAATCCCATCTCTTTATATGTTCACAGATTGAGTTGAGACAATCATAATAATAGTGATTTAATTCAGTAGTTGTATAAAATGTAAACCTAAACCCAAGTGGCACCAACCAAGAACTAATCAATAAAGCACATTTCTAGGTTTCTAGATTCATGTTGAGTGCATCCACAGGGGAGGCAGGCAAGGCAAATGGCAGCTGTATCACAACCTAAACTCTGCCCCATGTGTGCAACACCATGATGTAAGCATCAATGGGCAGAGTTCATCTCGTTATATCACACGACACACGTTTCTTCATTTTGGCATCACTGTGGCTAATTATGAAAAGTATGTCTAGTGAAATGATAAAGGGAGAGGGACTAGGAATGATAAAGAAATCCATAGAAGAGAATAACTGCAAGAAAAACACAAGGATGAAAGAAATGAATCGTATGCACCGAAATGCTTTGTAACAATAAAAAGGCAGAGAGGTTTAGGGATTGCTGTTGATGCAAAATAGATTTAGCTATGTTTCCTTTTCTTTTTCTTAACTCATGCCTTAATTTGTTTGGTTCTCTTATTTCATTTCTGTGCTTTTCTGCATAACAATCCTTACCTTGAGAGCGAACAGTATGATGTATATTTGTGTAATGATGGATAATGAAGATGAACTTGATTAGAGATGCCAAGTAGGAATATGTTTAACCTCCATTTATCATCCAGTATATAGGCTTTTATGCTCCTTGGACTCATAGTAGTAGTGACAAGGAACATTTTTCACTAACAGCACCTGACTCAATTTGCTGTTGGTGCTTTACTGTTCAGCAGTAGGTGGGTATTATTTATTTTACTCTTTGTATATTTGTAATTATTTTAGACTATCTGAAACTTGGACAAAGCAAGATAAAAGGACTGTACAACACACTGGACTTGAACAACACATTAAAATGTTGGTATAACCAAATTTTTCTCCAGGATGTCTCTGCAGCTTTAAGGAATAGAGATATGCTATGTGGACGCCCTGCACAGTGAGAAGCAAATTTGGTTCACCTATTTCTGCACTAAACTTAACCAATAGTCTTGAAGTCCTCTTCCGCACTGAGAGCCTGTGTGGTGTGGTGGTGAAGGGATTGGCCTAGGTCCTGGAATACCCAGATTAAAGTCCAACTTCAGTCATGGGAAACTCATTGGGTTAATCTCCCTCAGCTCAGCCTACCTCATAGGATTGCTGCTGCATGAACAAAACAAAGGGAGAACCCCAGATAAGGCCCTTTGAGCTCATGGAGAAAAGTCAGGATACAAATCTAACAAACTGAATAATAAATTGCTTCTTCATAAAGAGCAGCATTTCAGCATGCCTAAAAATAATATTTTCATTCTGGCAAAACCAGACAGTTGACAGTATACACTGACACTTCATTCTAAATTTAACATTATCATCCAGTGAAGAATCTATTTCATACAGATATAATGCTTGCATAGTATTTTATATAACAGGCGATATTCTACATATAAGGCTGTAATCCCATAGTTCAGGGGTGGGCAACGTCAGGTCCGGGGGCCGTATAAGGCCCGCGGGGCTCCCGCCTAAGGCCCGCGGGGCTCCCGCCCGCAAACCCCACCCCTTCCACGCAATTGGCTCCTGCCCGCAAACCCTGCCCCCCAGTGCTTGTGATTGGCTCCCGCCCGCAAACTCCGGCCCCCGGTCCGCGGAAATCCCAGAAACCCCGGCCCCCACCCCCCTGGTCCCCAGTTATAAATATCCAAATGGCCCTTGGCAGAAAAAAGGTTCCCCACCCCTGCCATAGTTGTTCGCAAATGATCCATTTTCTGCTTGTTTTGCTTGAAAAAGATCTCCCCCCTCCCCTCAACACTTTGTCTTCTTAACTAGCTGGTGCATAGTGCATATGGGATACCCATTCAACCATGTTTCAAGTCTGTTCTCAGAGACATTTTACCTAATTGGTTGTACAAAATTTACATGTGATTGAAGTTAGTTTGGGACAAAAATCTTTCCTGGCAATTCTGAATGAAATTGACAGTGACACATGGCAAGGGGGACATACAGTATTCCTTTGTCTCACAATACCATTCCAACAATAGAAGGGATTCTTTGTCCTCACTGTAAATATCATCTAGCCAAATCTAATTGGATATGAGTTTCTATGATGTCATCACGTTGACTAATGGCACTTTAGGCAAGCCGTTGTCTTTCATGCTCAGTTTGTACATCTGCACCAAGTGGAAGAGTACTAATGTAATTCTCAGGGTTCCTGTAAATATCCTAGGTACTGTGTTGTAGTGATCCAACTCAGGTTTAGTTGTATTTTAAGTCACCACTCTCTTTCAGTGCAATTATGGCCAAAAAGTTAAACCTTGGTCTCATTAGACCATAACACATTTTCCCACATGCTTTTGTCAGACTTGATGTAGGTTTAAGCAAAATGTAGCTGGGCTTAGATGTTTTTCTTTGAACTTTTTGGCCATAATTCCAAAAAGGATGTTTGGCGCAAAAACAACACTGCGCATCACCAAAAGTGCACCATACCCACAGTGAAGCATGGTGGTGGCAGCATTATGCTTTGGGGCTGCTTTTCTTCAGCTGGAACTGGGGCTTTAGTCAAGGTGGAAGAATTATGAACAGTTCCAAGTATCAGTCAATTTTGGCACAAAACCTTCAGGCCTCTGCTAAAATGCTGAAGATGGAGACGAATTTCGCCTTTCAACACAACAACGTCCCAAAGCATACCTCCAAATCAACAAAAGAATGGCTTCACCAGAAGAAGGTCAAAGTTTTGGAATGGCCCAGCCAGAGCCTGGACCTGAATCCAACTGAAAATCTGTGGGGTGCCCTGAAGAGGGCTGTGGAGAGGAGATGCCCTCGCAATCTGACAGATTTGGAGCGCTTCTGCAAGGAAGAGTGGGCAAAGATTCCCATGGCAAGATGTGCCACGCTGACAGACTCCTACCCCAAAAGACTGAATGCTGTCATAAAATCAAAAGGTGCTTCAACAACGTATTAGTTTAAGGGTGTGCACACTTATGCAACCACATTCTAGTTTTTTTATTTTTATTTTTCCACCTAAAAGATTTCAGTTTGTTTTTCAGTTGAATTGCACAGCTTGTATGTTATATTAAAGGTGGAAAAAATTCTGAAGTGATTTATCTTGGTCTGATTTTTTTACATCTCAAAAACCTGGCATTTTAACAGGGGTGTGTAGACCTTTTATATCCACTGTAGATATAGATATAGACATACACAAAAGAAAGAAAGGACATACCAATGCTTTTTTCTCAAGCTGTTGGCTATTACATCACCCCACCAAATTTTTAAAAATAAGTGAGGTTTCTAAGTACCAACCAAAGTTCACCAAATCAATTCTGATGCCTTTTCTTATAGCCTTTTGTTGTCGAAAATAGTCCCCACTTACCAGAATATTTGTAGTATAAGCACTGTTGATGGCAATTGCATTAACCAGCAAATCCAGAATTTTGGCTGGAACAGAATTTGGGTCAGGGATCTCTTTGTAATGGACATCTCCAACATAGGCTTGCACTACTGTCATTCGGTTAGTTGTTAAAGTCCCTGTTTTATCAGAGCAGATGGCTGTAGCATTTCCCATAGTCTCACATGCATCTAAATGACGGACCAGATTGTTATCTTTCATCATTTTCTGAAAGGGAAAAGTAATAGGTAAATAAATAAAGTATTTTATTCTAATAGAATGCATAACCATATAAAAATAATTTTATTTTAAAAATTTTATAAAATATTAGTATAACATAAAATAAATTTATATAAAATAAAACTTAAAATGTAATGCGTTAATATTCTTCAAATTATATTTATTCTTGGTAAGAGTTATATATGCTCAGGTACAGAAAATTCATTTTAATTCACTTCCTGAAACTGTGAAATTAATATAACTTATATGTAGGCCAAGATGGTTTTGAAACTTTTCGAGAATATAAGGCAAAAAAATTTACAATAAAAACAAAGACATAAAGTGGCAACTTATTCATTGCCATAAAGTGCCAATAAATAATACAGTACATAAATCATAAGTTGTCTCTTTGATTCTTTCTAGCAAATAGTAGTCTTCACTAGTATATTCATTTTATGTCAATGGATTTCTAATGAAAATGGTTCCTTTACCAACATTATTAATTTAAAAACCTTTCTCCAACCTGGTACTCTTGTGATGCACTGGAACTAAGGATGTGTAAAAAAGGTAAAAGTTCCCCCCGCACATTTGTGCACTCTAGGGGCCGGTGCTCATCTCCGTTTCTTAGCCGAAGAGCCAGCGTTGTCCGAAGACGCTTCCACGGTCATGTGGCTGCATGACACGCGTGGAACGCTGTTACCTACCCACCAAAGTGGTACCTATTCATCTACTTGCATTTGCATGCTTTCAAATTGCTAGGTTGGCAAGAGCTGGGGCGAGTGCAGGAGCTCACTCCGTCACGTGGCGCTCGGGTCTCGAACCTCCGAACTTGCGATCTTCCGATCAACAAGCCTGGCATCTTACCCGCTGAGCCACCACGTCCTAATAATAATAATAATAATAATAATAATAATAATAATAAGTAATAATAAATAAATAATAATAAAGGATGTGCAGCCCCCAATAAATATTAGTAAAAATGATGAACATAATACAGAAAGAAAAGGAATGATGTCCCTATCAGATGTATTCAATGAGAAGGTTCTACTAGAGGAGTGCTGCACAACTGGAGAAGACTGAGAATAAGAACCAGAAAGGCACGAGCAAGTCACTGAGGAATAAAAATGAGAAATTAGGTAAGAATTAGTAAACTGATTAGATTTTAAATGGGACTCCTTGCAAAGTAACACTAACCACAGAATGGTCTTTTGTCCAATCAACTCTCTAAAAGTCTAAATTGGTGAACATTATATGAGAGAGCAACAATTTCAATAGTATAACTGTATTATGTTCCTTTTATCTGTGTTGAATCTCCTTGCATTTGTTTCAGAGAATGACACTGAGTTCTAACATTGCGAGGGAAGGAGAAGAATTTATCTCTATCCACATCTTCCATATTATGCCTTATTTTATGTATCTCTGTTAGGTAGCATCTAGAGAAAGCCCCAGATGATATTGTTCTCCCCTCATTTTGGGTGTCCTTTTTTGTACTTTAACCAGCTCTAGTATCTTTTTTGAGTGCACAACCAACTCTGTACATAGTATTCCAATTACTCTCTCATCATAATTTTACATAATGGCACTAATGCATTGTCAGTTCTATTTTCAATTCTCTTCTTATGAATTCCACATGAGGAATCTATTTTTAAAGCAGCCTGGGTTGACTTTTTCATCTCACTCTTCAGCATGATTGCATGCTACCAGCTCAATAAATTTTAGATTCATTGAATTGTAAAGTTAGGATTTCTAGAGCTAAAAGAATGTTGATGCCAGTACAGGGATCAAATAATATTTCAAAGGTTTTGCTGCACAGACCTGAGAACCTGCTTATGTCAAACTACTTAGCAAAGATGAATCAAATAGGGTATGGGAATGAATAGAGACAGCAGCTGGTATAATATTAATTTAGCAGGCTGTTGTTTAAAGAAAAAAAAGCCCCAGATCAGAAGGTTTTTCTGCTCTTTTAATATACCAGTGCAAATACTAAGTTTCTACTCCTTCTCTCTCTCTCTCTTTTTAACGGGATATGCACTGGCACTCACTGGAAATAACAACAACAACAACAACAAACAACAACAACAACAAGCCAGTGAATCTACATCATATGTTTCCTGCCACACATTGTAAAGCAGCTCATAGTATCAGAGAGTTGGAAGGGGCTTTAGAGGTCACTGATCCAACCACCTGCTCAGTGCTGGCTGGGGAATTCTGGGAGTTGAAGTCCATATATCTTAAAGTTACCATGGTTGAGGAACAGTGCACTAGAACAGTGCACTCATGATCATCCAGCTTCTATTTGAAGACTTCTAGTGAAGCAGAACTCACTGTTTGTTTGTTATTTATTTATTGTTTCAATTTATATGGCCACCCATCTCAGATTCATGACTCTGGGTGGCTAAGAGCAGTTAAAAACACCATAGAACAACATACAACAATAAAAATAATATATACATAATTGGCAGCCAAGGTAAATAAAATAAAATAAAATAAAACAGCCAGCAACAAATCAATGCAGCCATTGCATGGGCCCTGCCGCACATCCGGATCCCCAAGCAGACAACCATTTCTTTAAGACCTTATGGAAAGCCAGCAGGGTTAGGGCCAACCTCATCTCTGGGGGAGTGATGTTTCAAAAGGTGGGTGCTATGACGGAAAAGGTTCTGTTTTTGGGCCCCGCCAGATGGCACTCCCTAATAGGAAGGAGTCAGAGCACGCCTTTCTTGCCGGACCTAATGGAGTGGGTAGACACCATTGGGGAGAGACGCTCCCTTAAATAACCTGGCCTCATGCCTCAAAGGGCTTTATAGGTATCTACCAGCACCTTGAATTGAACCTGGAAGCATACTGGCAACTGATGCAGCTTGTAGAACAGAGATGTAACATGCGCTAATCGAGGAGCACACATAACTGCCTAGGCCGTTGCATTCTGTGTCAGCTGCAGCTTCTGGAGGCTGTTCAAGGGCAGCCCCATGTAAAGTGTATTGCAATAATCAGCTCCCAATAATTTGGGAGGTGACCAAGGCATGAGTGACCGTGAGCAGAGCCCTCCCATCAATCCTTCAGATATCTGAAGTCTATACTGCCTCTCAGCCAACCTTTCTGAAGGCCAAAGATATCCAGCTCCTTTAACTATTTCTCATGTGGCTTTGTTTCTAGACCCTTCACTACCTTGATAGTCCTCCTCTGAACTTGCTCTAATTTGTTGCTGTCCTTTTTGAACTATGGAGCCCAGAATGTTCAAAGAAGATCTGGCCAGGGCACAATCAGGCACAATTACTTTCCTTGATCTAGACTTTATGCTCCTGTTAATGCTCTCTAAGATAGTTTTTTTTCCTTTTTAATAGCTGCATACACTGCTGGCTCATGTTTAACTTGTGGTCGACAAGGTCACCCAGCATATATTATACTGCATATAATATACATGTCAGGGAGACCTGCACTGCTAAGTAAAAGAATTCTCTCCAAGTCAATGTTATTGCAACTACATCTTAAATTTTTACTTAGTGTTGAGGGTTCTGTCAGCTGCCCCTTTTTGTCCCCTATTCACTTGACTACATCTTTTAAAACCCCTTTAAAAAGCCTCTTTCATTCTGTGCTCTATCCCCAAACAAGCAGAAGAACCCATGGAGAAATTGCCAAGTGGGCGGAAACACTGTCCCGCAGGCCTCCAGCTTCTTTCACTGGGCTGTGAACTGGCCTGGTACTGACCTGTCATCCCATCACAGTCTTTCATGCCACGTGGTCTCGGACAAGAAAAAACTAGCCTGGAAAACAAACTGGAAGGTTGGGCCTTAGAATCTTTGAAGCAGAATCTGCTCCATTTTCTGAATATACTCGAAAACATCAAGCAAACATTGGCCATTGTGGAGCTTTTTATGAAATAAAATGCATCAAAGAAAAAGAGACACTCCAGCATTCAACACAAATTATCCTCCCTTTCCCCTCCCCCCAAAAACCTCAGTAGGAGCTCCACTAGCGGTCAATGGAAATGATGGAGAACAAAAACGTGCTTATCACAATAGCAAGTGCAAACAGCTTCACGAATAACATTAAATATCTTGGCTCTGTAAGTAAGCAATGTACAATGCAACCTCATTCTCCTAATAAAAATCCTTGGTATGTATGTATGTATGTATGTATGTATGTATGTATTTATTTATTTATTTATTTATTTATTATTAAATTTCTATGACTGCCCATCTCCCCCTCAAGGAGGGACTCTGGGCGGTTTACAACTACAACAAAAGATCATTAAAATACAATACATATAACAATAAAAATACAAATACAATAAAATCCAAGTGGCAGGTGGTTCTTACAGTGAAGATAAAAATATTTAAAATATTTGTTATCACTTCTTTGCCCTAGGTCCTGTCCCTATCAAATACACTCATATAGTTTATCATTTATTTGAATTATAATTTAATTTGCTAACAAAATACCAATGTTTAAAAAATGGTTTACCGGCAAATAAAATTACCCTGAAAGAATTGTGCATCAGGGTTTTCTATTTTGATTTTAGTTTTGAGATTGCAACTTACTTTTACAGAATAAGCAAGGGAGATGGTAACTGCAAGTGGAAGTCCTTCTGGGACAGCAACTACAAGCACAGTCACACCAATAATGAAGAACTTGACAAAATACTGAACATATATGGGGGTGCATTCAGGCAGCCATAGCTTCTTGTTGACCACAAAGTTTTCAATAGTAAAGTATAGTACTAAAATGATGACTGTGATTGCTGACATTACCAAACCTGGAACAGACAAATATATAAATATTTATTATTGTACAAGTAATTTTTTGTGTGTGACATAAAAATAATCTTCTGAAAAATAAAATCAGCACGTTTTACATATTACACCAGAATAGAACATTCCTAGTCTAAGACATATGGAGGACATCAGATGGGAGAAATCCAAGAAATTCATTAGTCTTTCTTTGGGGCATCAGAAGCCAGCCACAAGTGCTTAATGCTTTAGTATAAAATGGTCCCACTGATGCCATCATGATTTTATTTTATTCTTGGAGGGGATTTTTTGTGATAAAAAGGGAAATGGGGAAAAGGTTCTAGAGCAAGGATTCCAGGGCAAGGATTATGGAGAGGGTTATAAAAGGTTATAAAACAGAAGAAAAAGGAAGGCAAGGAAGGTGAAGTCAGTTGTGTACTGACTTCAGATGTCAGAAGTTTCTAGGGTTAAGGATGAAGTTTGGAATAGCTCTTTTCCTAATTGAAATTCCAATGTAACTGACGGCTATCAGATACATTGGCTTAGAACCTAAGAGCTCTTGAGGAAGTTCAAAGCAGGAAGTTTTTTCTGTCCCTCCTCACTTTCTGAACTCTCCCAAAAGTTGGGGGAGGGGGGGAGAGGAGCACCAGGAAGTGGAATGGGCACAGGGAACTATTAAGAAGTAAAGAGGATGAGGAACTTCCCTTCTTTGAACTTCCTTCAATTACCTTAGGATTTGGGCCACAGCTTTCAAATCACAGTAAATGCTTTTTGGTGATCCAATTCCCACATTCTTAACAATGATGAATTATCAAATGCTGGAATGCCATGAGATTTGTATGCATGTAGGTGAACTACATTACTCAGATGAACTGAGCATCTCTCAATGCTTTATATGAAATTGCCAATGGCCTGCAGCTGTACTGGCATGTGTCAGTTTGCCTGCATCCATTCTAACTATACCTTAGTCTCATGAATGTATCCCAAACAAGTTACATTCCAAGCGCTACACTACGCATAAATACATTAATAGTTTGATATGAAAAGGAGATAACTGGTTCTTATCTATTCACTATCAGAATGTTAACCTTCTTACAGTACCTTCTGTCTTTGTAGTTTAATCATAAACACACATTTCAATAAAGCATGTAATTAGCTTGCATATTTATATTGAAAATATTAGAAGTGACACATAAACTACTAAATTTAAAGTAAATTACTCTAGCCATTTCAAGTTTTGACCATGAAGAGTGAAAAACAGGAAGTGTTGATTTGTAAAAATAAAGAAAACACTGTTAGATATACGGATCTAAGGGTCACTGAAACGTTTGTCATAACTTCAGCAAGTATTTAGGAATAAATGTTTATCACAGCTAGAATAGTCCAGAATCTTAAATATTCTCTTCCACTATATAGACTTGATACTGTGTCTCCTTAAAAGTGCATAGTAATTTAAGAATCCTGATACATACAGAGTTCAATACACAGTTGAATAAATGCTATGCTCATATCAAATATGGGTATTGATGTTTCCATGCTGCCTTTGACATTTTTATTTTTTCTTTAAATTAAGTTTTATTTTACAATCAGGGTTGTGTAAAACATTTCATATTTGAACTGCTCTGAATTTGAAACAAACTATTTTGAACTCAAAAGGGGTGTTTCAAATTTGGGACATTTTGCAGATCCCTGATATGCTCCAATTGCCTGTTTGACCCACACTTATGCAATAGTAAAAGATAACATGTCATGGTTAGAATTATAACTGCATATTCCAGATGCATTGGGGAGGAGAAGAAAGGAAATTATTTTGTTACTTTTTTCCTTTTCTCTTGTTGACAGTAAGACAAGGTTTGTTGTGACCCATGGTTTATTTGACTATGATTATTAAACCAAAGTTTTTTGAACTTACACATCATGATAATTACAAACCATTTTTTAATCTTTACCTATCAGTCTAAAACCAAACAAATATACTTTAGTTTAGCAGCATATGTGAACTAGTAATATGCTAGAGAGTGTTGATTTATTGCTCTCCCAAATTTTCTAGGATCGTTTTCTGCAAACTGATGTTAGGAATCTAACATCAGAACTGACCACGTTAAGGAAGACTAGGCTAATATGGTTTTCACTTAATATATATAGTACCACAGAAGCGTGTATCTTACCTGCTTTGCCTATTTGGACAGCCAATTTAGTTAGCTTCCCTTGGAGGACAGATTTTTCTTTCTTGGGCATGTTGGATTTCTTCTTATATTTATCATCTCCCTCTCCACCTTCGGAACTCTTGAGTGGCTGCATCTCCATTGCAGCTGCCCCATCCTGCTGTTTGGCTTAAATACAAAGCAGTATTTGGGGGGGATTATACATTCCTTAGAAAAGCTAAGAATCAGGATTATAATTTTGATAGAATTATAAGTAACCATTAGTCATTCTTCATACTATAAAGAACTTTAGATGTAAGATCTTTTGCTGCCTTATCTTCAGACTGGATGAGTTAATCTATGCAGTCAATTTATGCATTCAGCTATGGACTGAATAAACTTACATTATTAAATAAAAATGTAAGTTTATTATATTTTTGCTACATTTAATAATAAATGTGTTTAAATGTGTTTTATTAGCAATTGCATAATCATAAATCTAGCATTTCTCCAACAGTGTTACAGTGTTTCAATGTATTTTTTTAAAATTCATACAGTGTTTCTGTGTGAATTAAAAAGGATTTAATATCTCAAAATACATTTCTCCATATTTTTTCCACGATAGTCAGAAGGTGGGCTGAATCTATGGCATATATATAGATATCTATGAAGACTTCCTTTGAAATATTTAAGCAAATCAATACTGAAGTACTTCACTTCATCATCAGAGAGCTGTATGAGGTTAGAGGTAAGCAATCTGATATTCACCAGATGTTTTGTTAGTCTACACTTCCCACAGTCTCTAGCTATTGTTTATGCTCACTAGGGACTGATGGAAGTAACTCAAAATAGTCCTTAGGATTAGATTATAGCTTTCCAAACTGTGTGTCGCAACACTTTAGTGTGTCACAACACACAGTTTGGTATGCCGCAACGCAACCCGAAAGCGGCGGTGGGGAGGTGTATGGTGGCGGCGGCCGCGGCCGCGGCAGTGGCGCGCCATCAGCGCTTCGGCATTTTAGCGGAGGCTGCCGCCGCCGCCGTACAAGCCACCGCCACGCGCCCCCCCCACGCAGCCGCCATGCATGCTCCCGCCCCTGCGCACGACCCCGCACCGCCGCCACTGCTGCCATTGGTGTGTATTTATTTATTTATTTATTTATTTATTTATTTATTTATTTATAAAATTTATATGGCTGCCCCACTTGTGATTCTGGATGCATAAAATCATCAAACTACAAGTCAATAATAACAAACAGTACAGTTAAAAGCAACAAAAATTAATATGCAATTGGAAACTTTTCTGTTTTCTTTCATTTATATTTTCTTCTTCAGTTTGAAAAGGATAGTTTAGACATAATGTATGAAATAGATGTTTACATATCATAAATTTTGAACAGACAAATGATGGTGGAAATATTACTGAGTCACATTCTTGCTAAAAATTCATGAAACTGCAGAGCATATAGTCAATTCTTTTAAACCCAGACTGTGTATGTGTATACTGTATATATAAAAATTCCCTTCTCACCCCTATGGGTGGTATGTGTCTTCCACAACCTCGGGTCCTCTACCAGAGGCCTGGAGTTTGAGGGTTCTGTGCAGTGTGTTTGTGTGTTTGTGTGTGTGTGTGTGTGTCTGTGTGTGTGTGTCTGTGTATAAGATACTATCAATATGTAGACCAAAATCATCACAGCTTTACGGGTAATCCTTTCACTAAGTAACATACATAGTTAAATATATAAAATCATTAAGATGAGATGAGAGAAACAATTTTTACATTCTGATTCAACTTGCTGAGTAAAGAAGACTCACTGATAGTAGCAGAAGCTAAAAGTGTTTGGATCTAGCTGACTATTCCCATTTTTATTCTATTAAGAATTGTTTTAGACATGCCAAGAGACTAACAAAGGATTTGGATTTTCCTTCCAACATAAAGATTTAAACAACCACAAGCAAAGGACTTCTTTGATACGTATTTCTGTAATAACAAAGTTACTTTTTTTGAACTCTACCATTTTTAAACTTCTTGCTTTAGATGAATTGCTCCTTTACACTTTCTCTTACTGTAACCACACAAAGCATTCACTGTTGAACACTTCCAGATATCCTCTATAAAAATGCCTGATCTGGACATTTTTATGAGGTTGTACTTTTGCCATTTTTAGGGGCGTGGTGGCTCAGCGGGTAAGACGCCAGGCTTGTCGATCAGAAGATTGCAAGTTCGGAGGTTTGAATCCCTAGCCCTCTGTGCGGAGTGAGCTCCCGCACTAGCTCCAGCTCTTGCCAACCTAGCAATTCGAAAGCATGCAAATGCAAGTAGATGAATAGGTACCACTTCGGTGGGAAGGTAACAGCGTTCCACGCACGTCATGCTGGCCACATGACTGTGGAAGCGTCTTCGGGCAACGCTGGCTCTTCGGATAACAAACGGAGATGAGCACCAGCCCTAGAGTCGGACACAACTGCACAAATGTGCAGGGGGAAACTTTACCTTTTTTTTACTTTTGCCATTTAGAATGCCATTATTATGTCCTCCCCACCCTACATTATTTTTTCTAATGGCACTGATATTTACATCAAGAAGCTGGCAGGAGCATCTAGGTGGCCTCAATTCCAGTGGTCAAAATTCTCATTCTCCATACCCCATACCCACCCTTAGTGGATGAAAAGACTGGCAGTGTGTGAGTGCCCAGTATTTACCCCAACCCGCATCTCCAATCCCTAGATGCCACTAATACTTTGCTTTCTAAGCTAATTTTAAAGATCTCCCTTGATATAAAGAACATTACCTTTATTCTGGCTGTTTTCCATATTTCCATCCTGCATTTTGCCTACATGATAAAAATTGTAGCAGACAAAAAACCAAACAAAAAATAAAAACAAAACACAGAGTAAACAATCAGTACACAGAAAGAGCATGACAAGGGCAAATTTAAATTAAAAAAGCAATAAAAATTATGAGCATGTTTCAAATAAAATGTAATGCCCGTTGAGATATTTATATGCACAAATGATCTTCCTGGACAAAAAATTGCAACTAAATTAATAGATTTACCAGTGAGGACTTCCCCATGTATTATGTATTAATAATAGTCATACATATTTTAAGGCAGGGTGGTTTGTATAATTCAGCACCTAAATTAATCATTCCAAATTATCCCAGCAGGTGTTTTCCAACAGCAGTATAGCGAGGGAGGAGGCAAAGGGCAACAGACCAAGGAAAGCAGCACCATGGCACAAACCATGCCCGTTTTCCGTGGGCACCAAAATGCCCCAAAGAAGCAGATCCTGCACTGCAACTCGCTTCTGTCGCTCTGACCAAAGTACTGAGATCCTGCGGATGCCATTTTTCAAATGTTTCATAGTTATGCAGAACTTCCTATACCGATTAGCTTATGGTAAACCCCTTTTAAAAAGCTCTGAGTGCTTTTGAAGTGGAACAGCAGGATGTAAATATTTTAAATATATAATGTTTCAGAGGACCCTGTAATGTGTTTTAAATCACACACCTTTCATCCAGGACCCTGGACAGGTTTTCTGTTGCTTCCTAATCCAGGGGAGTATTCGGATAAACTCAGCTAGGGTTGACATGAAGTTCAGAGCAGAACTAAAATAGGCAGAGCTTGCCTCAAAATATGCACTTATCACAATGATATTTCTCACACTTCTTTCATTTGCTTATAATATAATAAATATAATATAATATAATATAATATTATAATATAATATAATATAATATAATATAATATAATATAATATATAATAGAGCCAGTTTGGTGTAGTGGTTAAAGCACCAGGCTAGAAATCAGGAGACTGTGCTTTAGGCATGAACTCAGCTGGGGGACCTTGTGCCAGTCACTCTCTCTCAGCCCTAGGAAGGAGGCAAGGGCAAACCACTTCTGAAAACCTTGCCAAGAAAACAGCAGGGACTTGTCCAGGCAGTCACCAGGAGTCAATACTGACTCGAAGGCATAATCATCATCATAATCATCATCGTCATCATCATCTGGTTTGTAATCAACACCAGTTTATTGATTTTTCAGGTCTCTTTGTCAGCCAGGAAGCATGGGACTACAACACTCATGTTGCTGACATTTCTGACCTAGCTGTACTTCATCTCCCTTAATCCAGAGCCTTAGTGTCATTATACAGATGAAATCTTTCTTTTCAAAAATTGTGTAGGAAAGATAACAGGCCCAGTGGCTTGTTCTGACCTCTGAGGAGCAAATGCGTACTAAAAGCATTTCATAGTACTAAAATTAATACTTTCTTCTGGCTCTTAAGATGAGCATTTTTCTTCTGGAATATAGTGTAGAAGACATAAGAGAAGAACCCTTCCTTTTTTTTTCAACATTCAAGTCCCCTTTTTTTTTGAGTGTATTCACAGTACAAGTGAAATGTTCAAAGAAACACATTCATTTCCAGGTCATGCTGCCTGGTGCTCATCCATTCCTAAACTCTGATATTTCCTAGGGCTACACTTTGCAGAGAAATCTTTTGCTAATTTTCCAGTTGAGGAAGCTCTGCTAAAATTTCAACAAATCCAGAACAAAAACCACTGATCAAACTCTAAATGGGAAGCTCAAAGGCCATAAAGCTTCTTTTAGTTCACAACAAAATCTCGGTATTGCCTCAGACTAACACAAATTAACCTTTTAAAAAGTATTTTAAAAAATGCTAGAAATACCATTTCTTAAAAGATTCCATCTATTTCCAGAAATTTTGTTTATGCTGTACTATGGCATTTTTTTGTAGTTTGAAACCTACTTAACATAAATAAAGACTGTTATGGACAATCTACTACAATATGCAAATCCAACAGCTCTAGGTATTTATGACAAATCAGATTATATCATATTACTACTGAGATTATATATGACAAAAAAAATTCCAAATGTTAATTCAAATTTTAGAAGAACAAAATTCATTAAAATTCCTGATGAAATCAATCTTTATTGATTGATGTCATATAACTAAAGACATTTGAAATAGCTGAAATTTCCTGCAAAGAAAATAAAATTCAGTAATAGCTGTCTTCAATTCAGTATTTTGCCTAGAACAGTATTCACTAACTCACAAATCATTCCACATTGATTTCAGTAATTCACTGTAATTTCATTTGCACTCCTTTACATTTCTTTCACTGAAATGAATGTGTATGTTCATTTACAAACTCTCATCTTTTGATAAGGAAAATAGGTATCTTTTGATAAGTAATTTTAGAGAATAGTTTTTTTCCTAAATTTGTGGTAAGCAATTGTATATAACGTTTGCAACGTTAGCAAGGAATCCTACATATCCAATTTATTACTGTAAGCTGATTTTACTATTATTTAACCATTAGATGTAATATTTTCTTTACAAAAACTACGCCAAACTCAAATTAAAATAATAATTGTCTGTAATGCAAAATTCATGACCATTTTAATAATAAAATTGTTTTGAATTTTTTATATCCTCTTCATTTTTCATTGACAATACCTTTACATACAATTGCCAAATACTGATTTCATGTTCTTTCTTCAGAAAATGAAATGTTATAATGTTGCCATGTGTTAAAATATTGGCATGCAAAAACATTAGGCACTGAAATCTTCTGGAATGGAGAAAAATCTCCACATTGATTTAGTTATGTCTAACTTAGAGGTAACTTGTGTTTTTAAACTCTCTCAGCGGGTAAGACGCCAGGCTTGTCGATCAGAAGATCGCAGGTTCGGAGGTTCGAATCCCTAGCCCCGCGTGATGGAGTGAGCTCCCGCACTCGCCCCAGCTCTTGCCAACCTAGCAATTTGAAAGCATGCAAATGCAAGTAGGTGAATAGGTACCACTTCGGTGGGTAGGTAACAGCGTTCCACGTTCGTCATGCCGGCCACATGACCGTGGAAGCGTCTTCAGACAACGCTGGCTCTTCAGCTAACAAACGGAGATGAGCACCGGCCCCTAGAGTCGGACATGACTGCACAAATGTGCGGGGGGAACCTTTACCTTTACCTTAACCTTATATTATATTCTGCAATCTACTTCTTTATCTCATTTAAACTATATTTTAAGCATCTTTTCCTCAGGATTTCTTTTTTCTCCACTGATACAGTAACATAACTGGTCGTCCTATCCTATTATGAAGCTCCATCATAATTTTCAACCTTGTACCTTTCAGCATGCAGAAGACTGAAAGGAATGAAGTTCAGGATTGGACAGATTCACAGCCAGAGGACACAGCCTCACCTTTGTACTTTGACTCCTTGGACAAATCTCATTAGTTTCATTGAAGTCTTGAGACACCAAATCAAGCAAGTGGTGCCTAACACTCCAGACAAGTCCTCCAGAATGGCATCAGACATAATGGCTGCCTATATCATTCTTCACTGGCCGGGACTACTATGGAAAGAGTTTTCTACTATTTATCTTAGAAGGAAAGAAACTTAGCCAGGATTGTGGGGGCTTCTTTCTGCTGGCTCTAGAGAGCTTACTTTACCATGGTTTTGACTGCCAACCTGTCACAACTGACTTCCCTTGAAAGCTTCAAGTACCTATAGAATGGTAAAGGAATGTCTACAAGCCACAGATTTTTGTCCGTGCATACGGTGTTTATAGCTTACTCTACCAATTGCTTTGGTGCGCATGACATCTTTCAGCCCCACATTGTCTATTACAAGTCTTAAGACAACTCTGCTAAAGTGTCAAAATGCATGGGTGTTCAGATCTCAGACTTCATTATGCAAAGTAATCTGGGAATTACAACACAGCCAGAGTGTTATACTGTGCCTTCTTAGATGCAGAGACAATTTCTGCATACTAGTTTTGTCTGGTGAAACGGGAGGCACATCAAAGAAAATAAATAGTAGGTTTGGCCTAGAATTTTGTTAGAATCTAATTGTCTACATCACAGCTTTCCAAAGTGTGTGTCGTGACACACTACTGTGTCGCCTGCGGTGTCCTGGTGTGTCGCACAAAAACCCGGAAGCGCTGATGGGAGAACCGAAAGAAGCGGCACCCCCGCCAATCAGTGCCGCCGCCGCTGCTGATTGGCGGGGGTGCAATTCTTTCAGTTCCCCCATCAGCGCTTCCGGGTTTTTTGCACGACAGACCATGACACCGCAGGCTAAGCCGCCGCCATTGGTGTGTGTCGCCAATGTGAAAAGTTTGGAAAGCTCTGGTCTACATGAAGCATGTTCAGAGTAAATGGAATATATTCTTTTGATTCTATACAAAAAGAACAGTTCATCAAATAAATGATGGCTTCAATGTAAATATATTGTGTTTGTTATGAATTATTACAGAATAAGATTATATTCTGAATGAATATAGATTGAAAAGAGTTAGGTTCAGTATACATAAAACCATAAAATTCTTATTTTAAATTATCATAATGGAAGCAATTATTGAATATTTTGAGAGTCCTAGTCAAACTAGATTTCAATGCCATATACATTGGGGCAACTTGGGAGAATTAAATCTCATATTTATGTTTCAGTTTTGCTAAATGAATCCCACCACCCCATTCCTAGTTTCCTTTCCTTTGTAGGCAATCTGCTTAAATGGCAGTGTTCCTGGCTCTACTTTTCCTTGCACCTCCCATTTTCTTACCTCCAGGTGATTCCAGAAGATGTTTTCTTGGAATAAACTCAGACTTATTTAATTCTGAAATAATTCCAGCTCTGAATGTTATTTTCATGAACATTCATGAATAATTCTCTTTCATTTCCATTGTAGTGGGCTCTTCCTGTTGGAGCCTTGCCAATGCCAGGAAAAACTCTCCCTGCTTTTTTCCCCCTTCCCATATTTACCCTGAAGCTAAGGAGTCTCGCATCCCCTCTATTAGTTTTGTATAGGCATAAGAAAGGAAAAGTATGGTTCCTTCCCCCCCCACCATTCTTTCACTTTCTGCTTTCACTTCCTTCCTTTCTCTTGTGAAACCAAGTCTATCACTATGGAGCCTCCAGGCTGATCATCATCATCTTGTTCATTATCCTCCCTCTGATTTCCTTCTTGCATTTTTCTTGTATTTCCTCAATAAAACTCCATTTCTGGATCAGAGATGGCATATACATATGTAGCATTTCAGATATCACTAAATGACAACTCTCAGCATCCCACAATGGTGGACACTGATGGGAGTGACAGTTCAGCAACAGCTTCCAACCTGATTTATTTTGATTCACTCAGGTAATCAAGCACATGCCTTTTAAAAACAAAACAATAATAAAACAACAATTCTCTATCAGAATTATTTAGGACACAGGACTTTTAAAGTAGTAGAATTTTCAGTAGAAAGAGTATATTTTTAGTATATTTTAGTATAACTAAAACATGCAGCTGTTCATTGGACAGCAAGATCTCTGCACGTCTTAAGGGATGATTTCTAAACCCCAACTGCTCTTAAGAGTTTCATATTACAACAACTTAATGAGAACAGCTTTTAAAATAATGTCAGGCTCTTAAGTTCTCCATAATTTTTAATTGAGAAGATGGTTAACAAAACAAAAAGGTGGCAGATGTGGAGCCTGCATTAATGATAATCTTAAACTGAAGGGGGAAGAAAAGGATAAACATTTAAATTAGATTTTTACCAAGTACTGTGATAATTTCAGGTTACACCTAGGGTTTTCTCTAGGTTTGCTGTGATGAAGACATTAAAAAAAAAGTCAATCTCCCAGTTTTGAAAAGGTACCATATAATACCAATAGGATTCAACAATATGGAATGTAGAAGTCTGGCATGTTTAAAACTAGAAAAAAGAGTATGCTGTGTCCCCATTCACTAGGAATCAAAGAACTACAAAAACTAAGATATATTTAGATCTGCTTTTATCAAATAATATCTTCGCCTCTCAACACATAAACATCTTTAGACCATGTCAATTGCTTCTGAAGGCAATTTTTTAAATATAGAATGTTGCAAAGGAGCCTGTAATGTGTTTTAAATTACACACATTTCATCCAGGACCCTGGATAGGTTTGTCATTTTTTGCAGCTCCCTAATCCAAGGGAATATTAGGATGAACTCAGCTAGGGTTGACATGAAGTTCAGACCAGAACTAAAATACGCAGAGCTTGCCTCAAAATATGCAGTTATCACAATGGTATTTCCTCACACTTCTTTCATTTGCTATAATAAATATAATTAACGTAATGTAACGTAACGTAACGTAACATAACGTAACATAACAACATTTATGTATGTTGAGAGCCAATTTGGTGTAGTGGTTAAGGCATCAGGCTAAAAAGCAGTGAGTTCTAGTCCCACTTTAGGCACGAAGCCAGCTGAGGGACCTTGGACCAGTCATTCTCAGTCCTAGGAAGAAGGCAATGGCAAGCCAGTTCCAAAATTCTTGTCAAGAAAATTGCAGCAACTAGTCCAGGAAGTCAGCAGGAGTCAACACTGACTTGAAGGCACCAACAAAACCCAAAAAAGTAGTATTTAAGAATAATATAAATAAGCTTTAAAATGAATATGATAAATCAGCACTACGTAATATCTACACTTCTGGATACTTATCACCCAGTTATGCTTTTGTATGGATTTTGGTTTTTCTCATGTGCCAATATGATCGTTTTTTATACATCTTGGAATGTACATGTTTAGCTGTCCAGGATGGAACCTATTTTATAGGACAGAATGTTACACTATCTAATGAGAAACTATGTGTTTTGAGAGTCTAATTCTTCCTAACTATAGATGTGATTACAGAATTTAACTTACTTGACTTTAAAATAGTACAAAAATCTCTGGTTTTATTTTTGTAATGTCTGCAATGCTTCAACATTTCTGCTCTGCCAAGCCACCAGCTAAGGACAGACTGGAACCTCCTGTTTGTTCTCCTTTTCAGAGCTGATGGGAACTACTATTTCCTTTGTCCTGTATCAATGGCTATAATCTGATACTAGCATTACCTAAGCAAACAGCATTCAACCTACCACCTACATCTCAGGACTAAATTGAAACTAATGCTTTGAAAGTCTTCCTTCTTTCCCACATCTTGGGGATTTTTTTGAGGAAGAGAGAACATCTGCTTGAAGAAAAATACAGGATCTATACCTGCTGACAATTTTTTGCCCCTATTAAACGTAAGATCCGGTTATGGTTTATGGATCTATACTTCTGTTATTAGTAGAATCAGCAATAATTCATAATGTTGTTGGTGCCAAAGCATAAAATGAATATAACAAAGATATTTCAACAATACACAAAAGCAAATATTTCATCTTAATCTCAGATTAAAATTCCCCATTCACACTTAAATTTATTTTCTTACATGGAATTTATAGTATGGACATGCTAAAGAAATGGAGTCAAGAAGCTGGCCAAAGACACATTCCAAATTTCAAAACTGAATATATTTTTGTTCAAAGGAGGAAAAATGCATGAAACCATATCCAAGCCACACGGATAAAAATATGTTACTCTAGCATCATCACCTATGGAAAATGCTTAACTTGGTGCTGAGAAAAGATTGTGGGACAGCACAATGAAGTGCAGTAATACTACTAGTGTGTGTTTAAGCCAAATTCCTGACCCCAGGAAGATTGTTTTCCCAAAGCTACACTGAGACCATGAATGCTTATGAGAGTGCCACTTTGGAAAAACAGAATGAGAAACAAAATAGACAATCATGCCATCTTTCAAGTATGGATTGAGAAGCATGGAAACAACAGTTTGATGTTGAAAGCCTTTGCAGGGGGGAAACTGATTTGAAACATACTTGAAGATGGTCTTTAAAATCTGGTTCAACAGTAAAAGTCCTTAATCCCTACTTGGGTCTGGTTTGAATGAATAATAAAAGATTCCTTGATTCCTACTTGATCTGCTCCTGTTGTTACTTGAGTGAGAAAGACAAATTTGGTTGGCTATAAAACGGTTGTCTGTGTGGCATCTCTTATAAGCTGCAGTACAATAGGCACTCTCACCCAGGCACCCCATCCACATCCCACATCTGTGCAGTTCAGAAGAGAAAGAGGGAAGCTGACAGAGTTGAGAGAAATCGTTCAAATAAAAACAAGCCCGGTGTTCTTAACGTACCATTGACTAAGCTGGTATTTGCATTATCAGTGGCAGTTGCACTTGCTGCCCCATCTGTAGTTGAAGGAGGATGGAAGGAGGAATGGGAAGAATCTACTGAGTAATAATGAATAAAAGAAAAAAGAAAAAATCATAATAATATGAACAAATTCACATGACAGAAACATTTATGGACTAATGTGGCTTTATTTTTTTCCCTAAAGCATAGTTGTTTTTAAAGTAAGCAACACAATGTCTAGAAATGAATGCTATTACAAGAATGTTACAGAAGTGGAGAACAAAAACTCATACATGGGATATTATATATAAAAGGAAATGTGAAAGACATTTAACACGGTTAACAAAGCTTAACAAAGTTGGTGAGAAACCGACTTTACATAGTACTTCTAAATCCTTTCTTCCACTATGCAGAAATTCTTATGTTACTTTAAAAAAACTGAAGGAAAAAATATTCTAAAGATTTCTGCATTCATGAAAACCATCTATCTAGAAGTGATAGATTATATTTTAAATGATATTAAAATATTACAATACCCATAACTAATATATTTAATCCATCTGAAAAATACCCTATTTTAAACCCTTCATTAATTAATAAAGAACCATTTTCAGTGCTAACCCTAATAGTGTTTTTTGGAAACTCAACAGTACATCCACTAATGATGTTTGATGTTCCCTTTATAGTCTAGTTTCAGAAAAACAACTTCATTATAATAATGTTTGATGTTTACAATAGATGATGACAGAAAATAAACCACAAGCCAAAAACTGTCAGCAGTTTTCCTTACAAAAAGGGGAACAGGACAAGCAAGAAGTTCTTACACCACAAGAAAAAGTGAAAGTTTCCTACTGATTTTGTACTGATTGAAGTGTAGCTGCACTAGAGCTGAGTTAATCATCCATAATGAAAACCTCCTCTGAAGTAGTTTCTTCTGCTGTTATCTATGTTTCATTTGTTTTCCATTTTGCTTGATCTTTTCAAACATACTGTACTGAGAAATGCAAATGCTAAGTGAAAAATTCTGGCTTTCTGTATTTATTTTTAGTTTCCTTTTAATGTCATGCAAATCATGTCTGGGCCAGCATCTGATTTAAGTGATAAGAGATGCAGTCCTTAGTTTACCTATTCTAGTTCTAAATATTTAAGATTAAGAATGTGTGCTGGAATCAGTTTTGTCAACTTCCAAAATAGGCACATCCTTTTGTTGTCTTGGGCTGCGCATTTTAAAACCTATATTTAATCACAGACAGCAGCAGAGAACATGGTGATATTACCAGAAGGGTGAGCCCAGGATTTTCAAACCTCCATTTATGGATTTTAACTTCATTAAAAAAAAATAGGTGCATTATGCCTATTAAATGTTTAACATATCTATTTTGATGCCTAATTTTTATGTATGAATTACAGGCATGCTATTTTCTGCTTTTTAAAAAGGACAGATTGCCTGCCCATAACTCCAAAACCTACATGGTGACAGGAAACTAACTATTGAGCTGAGGCTCCTGTCCCTAGTCCTGTAGGTAGGAATCGGTTTTGGGAAATCTGCATGAGCAGAGATAATAGTCCAGCCTTGGGGCAGAATACTGTGAATGCTCAGATTTGCACAGTTTGACTAAATGCCAACTAAACTGCTTCCATTTCTGGATTTACTCCCTACTATCAAGGACTAACAGATTTCAGCAAGACATCATTTAGGAAGTGCAAGAACAGCAGAGTCTGGGACTGAATGATGTTGCTTCACAGTAAACTCAGGATCATGAAATAAGTACTTTCACACATTAGATTATTAATTTATAGAATTTTCTGATGATCAGATACGGCACCAGCCAAAAGCCTATATGGAAGGCTTGTGGAGTTTTACGACTACATGTTTTAGAACAATGGTATTTTTAGGAACAGAAGTCAATAAGCCCTGTAATGTCATCTACTAAGGAACAACAGGAGGAAAGCAGGCTTGCGAAGTAGGTCATTGTACGTCATGGCAAGTAGGATATTGGACTTGACAGGCATGTGGTCTGATCATCATGAAGTTCTGACACAACCTGTTTATTCCATTATGATCATCATCATCTTGGAAATAGTGATCATGGCAGACAAAGTTTACACTCCTGATTTAAGAAAACTCCTAAGTTCCTGTGCATGCATTCTATCTACCCAGTTAACAGGCATCTCATCTTACTATTAGTTTCACTGTGATGTACCAAAATGTAAATGAAAGTTTAAAAATGGCAAATTTGCATTTTAAGTTGACTTTTCCACAGATTTGCCATACAGCCAGGGAGCAATTGATAAAAATGGGGATAAAAAGAAGTACAAAATTATTATTTATTTTCACTCAAAGAGCAAAAGGATTTTTCTGAACTATTTGCTCAAGTCTTTTTTTTTCTCCAGTCACTGGGAGGAGAGTCCCCATTAAAAGCCTAATTTTTCTCCTATGGCATAGTATGTTTCTTATTATCTCTGGAAGTTGATGCCCATCTTCCTGTTTCATATTTGCATTATGATTTTTGCAAAATGTTAATGAGGAAGAAAGACATAGACTACAGGAAACTGAAACACAAAGACAGACTTTTGGAAAACTTCAAGCATATACAATGAATGTATAATGTTCTTACAGAACAGGGACATAAACTAACGAGTAGGTACATCAACTTCCATTTTCACAAGGTTCATGCTGGAAGCATACCAAAGTCCTATTTAAAGAAATAATGTGTGGACAGGAGAAGACAGCAGTTTCTGGAGGCTTCCTTCAGTGACCCTGCAGTCATTCATGACAATGAATGTTAAAAGCTTGCTAAATGTTTTATTTGACATGTAAAAATGTTTTACGAAAGGTATATGACAAATGTGAATCCTATTTTTCACCTCCTCCTCAGTTGACAGAGTAAACTGGCAAGTTATTATTTAGAATAAGACAAGGGAGAACTGTATCCTATGCTTAAAAGAGGAGAGCTTCTGAGAAATAAACAAGATCTTCTCACAGCAAAGCAGGCACAAACTGCAGATAGTGGCAAACCAAGGCAAATGAGACTGCCTGGCTCTTTATCTAGTTCTATTTTTATCTATTTCTATTTAAAATGCCTAAACAGTAAGTCTTAGTCACTCACCCATACTTTCTGAGAAAATTACTTTTTAACTCATGCTGGTGTATCATTGTATCCTGGCAAGAAATACTGTTCTTAGCAAAAGTGGATAGAAGAAATGATAAAACTGTTTTTCTGTTTTGTGGGAACTGTTCTTCACTAGTCTTATTTATACTCAGTCAAAACCAAGCAGCTCTGGAATATATTTTCTTAAGTTCAAACGAACTTAGTGAGAAATTATTGGTGGACTGTGGCTACTGCTTGCAATAGTATAAAACAGTGTTTCACACTTCAAGGTCTGTGGACTTCAACTCCCAGAATTCTCCAGCCAGCCATCTTGAAGTTGCTAAGGTTGAGAAACACTGGTATAGAATACTGTTAGCTGTGAGGAGAAGCATTTTTTCTCCCACTTGTCACCACAGAATTTATTCAGAAACATAATATTTTTCATGTATAATTTTATTATCTATTTTTTAAAAAATATTATTTTAAACATTTATAAATTGCTATATGTATATATAGTATATTATAGAAATTGTTGCTTTTAATTTACACTCCTTTATGTGTAAGGAGGTTGTATTTCCTTGGGAAGAAGACCCAGCGATCTCAAAAGGGTTTCTGAACAGAAACACTAGGGCAGGGATACAGCTTGCAATTGTGCACAAAAATGGCTGTTTACAGACGATTTAACCACAGGGGCACTATAGTTCAAGTGGATTTAAGACTGTTTGTTACAGGCACAGAGTAGACTTTTATGAAAGGAGAATGAGTTTATCAATAATATGTTTATTGATGAACTAGTGATACATGACTTGATAAAGAAGAAGAAATATTTAAATGAGAAATTCATTGGATATTTGTAAAGAAGCTCTCTAGCCAAAACTCAAAGAATAGTGTATGTTATTATTTTATTCAAAACTTACAGTAGTTCAAAGAGACTGGGAAGAAAAAAAACGTAATAATAATCCCAGAAGAAAGCAATGGTGAACCACTTCAGTACTGTTGCCAAGGAAACTGCATGGTTGTGTCCACATAGTCAACTCAGGGACAGCTTTATTTTTAGGGTAAAAAGATTTGGCTTTGTGGGCTAGAGATTAAACAGTGATTGTCACGTAACTTCCCATGGAACCGAATCAGCTTTTTTTCCAAGAAACATTCCACATGGGAAACATTCTTAGCTTGCCTGTAGATATTTTATTAAGTCCAAATGTTCATTTCCATGGATAGAAGTATTTTCCATTCATAGAAGGACAGTCACATAAGCATTTATCCATGAAGGGATCCTTCTTTTCATGGAACTGAATATTTGGATCCAGCTCTGTTTTTTGTAAACTTAAATTAAGTTTGCTACAAAACACATAAGTCACACAGTACTGTTAATCAGTATGCTCCTGGTAAGTAGAATGAAACTCTAAAATAAAAATCATGAGCAATAAAATATGATAAAACTTTAAATAAGTATAGATTTAAATTAAAAAGTTAAAGATACTTCAATTTATGTTTCATATTTTGATATTACAATTCAGCTTCTCCAGATGAAAAAATTACTATAGTGAGGATTTACTTTTAATTAGAGCAATGAACTTATCATTCTTTGTACAACTTCAATTTGTAATGAATTTGGGATATATAATACAAAATGAGATTTACAAAGAAGTATAGCTAATTTAAGATCACATTCCCTTCTCATATTTTAAACCATCCATACTAAGTATTCAAAACACCCAATGCACACTTAGTATAGGCAACTCACAGTCCTCATAAATCAGGACTGAATTCACTGGACTGAATTAACATAAATTCAAGTATTCCTATATAAACAATTTGGATATCAGGCTTATGTTATAAATACAGATATTATTTGAGAATATTTAATGTAAAGTTGTACCTTTTTTATCTTTTTTCTCCTCTTCCTCTCCCCCAGCACCTAGTAGAGTAAAGATGATGCCTGTTTGAGAATTAACTCCTACTGCAGTAACAAGCATTCTTCCTGAGCCTTCCATGACATGGGTACCTAAAAAGATATTTAAAATACAGATATTAATAATCTGTACATGAAAGCTATTAGCTTTATGATAAAGTTACTGTAAGACATGCTGAACTGTGGTCTATATTCCAATACTGAGAACAAATGACACAGCTACCAGTCAGACACAATCTCACTAAGAAGACATCAACTACCTTTCTTTCCTGCATTTGCAATAAGGGAATAATAATCACACAATTGTTAAACTTGCTATATGATATTAAGATGACAAGGAATTTCTACCATGCAAGCCCTGTTCATGTTTAGTTGCGTAAAAGGCAACATGACAGGATCACATATGAAATTGGAAAGATTTCCCATAGAAACTTAAATTTAGGGTCATTCAGCATAAAGAAACTGGAAAATTTCTTCTCACAGCACATATCGAATTCACATCCAGACATACTACTGTTCAGCACTCTAGACAGATTCGTGGAGGATAATGCTTCCAATAGCTACTAGAAATCCTAAAAATAATTCCTCCCCAGGATCAGGGAAGCACGCCTTTGAAGAAAAATTGTTATATTCCCTTACGGAACTTGTTGGTTATTGTGAGAACAGAATGCTAAACCTGATAGATCTTTGATCTGAATTACTAATTTTCTTTTCAATTATGTTGCAGTAATCCTTTGAGCTGCAATCCTTCTCACTATCTCTTGAAAGTAAAAGCAATTTCTGAGCCCATTAAGTTGCATCCAGAGAACACAAATATAAGATAGTGTTTGCTATCTACAATCTATGCCATAGCCCAAATAGTCTACTGACCTTCAGTGGACCCGTATCTTTGAGGCTGGGGAAACAGCCTCTTCTAACCCCTTATTCAGGTACATCTATGAATTCAGTTGACCTATCTGACAGCTGTACATTTTTGTTGCAATTTTCAACCTTATTTAATTGAGCCAGAGCAACATACTGCCTCTGAACTGAATCTTTTCTCAAAAGATCCTGAGATATTTCCCATTATCTCCTGTCATAAAGCATATATCAGTAATACATAATATACTATTTAAAAATGCTAAAGTGGGCTATTCATTTTTAATACATGCATTGATTGCAATTAATGCAATTTATTTTGTTTCTCACAGGTATTTCTCACATGTGAATTATAAGAAGTAAAGGGATAGTTCCGATGTAACATCAAACCACATGATGGGTAGATTTCGTAGCAGACCAAGTCACTTATTGGGGCTCTCTTTTATTGGGACTTCTCTTTCAAAGCAGGATTCGGTGCTGCATCAGAATTAGCCTGGAGTGTTTCCTACTTCCCATAATATACAGGATAGGAATGTTGCTAGTATGTATAGAAAAAGTGAGTGCCACTTAGGGGGCTCTCTTTGTGGCTGGTGCATGGGAAAGAAAAGAGGGTCAGAGAAGCGGGGTCCACAACTCAGCATGTTTGTACTCAGCAATGGGATCCTTCTTTTGTACTGAAATAAAGTGTGCTCCTTCATCAGCTGAGCTAACATGTAAGATGTCTGGGGTAGACTAGGAAGAGAAAATTCTCCATCCAATTTGCCTCCATATCAAAAGTAGGGGCATAGCTTGTGTGCACATTCACCCCCATATGCTACAATAATCGATAAACCTGAGGCCACTTTGCTTTATTTTGTTGCTCATAAATTGCTACATAGTCAAACACATTGAATTCTGGATAGGAATTATGGTGTTTAATGTCCTGGAAAGTGCAATAAGTCTTTTGCTACTTTTGTCAATTATACATAGCAAAATTTCTTTTTATTATCACCTCTGATATTATAAGATTCCCATATTGGGTTCTTCTTTTAATATGCCACTTCTAAAGCCCTATTATCAGATAAAATAGATTCTTTTATTAGGTTATGAATGCTTGTTTGCCACCTCTGCTTGAATGCATCTTAATTCCTTATATATGTGGGAATTGTTTCATTCTATTAATGTTCTTACCTTATTTCTTCCATTGCCATTATCAAGCAATTCTTCCCTTACTTTTGCAGATAGATGAACTACAGGGTGGTGAGGGGGTTTAAAAATGTATTCCTGTATTATAGGGTCTAATGATGTTAGATGACTGCCCTCAGTTTACATCAAAATCTAGCTAAAGATTCAGATTCTACCTCAAGCACTGTATTCAGGCACAGGTTCTTTTGCAGTGCCTGAAACTAAACTGAAAAGGCATTATTGACCTGAGATTAAACTAGGCAAATATTCAATCTAGTGCCTGCTGCATCTCAGCCATTCCACCACCATCAGGCAGTTGTTGATGCAACTGCCCTATAGGAAGGAATCCAAAGACTGTGAAAATAATAATAATAATAATAATAATAATAATAATAATAATAATAATAAAAAAAAAAAATTAGGCAGAAACCCCATGGGATGGAACTTTGATCTGGACCTGACTGGAAGGATACTGCACATTTGCTGGCATCATCTCTTTGGGCTTCCCTGACTGGCAGAAGGGGTGTAAGGTCATTGTTTCTTTGTATTACTGTATTCTCGTATTCTTCAATATTCTTTGATTTCTGTCTCATGTTATGTGATTACGTATGTTATTTTCTTATACTGCCTTGGAATAAAGCCTCAAGTACTCATACTGGTGTGATAACCGCCCAGAGTCCCCTCCGGAAATGGTGGGAGATGGGCGGTGATAAAAGTTAGAAATATAAATAAATAAATAAATAAATAAATAAATAAATAAATAATTGCTTCCAAATCCAGAAGTCCTTGTCACCCAACCCCACTGGGTGGGGACTAGACCGATATACTGCTTTGTATTGGACACACAGCACTGAGTGTGTTGGAGGAAATGGCTCTAATAAAATCCTTCCACATTTCCAGGGAAAAAGAAAGTCAACCGAGGAGCACCAGAATGCTATATTGACTGAGCAGGAAGAAAGACAGAAGTCTCATTTCCCATAAGCAGGTTAGTCATGGTTGAGTGTGCGTGGAAAGACTGCCGACTGGGATGCATCTCTTGACATAGCCAAGCAAGACCCCAACAAACTTGGAACTGCTGTTTAAGAATGCCTTGGTCAGCCTGAAGATAAGGCCAAAGAATTATCTTTGACTCTGAGTTAATTTCAATAGTGGATGACATGAATAGAATGTTGTGCTCGAAATTTTAGTTTCCTCTTATTGTATACCAATCACTAAGTTTCATATAAGCACAAGCAATGGAAATTTTTATTCTCCCTCTTGTAGGAAGAATAAAATAATCTACCCTTTGCCTATTTGTGGGTCAAGAGCTCCCAGTTCATGATACAAGTAATTCCTGACCCTCTCTTGTGACAAATATATACTGGGATATAAAACTAGTAGATAAATAAATACCAATCTGTGCACATTTTATTTAAATGAGTCCAAAAAAGAAGAGAAAACCATACTTTCTAGAATTAACTTGCTAGAATAAGTATTAGTGCATAAGAGTATTTCTGCAGGAAGGAATAAGCATACACCATTCTTATAACACAAAGCAGTTGCCATCATGCACAGTAAATAGAGATTTCCTGATCTGCATATATACAGTAAGAAAAGAAAAACTTATAACCAACATACTGAAATTGGTACAGAAATTAAACCAAACATCCCTAAAAGTGAGGACGAATGTAAGCAAATGTTATCTTGAGTGTTCAGTGAAACCAAATGATCTCCTAGGTTGGAAGCCTGCTGTACTGTTTCTGTTTAGAATTTTAGTTGTTTTTTCTCCAGGCAGTGACTGACCTGATTCCTTAATATAGCTGCATTTTTATTCATTTTTAAAAGAAAATTAATAAAGCATGATGTCCACCAGTGCTTTCTTTACTTCTGAACAAATACATGTTGTTTCTTTTTTTCCTAGATTTTTCAGATTCTTTGTATTTAGATGCAGAGAGATAGATAAACTCAAACAAAACGTCACTAAAACATTTCTCAGACAACACCTAGACATTTGTCTGATAATTCATGTTTGGGAGCATCAAGCACCATTCTTCTTCTCTCCTGTAAAACAGTCCTGAGAAGGAGTAAATTGCAAGGAAGATGTAGAATATTTTCCCTCCGAGAGAAGGTCCTTTTTGCCCATCCAGGAATATATACTGTCCCTTTTTGCAATAGAGCTATTGCCTATTTTTCATGTCTATCACAGATTTCAGAGTGCCCTTGGCAAAATGCTCTTCTCTTATTTTTATTTAATTAAATTTATATAACCGCCCATCTCCCCCAACGGGGAACTCTTGCATTGGCAATAACAGCAATAAATGGCATTCTTATAATCCCATAAGAGGAATGCTGCTTTGGAACTACAGGCACCATCAATATTGAAAAGGCCCACAGGATAAATAACTTACACACCACTTCCACTTATTTGTTTACACATTCCACTTTTGCAGATGTGGAAGCAGTATCCAGGAAGAGGTTAGGATGGATATTATCCTGTTGTCTACTACAGTGCGTTGTAAGTGGTTAAGTGTTGGACTTCTGTGCTTAGACTCACATCTCCTGCAATTATACCTGTGCCTTCTGCATTGTGGTTTGAGCTTTCATGAAGAAAGCTTGTACTGATTGCTCAGTTTGCCATCCTGACAAAATACAAGGGCAAATTTATATGTATATTCTGGTTAATGTAAGAAATTTGGCTTCTCACATGTCTGGCTGACGCATGCACATCATAATGTTATTAACATATCATCTACATCTACATCTATATCATCTAAACATTTGAAACTTAGCTATTATTGGTCTGCCTATCTATCAAAAATTTACATTAATTTATTTATTCAACTTACTGAATAACTTAGAACTGTAAGCAACAGGTAAATTCTAGAGCAATAGCAGATAGTCTTGATAATGACAATGCTGTCTTCTCATCTCCATCAAACAAGTACTTTGTACTGGGCTAGCAGACTAGGTATAGTAATTCAAGATACAGGGATGCATGCAATATATATGTGAAGTTATTGGCAAAGTTAGCACTGAATGAAATGTTTTGGGATAATATCCTTAGAATATAAATCCTCTGAACTGGAAATATGTTTTCCTCAAATGAATGGATGTATTCCAAATACACGTGCCCAGGGCATAATTCCAAGTAGGGAACAGCATAGTAACTGTATTTATACTAAGGAGAAAATTGTACTTTTTACAAGCTACTTTTACAGAATTAATGTTACAATTAATTTCAAGTGCAAGTATATATATTAAATTTAAAACAGCAGCTGTTAATTTATGACTACTTACCTTAAAGAAAAAAGTCCACTAGGAAAAGCTTTTATTGTTTGTAATTTTTGATAAGTAAAAGTGACCAGTATTTGGATAACAATATCAAGGAATTTATTATGAAATTTGGATTCTCTTTATACATATACAGCTTTGGTTGAAATAAAAAGCCAAACAAGTAACAGATTTACCATTTTCTTTTAAAGAGCAGATTTGCCTGACTCACTGAAAGAAGAAATTACAGTAAAAAATTATCTAACATTAATTTGCTGATAGAATACTATATGATCCCTTCCCTATGAGGCCTAACTTTCCCTATATTTGTTCTCAACATTCTAGGGACTCTTTGGAACTATGACCCATAGCATGGGATGACTTGCAAGGGAAAGGGAAAACAGTGTATTTTAATGTTGGTTTGGTTGTGAACCGTCCAGAGTTCTCCTTGCGGAGAAGATGGGCGGTAATATAAATCCAATAAATAAATATAAATAAATAAACAAACAAACAAATAAAGGAGGAATAGATGAAAACTGTTTTCTTCCTTCTACACCATCCAAATCCTCAGAATAAAAGAGTCTTCCCACAGAGAAGTGACACAAACTGAAGACAACCCCATGTGACAATATCTATGGTGCTAGTTTAGAGAAAGCTAATACAGGTAGTCCTTGCTTAATGACGCTAACTGGGACCGGAAAATCTGTCATTAAGCAACGTGGTTGTAAGTCGATAAACTACATGACCGTGCCACTTAGTGATGGCAGTTCCAGTTCCCATTGTTAAGCAAGGACCTCATGTGACCACAACTTGTGACTTGCTGCCAGTTTCCGCACTGACTTTGCTTGTCAGAAGCTGGCAGGGAAGGTCACAAATGGCAACCAAGTGACTATGGGACGCTGCAACTGTGGGACGCTGTAATCATGAAGACTGGTTGTAAGTACCACTTATTATTCAGCACTGTTGAAAGTTCAGATGGTCACTGAACGAGTGGTCGTGAACCACCTGTAGCTCCATTAATTTACAAAGGGGAAGTTAAGCATATAATAAACCAATATGATCTAAAAGCATTTTAGATCATATTTTGAATTTCCTTTCCAGTGATACTTGTTGCCTATTCATTAAGTATACACCCAAATGCACTGGAATTCTGACATGCTGCAAGGAATTAATTTAAACAAAGCAACTGCCAAAAGAATAATTGGCAAGAGTGTGAAAAAGGGGGGAAGTGGGGGTAATATCCCAGTTAACAGATGTTGAAAAATAGCAGATGAAATAAAAATTAAAAAAAAAACAGTGTAAGATAATAGTAAAGACAAAGTTATGAGCAAAATTGGGTGATTTTGGATAAATAATTCTCGGTCAATCTCCAGCTCCCTATATACAAAATATAAAGAAACTGGCTGCTATAAGGATATCAGTGATATAATACTTAAAGGCCTTCTACAAATAGTATAAACATAATTATTTCATTTCTGGGTCTTATTACTCTTTGAAATAGAGAGGTAAATTAACAATTGAAAGGGTATTTTTAACAGGATATATGTTTTATTGTAATAATTTTAAATGTAAGAAGGATATTGTCAACTGTAATCATTTCTGCCCATCCGATGAATCAAGCAGGGTGGTGCACTCTGGGTCCCACCCATCGAACAGGACTTACAGGACCCAGGAAATGTGCCTTCTCGGCTGCAGTGAAATGATGCCCTCTGAAATGATACCCCCCAAGATTTGTGAGGTTCCCACCTTTATGACATTCCCCAAATTACTAAAAACTTGCTTGTTCTCCCAAGCCTTGGGATAGGCTGGTTGTGGAGACCCTTTTAGTTTAGCTTAGTTTTCTTCTACTGGTTGGCTGTGCTCTCTTTTACATGTATGGTTTCATTTCTTTTATTTGTAACCTGCCCAGAGTCGCCAAGGAATCAAGTAGCCTCAACACTGGAACAAATAAATAAATAAATAAATAAATTTGGGCTACGTATTATTCTCTCTCCCCACCCCCACCACCCCCACTCTCTATACACACAGACAAACATATTTTAGTATATATTTTTGATGTTTGGGTGTGTATTTTGTTATAGTATACGTATCTTGACTAATGTTACATGAAAAATAAATTGAATTAATGTAGATGGTTTGGTTTTCAAAAAGTGGGTTTAAGTATTCAAATAATAAGTCAGCTGAAACATTCTTTTAAAACAAAGTCTGATCCGTGTATGTGCGTGTGCGTGTGTATATACATATATACGTATATACATATATACATATGTATATACTGTTCATTTCATCATTGGCGATCACTTGTAGCCGAGTAAGATTGTCTTCCAAGGGTAAAATTTTAACAGTGGATCCGTAAGTGGCTGTAAAGGCCAATTCTGGATCCGCACAACCTCCCACAATGAGGGATTATTATACACATACACATACACATACACACATACACACATACACACATACACACATACACACATACACACATACATACATACATACGTATTTCATTCTACTAACCTGACTGACCATTTGTATTGTTGTATAACTATTCTTAGCAAATATTAAATAAAAGCTTGCTTTTCATCTCCATGCATGACTCAGAAGTAGCTAATATTATGCAGAAGCTAAACAAAGAATTTTATCCACCCTATTTTCTGCCAAGAAACAAATAACAGTATGAATCAGAAAATAGGAAGCCAAATCTGAATGTTTCTCATAAACCTGGCTTTGTCAGTATGTTTGGGGCGGGAAGGAGAATGTGCATACCTGGAGATGGCTAGCACCTTAGATTAACGCTGGAGTGCCCTTTTTATGAATTTAAGAAGATTCTGCTATTGGATTTTATAATATTCTCTATATTCTAAATTGTTATTTAATATGTATTTTAATCTATTTATAATTGTATATTAATGATTATATTTTGTTGGAAACCGCCCAGAGTACCCCTCAGGGGAGTTGGGCGGTGATAAATTTGATTAAATAAATAAATAATAATAAATAAAATAAATAAATTATGCCTTCAATATTACCAAAAACGTAGCTAGAATAAACATATTATGTATCCAATTCATGTTGTCTGATCAATAAACTATGAAAAAGAAAAGTCCTGCTACCTTTTATCAAGACTTTTGTGACAGATATCTGATTATCAATGGATTATCAACAGCTCATCATATTTCCCCCTCCTACCCTTTGTGAACAGAATTCAATGTTAGGTTCTTGAGAGTTTCACCTAAAGAAGATTTGACCAGCTGGTGTTGTTGTTTATTAGTTCAGTCGCTTCCGACTCTTCATGACTTCATGGACCAGCCCATGCCAGAGCTGCCTGTCAGCCATCGCCATCCCCAGCTCCCCAACAGTCGAGTCCGTCACCTCCAGAATATCATCCATCCATCTTGCCCTTGGTCGGCCCCTCTACCTTTTCCCTTCCACTTTCCCTAGCATCAGCTTCTTCTCCAGGGTATCCTGTCTTCTCATTATGTGGCCAAAGTACTTCAGTTTTGCCTTTAATATCATTCCCTCAAGTGAGTCTGGCTTTATTTCCTGGAGGATGGACTGGTTTGATCTTCTTGCAGTCCAAGGCACTCTCAGAATTTTCCTCCAACACCACAGTTCAAAAGCATCTATCTTCCTTTGCTCAGCCTTCCTTATGGTCCAGCTCTCGCAGCCATAGGTTACTACGGGGAATACCATTGCTTTAACTATGCGGACCTTTGTTGTCAGTATGATGTCTCTGCTCTTAACTATTTTATCAAGATTTGTCATTGCTCTCCTCCCAAGAAGTAGACGTCTTCTGATTTCCTGGCTGCAGTCAGCGTCTGCAGTAATCTTTGCGCCTAGAAATACAAAGTCTGTCACTGCCTCCACTTTTTCTCCATCTATTTGCCAGTTATCAATCAAGCTGGTTGCCATAATCTTGGGTTTTTTGAGGTTTAACTGCAACCCAGCTTTTGCACTTTCTTCTTTCACCTTCATCATAAGGCTCCTCAACTCCTCCTCGCTTTCAGCCATCAAAGTGGTATCATCTGCATATCTAAGATTGTTAATGTTTCTTCCAGCGATTTTAACTCCAGCCTTGGATTCCTCAAGCCCAGCACGTCACATGATGTGTTCTGCGTACAGGTTGAATAGGTAGGGTGAGAGTATACAACCTTGCTGTACTCCTTTCCCAATCTTAAACCAGTCCGTTGTTCCGTGCTCTGTTCTTACCGTTGCTACTTGGTCGTTATACAGATTCCTCAGGAGGCAGACAAGATGACTTGGTATCCCCATACCACCAAGAACTTGCCACAATTTGTTATGATCCACACAGTCAAAGGCTTTAGAATAGTCAATAAAACAAAAATAGATGTTTTTCTGAAACTCCCTGGCTTTCTCCATTATCCAGCGGATATTGGCAATTTGGTCTCTAGTTCCTCTGCCTTTTCTAAACCCAGCTTGTACATCTGGCAATTCTCGCTCCATGAATTGCTGGAGTCTACCTTGCAAGATCTTGAGCATTACCTCACTGGCATGTGAAATAAGTGCCACTGTTCGATAGTTTGAACATTCTTTAGTGCTTCCCTTTTTTGGTATGGGGATATAAGTTGGTTTTTTCCAATCTGATGGCCATTCTTGTGTTTTCCAAATTTGCTGGCATATGGCATGCATCACCCTGACAGCATCATCTTGCAAGATTTTAAACAGTTCAGCTGGGATACCGTCATCTCCTGCTGCCTTGTTATTAGCAATGCTTCTTAAGGCCCATTCCACCTCACTCTTCAGGATGACCAGCTGGTAGTAAGTTACATTTTGTTGTTGCTGTTATTCAATCATTCCATTGCTTCTGGCTCTTTGTGAGCCGCTAAACATCAATCCTCCACAACTGTCTGTTAGTTACCACTTCTTCGAGTTCTTCTAAGCTCTTGCTTGTGTTATCAGTGATTGTACCTAGCCATCTTGTTTTTTGTCAGCCTCTTTTCTGATTGCCTTCCATTCTTCCAAGCATCAGGGCTTCTCCAATGACTGTTGCGTTCACGTTATGTATCCCAAATATTTAATCTTTAGTTTCGCTATTAGTGCTTCCAGTGAGCAGTCTGATTTTATTTAATCTAGTATTGAATTATTTGTTCTTCTTGCATGGTACAGTCAGTTCTCATATAGCATGATGACTGTGTTGTTAGAAACCCTTATACAATCTGAATAACAGGGCTTATGGAAAAAACAGCATTGGGGCAGACCACTCAAGAATGAAAACTCATCTGTAACCAAAAAATGACCAAACACAATAAAAAATCCTAATATTTTCTCAGGATTTTTTTCTGATTATCTGTAACATCGCCACATTTAGGCCTGAACTAATGGGTGGCTGATAGTGTAATAAGATGACTGTTTGATGGACTGAGCCTTGTATGTAGTTGGGGTTTTTTTTAGTTGTTTTATTTTTGAAAGAGGGTTTTTTTGGGGAGGGGCACAGTGCACTTAGAAAACAGCATTTCTTTTAGAAAAAAAAGCTTTAAGATTTGCTAAGTTTTATCTCTATACTTTTTGTTACTTTGCAATTCCATACATGTTTCTTTAAAATAAAACCATGCTGAATTGAACAGATTTACTCCCAGGTAAACGTATATATAAATACAGCTAGGCAGAGCAGGTGGGGGTAGAATCCCTTAGTGAAGTTAGTGCCGTTTCTTGTGACCTGGCATTTTTCTATATGCAGGACAGGACGGGATAGGAACTTTTTTTTCTCCCACTGAGTAGGGATCAGTAGAATTAAGTAAACGGATTCCTTAGAAACAAAGACATTTAAGATGCAGTATCTCCATTCCTGATCCCAACAGGTTCTCACCATACTGTTCCCCATGTTCCAATATCAGTTGCTCATTCTGTAAAATGGTTTTGGACTAAGCACTATCCTGCCAATGAATCTCCCTTCAGGGAATGCCACTACTTCCAGATGCCTCTCAGCAGAATTAACCTTGCTGGTAATTTGGTCTCCTAAGACTGCAATACGAATCGACCTAATGGCCAATCTATAATACTGTATAAACCAAAGCTATTGTCATACATCTGGCTGACAAGAAAGCATCAGTTTTCTATCCTATCTCAAAAATGCATAGGAAAAAGTATACCAAAATAAAGCACAGCATTTGAGAAAGATTTAAAAACAAATAGGGAAACCATAGTGCAGGGGTCCCCAACCTGTGGGCAGCGGCCCACTGTTAGGAACTGGGCCGTGGGGCTCCTGCTTGCAAAACCCGCCCCCTTCTGTGCAATTGGCTCCCACCCGCAAACCCCGCCCCCGGTGCACACGATTGGCTCCCCCCCACAAGTCCCACCCACCCCCAGTCCGTGGAAATCCCAGAAACTCCGCCCCCCCCCAGTCCATGGAAAAATCTTCTTTTGAAACCGGTCCCTGGCGCCAAAAAGGTTGGGGACCCCTGCCATAGTGTATATGGGAATCAAAGAAAAACTATTGCTCAGTGCAATCTTTAACACATATATAAATAATACAGTCTAGCTTCAACAACAAATAATATTGGGTTGAATCCTGTGGTTGAGAAATTCTCTACAACCTGCAAAAGAGGCATCTTATTCTCTGCAGGGAAAGCAGAGGTTGTTTTAGCTTGCAGCAGGTCTGTCTATCCATTTATGCAAGCCATTTATTGTTGTTTTAATTCTAGCACTGTATTTTATCTTATTACTGCAATCAGGAATTGATAACTGCTCAGTCTCAAGACTCGAACAGCCTATATGCCAAGTAAGTAAGTAAGTAAAAAAGTAAAGTATATTGTTCAACATGTGAGTGCTTGCATAACCCCTGCCCTGTCTCTATGTTGCTTGATGGAGTCTACCTTTGACGGCTTCTGTGCTTCACTCATCCACAATGAAAACATGACGCCCTTCGGAAATACATTGCTGGAGTGACATAATCCAGGATGGGGATAATGCAAGGTGCCCAACGCAGCATTTAAAAAGTTTTTAATTCAGTTCAGTAATTAATACAAAACTATACATTTCCCATATGCTTTTCTGAATGAAGAATACATGGATAATGAATTTGAAGGGAAGAGAAATGGATTACAGAGTATTCCATATCTGTGATTACCAAATATTTATTTAATGCACAAAACATACCTGAAAGCAGCATTGGATCTTTGTCAACAGATTTGCGGACTTGATCTGACTCTCCAGTTAAAGAGCTTTCATCAATCTTAAGATCGTTTCCTTGAATAAACACTCCATCAGTAGGTAGTAGGTCACCTATCAGTAAAATCATTAAGAGAAAAACTAATTTGGAAAGGTTTTTTATTTTATTTATTTATTTTGTAATATATTAAACTTTCAACAGATTTCCATAACCGAAGTATGGATCTTCAGATCACTGCAATCCAAATAAAAATATACTCCTTCTGTGGATTTAATGGACCTTTTCTGTGGACCTTTAGTAAGTTTACCACCACCTGTCTATTATTACTCACTCTCTTTTTCCCTCTTGTTGAGATTTGCTTGCTAACAATCTGCCCATCAGCCTTTTAAGCATAAGCAATCTCTACGCTAGAGCCAGTTTGGTGTAGTGGTTAAGACAACGGGCTAGAAACCAGGAGACTGTGAGTTCTAGTCCCACCTTAGGCACAAAGCCAGCTGGGTGACCTTGGACCAGTCACTCTCTCTCAGCCCTAGGAAGGAGGCAAGGGCAAACCACTTCTGAAAACCTTGCCAAGAAAACTTCAGGGACTTGTCCATGCAGTCTCAGAGAATCAGACACGATTGAACGGATTAAAAAAAAATCTCTATGCTAAACATCCACACATACAGTACATTGGTTGACTGGATCAATCTAGAGCATATTTTGGCAGATGACAAGCAGATTTTAGAACTGGACACTCTGTCCTTGACCATGCCCTCATACTGCAACATCTGGCTGAAAACATCCATATAATCCAAGCAGGCTTTGCATTATATACTGCATTCATTCACTTTAGGTCTGCATTTGATCTTATCTCCAGAAGAAGTTTGTGGGGTAAACTTATAAATACTTCTGTAGATAGACAGCTACTGTTGTTAATGCATAGCCTTTCATTCTAGAATGAGAATTCTAGAATAAAAGTTTGTTGCAGTATTCAAGACATTACACTAAAGAGAACCCAACCTAAACAGGAGTGAGACAGGAGTGCTTTTGGCCCCCTTGTTTAATTATATATTAACCCCCTTCTGGCCAAAATAACTATATTAGAGCATCACCATCTGAAATTAGCCAATAGGTATATTCCAACCCTACTGTGTACAGACAATGTAGCGCTTCTATCACAAACACCAATTGGACTTAAGCAAACCCTGAGTACCCTAGCCAATTATTTTTCTGTAAAAGCACTAGAGATAAACTATTCAAAAACTAAGATCCCAATTTTTGCAAAGCAATGTGGAGTGCATACATGGAGGTTAAAAGGCCAGATTATGGAGCAGGTAAAATTTTTCAAAAGCTTGGGCATGGTCTTCATAGTTCGACTAAATGCAGTGCACACAAAAATTATGTTATCCAAAATGCATGTCCCAGCATATCCCAGCAGCACTAAAGCTTTATTAAGCCAAAGGACAACTACAATTATTGTTTAGTGCACAGTTGGGTCCTTAGAGCTCTTTTGCTCTACTAGAAAGAGTTTAATCCAAATTTTTAACGATTATATTCCAAGTGGTCCCATTGTCCCTAATGTAGTATTAAGAAAGGAGGCAGATTTGACCAAAGTTGAAATGGACACATAGATTTGCATTATTTCATACTGTTCTTTTCAGAATGTCTGAGTTCTCTCCTTATTGAGAACAATTTTGAATCAATATGTAACAGGACAATTCTGCAAAAAGCTGCAATAGTGTGGTTTCTTTAGGGACAAATTTTAATGATGGGCTATGACCGAACACATGCCTGAGATATAGAAGACCGACTGGATCAATCAGTTCTACCTAGGCCCCTTTCTTTGGACCAGTAAGCTATCTATACTATATGTTGTTGTTGTTAGTTGCCGTCAAGTTGTTTATGACTCATGGTGTTGTTGTTGTTCTTCAGTCATTTAGTCATGTCCGACTCTTCGTGACCTCATGGACCATAGCAGGCCAGGCCTTCCTGTCCTCCACTGTCTCCCAGAGTTTACTCAAATTCATGTTCATTACATCGACTCATGGTGACCCTATGTATAATAGAATGAAATGCTAAACGGTCTTGCGTCAATTGCCTGACTCTTCCAATGTTTGCATCCATTGTTGCGGTAATTGTATAATCGCATTGAAGGTCTTCCTCTTTTCCGCTGGCCCTCAACTTTACCAAACATGATGTCCTTTTCAAGCGATCGGTCTTTCCTGACAATGTGCCCAAAGTATGAGAGTCTAAGCCTAGTTATCCTTGCCTCTAGTGAACACTTTGGTTGTATTTCTCCTAAAACTGATTTGTTTGTTCCTCTGGCAGTCCATGGTATTTTCAGTAATCTATACTATATAGCTGTCCCTAAACTCTGGAGAGTGCTAACCTTAGCACTCTTTAATGTCCTCCATATGCCAGTTCTTAAGGGCATACAGTATATTAAAAAAATCCCTTATGACCCTTGTAGGAAAGGTCTATTGAATCCACAGTCCATGCCCTGTTATATTACTTTTTTTATAAGAATCCAAGGATTTTTGTTTTTTTTCCTGTGCATTGTAAGGATTCAGACTTAATGGTTCAGTTTATTAGCAATTATTTTCTTGCTGCTATGTAATAGGTTACAAAGAAATCCTAGGGATTAAGACACAAATTTTCCAGAAGGTAGTGTATACAAAAAACATACCATATTTGACTTGTGCAATGTCACCAACTACAATCTCTGCTACTGGGATTTGAATTACTTGTCCACCTCGGATGACAGTAAACTTTTGTTCTTGTTCAATACGACTCTGAAGTCCACGGAACTGCTTCTCTTTGCTCCAGTCATTAAAGGCTGTAACCAGCACCACGCATATAACAGAGAGCAGAATGGCAGCCCCTTCGATCCAACCAGCTTCTGCTTCACCTTCTTCTTCACCTGCTCCTGTGGCAGTAGCACACGCTGGAGAACAACAGACAAAAGAAAAGGACATTATTTGAAAATTATGAAAACAATGCCTAAATGTTTAGAATGTTAATTTTTAATATCACACATGAACAACTAATTCTGATATAACAGAATTAACTAACATCACATATTACACTTAACAATATGGGATCTTAGACAGCACTTTATAGCAACTAGGAAAGCATAGCTACTTCTCTGCAAATAGATTATTAAATAATTTAATTATTAGAAATATAAGCTTTCATCAGTACATTTTAATATGTAATAGTCATAGTAGTATTTGAGAGCCAGTTTGGTGTAGTGGTTAAGGCACCGGGCTAGAAGCCAGGAGACCGTGAGTTCTAGTCCCACCTTAGGCACAAAGCCAGCTGGGTGACCTTGGGCCAGTCATTCTCTCTCAGCCCTAGGAAGGAGGCAAGGGCAAACCACTTCTGAAAATCTTGCCAAGAAAACAGCAGGGACTAGGCCAGGCAGTTGCCAGGACTCAAGACTGACTTGAAGGTACAAAAATAATAAACTCACTATATCTGAAATTTTACTGTTCAAGAAGTGCCAGTGCTGAGATCAGTTTCTAATTACTACTCCCTGGGGCCAAAGAATATCTGGGAAAAGGGAAGATGATTTTTAATTTTCTATCGATAAGTGGATATTTCTCAAAGTAACAAACATTCATAGGAATACACGACAAAAAATTCTTCCATATTAGGTAAAACAGTAATTATACATAGTAATTAAGTCTCTCATGTCTTTGGTTTGGTTTGAAAGTATAAATGTATAGCTAGAAAACAACTTTCATTTTAATTAAATCAATGATATTATCTGTATTGGTTAAGGAATGAAATTGTGATGACCCTTTAATATTAAAATGAATAAATGTAAAATAGTTTAATTATGCAATCTATTTAAAAATCCATCAGTGCCATTAGACTTTACCTTACACTGACGGACAAATATATTTACATATTTTTCAGTAATACATTAAAAAAAAATCAAGCATTAAAATATATACTGCTGTCCTTGAAAAAGTAACAGATGTTTAAATTAAAGAACTATTATTCCTTCAGTAATATAAAATTAAGTGGCATAACTATGCTGTATTAGCTTTGTTATTATTAATCAAATTTATCACCGCCTATCTCTACCGCAGTAGACTCTGGGTGGTTTACAATAAAATATTAAAACCAAAAAACCTATAAATCATTAAAATACAATATCATAATAAATAGAAACAGAAAAAATCCAGAGGATGGTAAGATCTTAAAAGGAGGTTATTACTAAGCTAACCACCCCCAGGAGGAACTATCACTTCCTTTGTCCCACGCACGGCGGCAGAACCAGGTCTTTAAAGACCTCTGGAAGGCCAGGAGGAAGGGCAACTGCCTCACCTCTGGGGGCAAGATATTCCACAGGGCGGGTGCTATCGCCGAGAAGGCACGCCTCCTGGACCCCGCTAGATGGAATTCTTTTATTGACGGGGTCCGTAGCATGCCCTCCCTGCATGACCGGGTGGGGCGGGTAGATGTAATCGGGTTGAGACAGTCCCTCAGATACCCTTTAGCTTTGCAGCAGGTAAGTCATTTTGTGCTATTATAATCCATCAGCGCAAGAATTTGGGGCTGCAGTCCTATATCCCACACTCCAAGAACAGAGGGGAGGCTGGGCTTCAGAGACAGAGGACCTACCTTGGATACTTCATCCCAGCAACTGCTGAAAATGTGCTACCCTTATCCCCTAACATTGGAGGTCTGACATCATGAGAAACAAATAAGGAGCAGTTCAAAGGGTGCTCCCCGGCATTGCTGGGAGAAGCTGTGAGCAAGCGGGATCCTAATTCTCCCATGCCACTGACTCATATCCACAGATTGGCCAGGAATGGAGGAAGAAAGAACTAAACCTGGTTGCTGTATTTTGCTGATGGCATCCAGGATAAGACATAGCGGGGGAAATTGCCAGTAAGTTCATTTTCTTGAGGCTCCAATTCTACCCATATATTATTTTTCTATTTCTTTCAAAAACACATACATATACATGTAAAATAAAGAGAGAGATGGCGTGCCAATACTTGAGCATGTACTTAGTGTGTTTCCTTCAGGTAAATTCTTATTCCATTACCCATATTTCACCTGAAGGTTTTTTCTTACTTCAGCTTCAAAAACCACTGTGCTGGTATAGAGACAAGAGATAAAGTAGAGAACAATATAAAACTAGACTCCGATATAATATTCCTTCAAGGTAATGAAAAATAATGACTTTTTAGTAGTCTACGATTTTGGTTGTGGCTCTGAGTATTTGTTTAACTAGAAAGACTGGTGGCTGGTGATTCAAAAACCTAGCTTTGTTTACCATCCATGGGTGGCTCTTCCATTAGGGAGAGTGAATTGCTTTAGCTGATTTTGGTTCCATGAAAGGGAAGGAATTATATTATTTATTGTTATTGTGTTTTTACTAGGGTTCTGCACTGCCTCAGCATGAGTCCAAAATCCAGGATGGAATGGGGGAGTTCCAGGCTATTTTTTAAAACCTAACTAGAGATAGAACATGTTTCTTTAACTTGCCCACTCCCAGATTCAAATTCTTCTATGAAATTCAGGAATCTTGCAAGCTGCCCATCAAAAGAGGATGGAAGTTTCTTTTAAAATTATCATAACCTCTAGATGCCTTGAAAGGAGTAGGTAGTGGGAATATTGGATTCAGTGAGTGAGAGATCTGCCCTGAAATTGAAGTGATCTTTGTTTGATCATAGTGCCATGTTAGAGGAATGGAGAGAACTTAAGTCATCGTTTCTCATCTCCCATCCTTAGCAATTGTAAGAAGATGCTGTGTGGATGTGCTATCTATCTAACTGGTGTAATGATTATGTTTTCTGTTATGGAAAAGAGAAATTCACCTTTTAGATCTCTCTGCTGCCTACCCCAACGTTAATGATAATCTTTTCATAAAGGGTTATTATTCCTACTATTCATCCATTTCAAGAAAATGTATCCAGCATTAAGGAGGAGGGCAGTCATTATACAGCTCTAGTTTTCATTGCCAGGGAGGTTCACTTGTTGAATTTGCCAGATAAGTTGGATGCTTTGGATGCTATGCACCTTGACTTTCAGAAGGCTGGAAGGTTGAATTTGCTGCTTCATCTTGGGCAGAAAAGTGTTCTGGGCTGGATCTGACTGCACTATCCCATCCAATGTCGTTAATGTATGTAAGATTTCAATTGATTCTTCACCATTCACTATAAAAAATTGAAATTTGTTCAACCTTATTTGTGGTGCAGGACCTAGGTATCTTAGAGATCATTGACTTCCAATGATTGTCCATCTAGTAAGATCTGGAAGAAAGGGCTTGATCTTGGTCCCAATCTCTCAGGATTCTTACCATCAAACACCACAGGGTTGGGTCTTGGCCCACTTCTCTAGAGCAGCATATTCCTGAGATCAGAATGGCCCTGCCCTGGCTACGTTTCACAGAGGCTATTAAGATCTTGCTTTTCTGAGGACATTTCAGGGATGATTTTTTACTTTTGAGAAGAGATTGTGTATTGGTTGCTGATGATTGTATTTGTGTTATCCTTTGTTGCTTGCTACTGTATTTTTATTTACAGTAACTTTTTAACCTTTTCAAAGTAGGAAGGATGTGTGTGTGTGTGTTGCTATGTGGATTCTTCCTCCCATTTTTGTATTTAGGATCTTAAAGATCTTTGCCTCATTTTCCTTTATTCTGCAGTGGGAATTGGGATTCCAAAGGTGGATTGTTATTGCATAGAACCTACAGACATTTTTTGCACTCAGGACCTTAACTGTGCTCACCTCAAATTACTTTTAAATGCACAGGGAACTGCTTGTCCAATCCTGATTTTATTCAAGCACCAATTGCTCCCAATATTTTTTCAAGACTACTTCCAAGCCCATGCCTATTATACTTCCGAAAATTCTGGGCCAAACCCTAGTTCAAGGAGAATGCTTGACTAAAGGTTGGGGTGGCTATAAAGCAGGGGTGGGCAATGTCAGGCCCATGGGACATATGAGGCCCGTGGGGCTCCCGCCTAAGGCCCGCAGGGCTCCCGCCCGCAAACCCCGCCCCTTCCACATGATTGGATCCAGCCTGCAAACCCCGCCCCCCAGTGCTTGTGATTGGCTCCTGCCCGCAAACTCCAGCCCCCGGTCCGCAGAAATCCCAGAAACCCCGCCCCCATCCCCCCGGTCCCCGGTTATAAATATCCAAATGGTCCTTGGCAGAAAAAAGGTTCCCCACCCCTGCTATAAAGAGTGGTGTGGGCCATACATCTATCCTCCCAGAACCCAATGGTTCTGCTTGCTATGATCCCTTGGTTCTCCCTACGGCAGAGATCAGTAAGCCTTTCAGGCAACAAGTACAATATCCTAAGTCTAGTGGTCTAGTGGTTAAGGCAATGGGCTAGAAACTAGGAGACTGTGAGTTCTAGTCCCACCTTAGGCATGAAAGCCGGCTGGGTGACCTTGGGCCAGTCCCTCTCTCTCAGCCCTGGGAAGGAGCCAATAGGAAACCAGGAGACTGAGAGTTCTAGTCCCACCTTAGGCATGAAAGCCGGCTGGGTGACCTTGGGTCAGTCACCCTCTCTCAGCCCAACTCACCTCACAGGGTTGTTGTTGTGGGGAAAATAGGAGGAGGAAGGAGTATTAGGTATGTTCCCCGCCTTGAGTTCTTTATAAAAATAATAAAGGCAGGATAGAAAATAAATAAAATAAAATAAATAAATAATAACAACGCACATACATATTTTAAAATATTTAAAATAAAATATAGAATAAAATTAAAACAGCCCAAAATTTCATAAGAAAAGAAAAATTTTCTGAGATGAGGCATTTACAAGATTTTGAATTCATATATATACCACTGACTGATGGCCTATGGAGACTGTTCATTAATATTAGTTGCCATTGCCTATGTTTTACTTTTTCATTAAGTCTCACCTTCCTTATGCATCTATCAAAACTCATTTGTCATCTTAGGCTATAAAAATCCCTGTTTGCCTCTGACTGGGAATACTGCTTTTATCTGCTTTCTCTTCAGTATCCTCACGTAGACATTTAATTCCTACAAGCACAGAATCTTATAAAAGAGTAGTTTGAATTCATAGATGTTGGAGGAGGGAATTCCTCATGAGCATCTTCTGACACACATGTTCAGTCTACAGAGCTTCTTAATTTCTGCTGATCCTACGTGTAGAAAACTGACATAATGTTATGACAGTACCTTTCAGCTAACCTCTCCCTTGCAACTAAAGGATTGGGAGGTCTGGGTGGGAAATTTGATGACAGTAATGGCTGATACCACTGATGATCCTTTATATGCTCTGGGGCAAGACAGAGAGCTTTTGCACAGCTTTGTTCCCCAGGAGGACCATCCCTAAGCTGACTGAATGCTTTGTGGTCTTATATCAACCACTCACATCGGAACAGGCCTCTTCAATTTTCCTCCTGGCCTGGTGGCAGAATCAGCCATCCTAAGGGAGCATGGACCTCAGCAGAAAACATCAATGGTGCTAGCTGGTAGGGAGGAATATTTCTATGTGTTATTAATTTTATTGTAATTTCTTTGTTTGATTGTTGTGAGCTGCCCAGAGTCATTGAGAGTCAACAGCATACAAGTTTAATAAATTGTTGTTATTCTTACTATTAATTCAAAAAATATTTCAAGCATTTATTAGTTTAGAAATTAATAGGACAGTTGGGTATTCTGCCCTATTTGATAACAATATATTTTTATATGTTAGACACAATTTTATATGTTAGACACAAGAAGACACACACATTTTATTTTACCAATTTACAGTAGTACAATTCTGCAAATAGATTTGAGAAATATTCACCAGAGTGCTCCTAAAAAAAATGCATAGAAAATGCTATTTTGAATGTACTGAATGGCTCTTCAATACAGATATGAGCCTCCTTATAGAATATCAATGCATTTTAAAAACTTACTATTCTGTAATATTCTTCCTGTCAAATGACCAATTCAGTACTATAAATTATAAGATTATATGAGCAAAGATGCTGTGGCACTCCAAGAAACAACGGTACTCAGTTTTCTAGTTTCCTATTATCATTAATTAGGGATGTTTGGCCCAGAGATTCCAAAGGGAAACATGAAAGAAATAATATTGATCCTTCAGCCCAATCCAACACCACCTGATATATATTAGCTTTCACTGAAAAAAACTGAGTAACTAAACCACTAAGGCTTGAATTCCATAACCTAAAGAAGAATAAAAAGATGTCATTGCATTGCTCTTAAAGAATGAAATATCATACTTCTGTTATTCTAGCTTGACAAAAGAACCCACAACACATCCATAAGGAAGCGCACAGAACATCATTACAGTTCCTTACTTCAAACATACTGGGGATCAATGCAGTTTGTAAGACCGCTGAGATATCGGAGCAGTAGCAGTAGCAGCATCAAAGGTAGACACGCAGTGAAGAGGGGGAATCAAGGTATCACTTCCACTAATTTTCCCCTTCAGCACAGATAAGAACTGAATGGAAGTCCAGCTCAACTCCCCTCAGCTGAGCTCAAAGGAAAGTCATTAAACCTGTTGACCTTCTTTATTGGATTTATTCCACAGGAATAGCTGTATCAAAGACATTGTGGAGGCACTACTTCTCTAATTTGCACAGTGACCAGAAACTGAGTACTCGGCATTATCATGAGTTGCAGCAAAGATAATCCTGGTTTCAGACTTCAGCAGACAAAAGGTTTCTGAACCTGAACAAGGAATTCACAGTGCAATGTCAACACAGAAGTAAGGCCCACTGAATATTATGGGAAACATTCCAACGCATACTGTGAATGGGATTACAGGTAAGAAAACGGGTAGGTATCTGATCATTTCCTTTCTCCCATACTAAAAACAGAGGGATCACATTAAGCAGATGATTTCAAGTAGAACATCTTCCCCCCTTCTAATCAGTTAAAATAATCTCAGATAGTGGAGGGTGCATAATTAATACCTTTAATTATCATCATCATTATCATCATTATATTTTTCTACTAAATAGTGAATATAATACCAAGGGAAGTTCGTATTGCAAAGAAATAAGATTCTGTCTGAAGATCTTAATTATTTCAGGATCAACTACTTTAGGATGGTCTGTCATATTGTAATGATATGTGGGAATGATCTTGGGAGGGGGGGAAAGAGATGCTGCCTAGGGAATGATTAGATAAGGTGGGGCGGGGAGCCTGCAGCTGTATCACCGGCAGAGAAAGAAACTCAAAAAGGAACTTCCCTAACTTATCAGGCTGTAAAAGAGATGGTGGGAGATGTGTACTTTCAGACTTGCAAGATTCTGTTAATGTAGCCTTACAATAAAGTAGAATTAGCTCATCTGGTTGTGTTTCCTGTCTGGTCTACCTGGGAAGGCTGACACATATTTACGAATAACATAGCATGGGTTCATCAATGTGTTGGAATACATGATACCCTTCTATGTTTATTCATATATCTGACCTTAATATCAGAGAGTACTGTGCACTGATTGAATTTATCAACATTTAACTCCCAAATATACATGATGCGATTACCCCCGCCCCCATGTTTGTTTATGTTTATGCTTTAGTTTCTTTATTTCTGGTCCAGGAGTTTACATTTATGTTTGGTCCAGAAGTATTTGCATCACAGGGACCGCCATTAACTAGGCTGACCATACGTCCCGTTTTGAACAGGACTGTCCTGTTTTTTCACCATTTCTGGAGCGTCCTGTCATTATACTAAAAATTTCAATTTTGTCCCGTTTTTTAAACCCAGAGGGAACCCGGAGGAGGAATTGCCCCTGCCCACCAGCGCATGGCAAAGGAGGTGGGAGAGGCGGGCCAAGCAGCGCGACAGGCAGAGACGATTCCCCTTCTGGATTCCCTCCAATCAGCTGCTCCACCCCCGCCCATCGTGCTGCCCGCCCCACCCCTCCCACGCACTGATAAGCAGAGGTGACTCCCCCACCCCCAATCAGCTGCTCCGCTTCCGCCCACTGTGCCGCCTGGCCCACCCCCCCATGCGCCAACAGGCAGAGGCAAAAAAAACAGGACAAGAGGAATGGGTGGAGGCAGAGCAGCTGGTTGGGGGGGCAGAAGGGGTCACCTCCGCTTGTTGGCATGTGGGGGATGCGGGCTGGGTGGCATGGTGGGAGGGGGTGGAGCGGCTGGTTGGGGGGGGCAGGGGGGAGTCACCTCCACCTATCAGTGCATGGGAGGGGCGGGGCGGGCAGCGCAGGGGGCGGAGCAGCTGGTTGGGGGGAGGGGTGGACCAGGCAGCGCAATGGGCAGGGGCGGAGCGGCCGGTTGGGGGGCAGGGGGGAGTCGCCTCCGCCTATCAGCGTGAGGGAGGGGCGGGCCAGGCAGCGCAATGGGCGGGGCAGAGCAGCTGATTGGAGGGAACACAGAAGGGTTAGTTGCCTCCTCCTGTCGGAGCCGCCCGCCCCACCCCCCGTGCACTGACAGGAGGAGGCAACCACCCCCGTTCCATTTTCGTCTCAAGGAAATATGGTCAGTCTACCATTAACACCTAATGTGGCCTTTATTTTATTATTTATTATTTGAATTTATCCCCGCCCATCTCTACCATGGTAGACTCTGGGCGGTTTACAATCACAATATAAAAAAGATTAAAAGACTATACATTTAAAAACTACTATAAAAATAAAAAACCAAAATCCAAAAGATGGTATGTTCTTAAAAGGAGGATATTACTAAGCTAACCACCCCCTGGAGGAACTATTAGTTCCTTCGTTCCAGGCAAGGCGGCAGAACCAGGTCTTTAAAGACTTCCTGAAGGCCAGGAGCGAGGGCGCCCGTCTCGCCTCAGGGGGCAAGTTATTCCATAGGGCAGGTGCTATAGCTGAGAAGGCACACCTCCTGGACCCCACTAGATGGAATTCTTTTGATGATGGGATCCGAAGCATGCCCTCCCTGCATGATCGGGTGGAGCGGGTAGATGTGATCGGGATAAGGCGGTCCCTCAGATACCCTGGTCCCATGCCATGTAGGGCTTTAAAGGTGATAACCAACACCTTGAATTGAATCCGGAAGCAAACTTGTACCCAATGCAGCTCACGGAGTAGCGGTGTTACATGTGCTGATCTTATAGCACCCAGAACTACCCATGCAGCTGCATTCTGGACCAGCTGAAGCTTCTGGATACTCTTCAAGGGTAGCCCCACGTAGAGCGCGTTGCAATCATCTATATGGGAGATGACAAGGGCATGAGTGACTGTTCGGAGGGCCTCCTGATCCAGGAAGGGGCGCAACTGGCACACAACCCGAAGCTGTGCAAAGGCCCTCCTGGCCACGACTGCCACCTGCTCCTCGAGCAGGAGTTGTGAGTCCAGGAGGACCCCCAAGTTTCGCACTGAATCTGAACGGGGCAGTGCCACCCCATCCAGAGTTAAAGATGACAACTTCCTGGGAATAGAGAGGCCATCAATCCACAGCCACTCCGTCTTACCAAGGTTCAGCTGAAGCCTGTTGTGCCCCATCCAGGCCCCTACAGCCTCCAGACACTGAGAAAGGGTGTCGACTGCAACACTTACTTCACCCGGGATGGAGATGTACAACTGGGTATCATCAGCATACTGGTGATACCTCATCCCATGGTGACGGATGATCTTGCCCAGCGGCTGCATATAGATGTTAAATAGGAGAGGAGAGAGAACCGAACCCTGCAGCACCCCACACAAGAGGGGCCGAGAGTCAGATCTCTCCTCTCCTATTACTACCGATTGGGAACGGTCCCGGAGGAAGGAGGCGAACCAGCGTAAAACAACGCCACCCACCCCCAAATCCCTGAGCCACCCCAAAAGGATACCATGGTTGACAGTATCGAACGCCGCTGAGAGGTCCAAGAGAGCGAGAATGGATGCACTCCCTCCATCTCGCTCCCGCCATAAGTGCGACCAATGCAGTCTCTGTCCCATATCCCGGCCTGAAACCTGACTGAAAAGGGTCTAGATAATCTGTTTCATCCAGAATCCTCTGGAGTTGCAGCGCCACCACCTTCTCAACCACCTTTCCCAAAAAGGGAAGGTGGGAGACAGGACAAAAGTTGTTTAAAACAGTGGGGTCCAGGGAAGGCTTCTTGAGGAGGGGGTGCACCAGCGCCTCCTTAAAGACCACCGGGAACACCCCCTCTCCCAAAGATGCATTAGTCATCACCTGGACCCAACCACATGTGACCTCCTGGGCTGACTTAACCAGCCAGGAGGGACACGGGTCAAGGTGGCATGTGGTGGTGTTTACAATCCGGAGGATCCTGTCCACTTCATTAGGTCCAACAGGATCAAACTGTTCCCAGATAACAGGGCAAGTACGTTCCTCTGGCATCTCCCCAGATTGTGCCTCACGCTTAGAGTTTAACTTAGAATGAATCTGAGCGATTTTGTCCTGCAGATGCTCGGCAAACTCTTCCAACCGGCCCTGTAAATGGGTCACCAAATCCACCCGACCCAGAAGAGATCTAGTAATCTTAAACAGGGCTGTCGGGCAGCATTCTGCGGACGTTTAACTGGTATATGAAGATTCAGCAGAACAAGGAAACACCTGGGGCTTGCACATAATGAAATAAGGGCTTACGGGGCATCTGCAGGTGGGTGGGAGGGGGTCACATTACCTACTTAAAAAACTACCACAGTTCTTTTTCAAAAGTGTATTTCAGAGGATTGACATTAATTTAGGCACAAATTTGGGAACTGAAAAGTACCTGGACTAATATAATATTTTATTTACAGGGAAAAAAAGTTGGAATGAAATGTAGTATGTTGTGAATTAAACTCTGGAATTGATTTTAACAAGCAAACACCTATATCTCAGCCTACAGGGTTTCTGAAAATTTTCAGTAAATAGCACTGGATTTCTGAGTAAAATATCCATGTATACAGAGTGCTGTTCAGAGGCACTTTAGTGGTTGCTAAATGGATACAGTATAAATAAGTTATCTCTGATCTACCCATTACAATAGATTTGCTATCTGTTACAGCTATGTGTGCTTCAGAAATGTTTCAAAAGAAGTGCTTCAGACCTCACACAAGCACTAGCTTGGTTCCTCTCTGCTATTTGTACAAAGAGGTTCTTTTTTTCCATGCTTCCATGGGAACCTGGAAAAATATGCAAATTAAGTTTAATGAACTAACTCCTTAAAGCAGTGTCACCTTTTTTCAGGTACTTCTAATTAATAGCAGAAAAGCTATGCTCAGTGTCTGAACATTTATTATGAATCATTTTTCAAAGCATGTTTTACATTGCTTTAAATGTTAAATGCTACCTACTCCAGACCAGCTAAAAAAGGAGTACAAAATTAAGGTTGTATGCTTCTTACCCATTTTTTGCTAATATTGGTAGCGTTAAAATGCTGAATTTAAGCTGGCCCTAATTAAATAAAGGGTTAATGGAATTTACATATTTCTATGAAGCATAACACATACATTTACATACTGTATATTTGAGTATTTTTAAAATGTTCTGCCCTTGTTTCTATTATTTCTACTGATCACAGAAAATCATGGGCTTGAAAAGAAGTTATAGCAAGAAAATGAAAGACAAATTTATTTGTGAGATGATTTACTTTATATTTAGAATCACATATCTATTATATATTCAGAGGTAGGAAATATTTTACATAAGTGCCTACCTGCAATAAATAGACAGTCAGATAGATAGGAGGAGAAGCATACAGGACATAAGGAGGGTCCAATTTGACAGAGAGATAGGATGACAGATGGTAAGTGAATGATCAAATGCACATCTCAATGGACTTCCGGGCCGGACTTGCAGCTCGACAGTCAGAATTTTTCAGAGTGCTGAAGACCTGGCTAGCTTTTCCCTGTTTGCGGGGGTCTACTGAAAGTATAAGACCACCGGAATTTGTCCCCGGAGAGGGGAGAACCAGAAGATTACTCACTGGGTCGTTGGGATCTGCCCCCTCCTGTCTTTTTTGTTGTTTTCCACCGCGGAAGAGCAGGGGGGAAGCGGAGGAATGGCCGGAGGACTAAACTGGCTCTCCAGGGAAGTCATAAGTCTCCTATAGAGAGACACCAGGGCTAAAGCCGGCTTTTAGATCACTTTTATTTTATTTTTTTTCTAGATTATATTGTTTTATTCTCTAAGGTCTATCTTTGGACAATGCTCAAAATGTTGGCAATTTTTGCTCTTTATTTGTTGTAATAATTGCGGTGGAAGTAATGATGGATTTTATATCTGAAGTACAGTGAAAACGTCTGCAAATTTTTTCTTTTTTACTTTACTTTCTTTTTCCATTTTACTAGAGTGACTCCTGCACACTTGGAAGTATAAGAATTTTTATTGAATATATTTTGAATATATTTTGTTGGACTAATTATTGATGAATTGGCTTATTTCTTATTCTTTTTATAGTGGTTGAAATCTTTCTTTTTTTTTTCCTTTTTACAAACTGTATGAAATATTGCTCTTCTCCCTCTTTTTGGATTAATAGATCTCTTTCTTTAACTTCAAGAATTTTTTTGTATTTAGGTGATAATTTTTTCTCTTTTTCTCCTGCTCTTATAACTGGAATTATTTGGGACTTCTCAGGCCCTGCTGGTGATTTTCCACTGGAAGACCAGCTGTTTATTCACTCTCTTTGAGAAGTTCTTTGTTTTGACTAGAGATTTTGTGGTGGCGGCTGGGCCTTGGGAACGGGAGGGGGGTGGAAAAAGGAAATGGCAGTTACAATTGTTGGCTTGATTCAGGAGTTTAGAGAGGAGGTTAGAAAAAGTCTTTCAGAAATTAAGAGATTATTGGAGGTTTTGTTGGTGGATTTGCAGGGCCAGGAACAAAAGATAGAATTGGAGGCAGAGGAAACTTTGAAATATTTACAGCAAAGTAGAGATTCTTTAAGTTAGAGGAGAAACAGGAGAAAGAGATTTTAAATGTATTATTGCAGTCGAGAGAGAGAGAAGTAAATATGAATTTGCAATTTGAGGGTTATTGTGAAACTGCCTGGTTTGGTATTGGATGGGGAAAGGTTCAGAAAAATACTTTAACATTTTATATGAGACAAATAAAACAGATTATACATTATGATTTTGGTATAACCTGAATAGAAGATTTAGTTTAAAGGATGGATTATAAGATTAATGGAACCATGGATTCTAATTGGAAAAATTGATATGAGAAACTGTATTTTAAAATGTGATTATAGGATGAATTAATACTATAATTACTAACATGAATATTATTGAGAATTGTTATAAGGTTATGTATTAGTAGAACAGATAGTTATAAAAATTTGTTAATTAGGTAAATATGTAGGAAGATGTAGAAAATGGTATAATTATAGTTTTAATATAGACTATGTTTAGATTTGTGTTATTCTTTATGGATATATATGAATAGAATGTAAAAATGGAAAAAGTGATTAAAAATATTAAATTGATACATTAAAAAACAGTTAAATTGACATTACTTCAAGGAGCGGAAATCATAGATGGACTATTGGAGGACTGTAAGAAAGATGAAACCTATATGAAGATCAGAAGATTGGATTATAGAAATTAAAGTATACTTGACAAAGAAAAGTTCCTGTGTATTGGCTGAAAGACTAACATTTAAAGTAAAATATTGTATTTAATGACCAAAGATATCTATCTTTTATACTATTTTTGTTTATTTCTTTTCTTTTCTTTTCTTTATTTCACTTTTCTTTTACTTTTTTCTTTACTTTGTATTTCTATTTCCTTTTCAAAGTTTTAATATGTACTTTAAAATTCAATAAAATTTATATATATAAAAAAATGCACATCTCAATGGAGTGTGCATTCATGAGGTTCCACATACAGTAGTTTCATATTTTAGCATGCCAATCTTGTAGCTGCCCTCTTTTAAGTGCATCATTTGATTTTCCCACATACAGCATTCTCCAGTGTTGACTGCTCTTTCTCTCCCACAGTAACCCCATTCAGACAATTTATTTTATAAGTTCCATGGGGGTGGGGGAGGAGATCTTTTTTATGTATATAAATCTAGCTAGCTAGCTATATCTGCAAAACTATGTTATTGAAGCTTTTAAAAGATTGAACTTACAGGTCATTTACAGTGCAATCCTATAAGCATCTACTGAGAAGGAAACCCAATGAGTTTATTTATTCCTATGTAAGTGGTTTATTCCCACAGGAGATTCATTTAATAAAGTAGGATTTATTTCTGAGTAGAGATGCATAAGATTGCATTAGTATATTTCACAAACACAGTTCTTTCAGATTAAGCACAAAATATTTAGCCTTCAATCTTGGATATACAGTATATGAACCCAACTGAATGCAATAGAAATTACTTCTCAGTAAATATGTTAGCTTACGACAGTGCTTTCCAAACTCCCGCTGTTGGCGACACACCAACGGCAGCCGCGGCGGCGCGGTGGTGTGCATGGCGGTGGCGGCAGCGGCAGCGGTGGTGGCCTCATGCGTTGCACTAAAACCCGGAAGCGCTGATGGCACGCCGCTACCGCCACCACTGCATGCACTGGCAGCAGCGCGCCATCAGCACTTCCGGGTTTTGTCGCGACACACTAATGTGTCGCAACACACAGTTTGGAAAGCTATGGCTTACGAAGCACAACTACTTTATTTATCTTTCTTTACATTTTTTAGCCATTTTCTACTATGTGGACATCCATTATATTCAATATTGAAGTAGTCAAAGGGGAAACTTTATTCTTGAAATCTCTGAGTTTCAATGGAAAACAATGCAAATATTTTCTAGTGCAATGTATTTTTCTCAATATAAGCATATTGAAAATATGCTGTCAAAATCTAAAAAAATATTCATCAGGAAACACTTTAAAATATTTTGAGTGGAGTAATATATTAATGAGTGTGGATAAGGCACTAAAGTTCTGATACTAAATGTTTTTCCACATTTCCCAGAACATGAGCTGTCATACTTGTAAAATAGAATATTTTCTCATAGGAAACAGAATATCATGATCCATCATGAGGGCAAAATTGTTCAGGTTGATGGAACCCAACCAAAATGTTTTTATAATATATGTTCAAAGCCTCTTCATTTCATAATTTGAGGATTAAAAATAGGAGACCAGTTCATTTGCAAATTCAGGGTCCTGCAAAATATCAGACTGTTGCTGTTACCAAGTTATTAATTTCTTTAAGAAAAGCTCTCCTTTTCCTTTCATTTCAGGTTCAATAGTTAAAACTTCCCTAAACTTAATAGTAACTTCTAAATACAAACAGGACATTTTAATAATGGCAAAAATGTAATAAAATAAGAATCTTGTCATCACGTCCATTATTATATATTATTCATTTTATTTATTTTATTTATTTATCATATTTCTTAACCGCCCATCTCATGCAAATGACTCTGGGTGGTTTACAAGCGAATTAAAAGAATAAAATATTAAAATATTGCTAAAAACAGATTCATTATAAAAATATAAATATACATAAATAAAAAAATATAAAATGTAAAATATAAAGAGCCAGTCTTGTCTAGTGGTTAAGGTGCTGGGCGAATGAGAGTTCTAGTCCTGCCGTAGGCATGAAAGCTGGCTGGGTGACCTTGGGCCAGCCCCTCTCTCTCAGCCCTAGGAAGGAGCCAATGGGAAACCAGGAGACTGAGAGTTCTAGTCCCGCCTTAGGCCTGAAAGCCGGCTGGGTGACCTTGGGCCAGTCACTCTCTCTCAGCCCAACTCACCTCACAGGGTTGTTGTTGTGGGGAAAATAGGAGGAGGAAGGAGTATTAGGTATGTTCGCCGCCTTCAGTTATTTATAAAGATAATAAAGGCGGGATAAAAAAATAAAATAAATAAATAAAATCCAAGGTGGTGAGCAACGGTCTCAATAGAAATTTCCCAGGGCCACATCAAGGTGCCAACCAGCCCCATGAATAACTATTCCCACTCCCGCCCCAAGCGAGGTGGCACAACCAAGTCTTAACTCCCTTTCGGAAGGCCGGGAGAGTGGGGGCCTACCTCACCTCTGGGGATAACTTATTCCAGAGGGCGGGGGCCATGGCAGAGAAGGCCCTCTTCCTGGACCCTGCCAATCGACAGTCTCCCATGGACAAGGTCTGTAACATGCCCTCTCTGCCTGACAATCGTGCAAATCAGAACTGTGAAGCTCAATTTCTCAATTCTGAACTCAACCATTTGGAGTGGTCCCTACAGGCGAATGGCTACTCCAAGAATGAAATCAGGAGAGCTATCAAACCGAAAAAACAGCACCCAACTGAAGAAAAACAGCCCCCCACAAGCAAAATATTTCTGCCCTACATTAAAGGAGTCACGGACCGCATGGAAAAACTAATGAAAAAACATAACCTCCAAACACTCTTCAAACCCACCAGAAAAATACAACAAATGTTAAAATCATCAAAAGACAAAAGGGACCCCCTCACCGCTGCAGGAGTTTACCGCATACCCTGCAGCTGTGGACAAGTATACATTGGGACCACAAAACACAACATCCACACCAGGATAAAAGAACATGAAAGACACTGCAGACTACAGCAACCTGAAAAATCTGCAAGAGCTGAACATGCTCTCAAACAAACTGGTCACCAAATCTCATTTGAAAACACAGAAATACTGGACAACACCAACAGCCACTATGTTAGACTATACAGGGAAGCCATTGAAATATACAGTATAAACACCAACACAGTTTCAATAAAAAAGAATAAAGCTTAAAGATCAGCAAAACCTGGCTGCCAGTCCTGAAAAACACAGCTTGCAAAAGGTCAACGAACTCTACTCAACCACAGAAATATACAAACAACTCACACAATAGATGTGCTAATCCCACACACGACAGCACCACACCTCCTAATCACCACAAAGAACCCTCTCCTAATCTCTTGTAAATGACCCACAAACACACCCTCTCATCAGCTATAAACACCAGCAGGAACACACACCCTCCACTTGGGCACAGAGAGAATCTTCTAGCTGTGCTCCTGTCCTCTGAAGATGCCAGCCACAGCTACTGGCGAAATGTTAGGAACCAAACCTGCCAGAACACGGCCACACAGCCCGGAAAACCCACAACAACATCAAATATTTATTTATTATTTATTTATTAATTAAATTTCTATGACCGCTCATCTCCCCCTCAAGGAGGGACTCTGGGCAGTTAACAACCACAACATCATTAAAATACAATAAAAACAACAATAAAAATATAAATACAATAAAATCCAAGTGGCAGATGGTTCTTACAGTGAAGCTAAACATATTTAAAATATTTGAGGCGGCTCTAGGAAATCAGCCATCCCTAAGCTTGACCACTTTCCTTCTTGCCCCAGGCAAGATCACAGAGCCAAGTTTTTAATTTTTTCCTGAAGTCCAGGAGTGAAGGGGCCTGTCTTATCTCTTGTGGGAGGATGTTCCATAGGGCAGGTGCTGCTGCAGAGAAGGCTCGTCTTCGAGACCCCACTAGATGGAATTCTTTCAAAGAGGGGGTCCGCAGAATGCCCTCTCTGCAAGATCGGGTGAGATGGGATGATGTAATGGGGATGAGGTGCTCCCTCAGATAACCTGGTCCCATACCATGTAGGGGTTTAAAGGTAATAACCAACACCTTGAATTGGACTCTATCCAGAACTAAAGATGACAAATTCCCAGAAACCGAGGGGCCATTAATCCACAGCCACTCCGTCTTACCAGGGTTCAGCTGAAGCCTGTTTTTCCCCACCCAGACCCCTACAGCCTCCAGGCACTTGGACAGGGTGGTCACTGCATCACTTACTTCACCCGGGATGGAGATGTATAACTGGGTATCACCCACATATTGATGATACCTCAGCCTGTGGTGATGGATGATCTCACCCAGCGGTTTCATGTAGATGTTAAAAAGGAGCAGCGAGAGTACCGAGCCCTGTGGGACCTGGTAAACAAGGGCCTGTGGGCTGGATCTCTTGCTCCCTATCAACACCGACTGGGACCAGCCCTGGAGGAAGGAGGTGAACCAGCGCAGAACCATGCCGCCCATCCCCAACTCCCTAAGCCGTTCCAGAAGGATACCATGGTCGACGGTATTGAACGCCGCTGAGAGGTCAAGAAGAACGAGAATGGATGCACTGCCTTCATCTCGCTCCCACCAGAGATCATCCATAAGCGCGACCAATGCAGTTTCCGTCCCGTAACCTGGCCTGAAACCTGACTGAAAGGGGTCTAGATAATCCGTTTCATCCAGAATCCTCTGGAGCTGTAACACCACCACCTTCTCAACCACCTTCCCTAAAAAGGGGAGGTGGGAGACTGGACAAAAATTATCCAGTATAGTGGGGTCCAGCAATGGCTTCTTGAGGAGGGGGTGCACCAGCGCTTCCTTGAAAGCTACCGGAAACACCCCCTCTCTCAAGGATGTATTTACCATCGCTTGGACCCAGGCACAAGTCCCCTCCCGAGCTGCTTTCACCAGCCAGGAGGGTCAAGGACCTAATTGGCAGGTGGTGGCATTTACAGACCGGAGGATTCTGTCCACTTCCTCAGGACCAACAGGGTCAAACTGCTCCCAGATAACAAGGTGAGTATGTTCCCTGGGTGTCTCTCCAGACTCTGCCTCACGCTCAGAGTCCAACTTGGAGTGGATCTGAGCGATTTTATCCTGCAGATGCTTAGAAAATTCCTCGGCTCAACCCTGTAGATGAACTTCTGACTCCCCTTTCCCCAAAAGGGTTCGGGTAATCTTAAACAGGGTCACTGGGCGGCATTCCGCAGATGCAATAAGAGCGGAGAAATATTGATGTTTCGCCGCTCTTACCGCCACAAGGTAGGCCTTAGCAGCGGCTCTAGCTTGTGTTCGGTCGGATTCAGTCTTTGTCTTCCTCCAGTGGCGCTCTAGGCGTCTCTTAATCCTCTTCAGAACACTTAGCTCTCCCGTGAACCACGGGGAGTATTGGGTTCGCTGGGTCAAGAGAGGCCACACAGGCATGATCTTGTCCAAGGCCCCGGCCACCTCCCTATTCCAGGTAGTAGCCAGGGCCTCCGCTGGACTGTTCAGCAAATCCTCAGGTATAACCCTCAGCTCCCTCTGGAACCCCTCTGGGTCCATCAGTCTCCGGGGGCGGACCAATCAAATAGGTCCCGCCTCCCTGTGGAGGGGGGTGGCATAAGAGAATCTCAAAGTCACCAGGGCGTGATCTGACCATGATAAAAGGGAGAGTTCTAATTCTCCCCTCAGATCACACTGCCATTGCTCCGACAAGAAAACTAAACCTGGTGTGAGGCCACTGTCTCGAGTTGGGCCCTGAATTATCTGGAACAGGCCCATGGTCGCCATGGTGACCATGAACTCCTGGGCCACTTCCGAGGCCCGTCCCAGGGATGGCAAATTGAAGTCCGTGCAGCAGATCCTCGGGTATAACCCCCCGTTTCCTCTGAAACCCTGTCGGGTCCATCAGTCGCCGGGGTCAGACCAATCAAATGGGTCCTGCCTCCCTGCGGAGGGGCATAGGAGAATCTCAAAGTCACCGAAAGGAGAAAGATCCTGAAGAATATATTTCTCAGTCATCAGCTGAAGAGTTCATGTCAGTTCACAAAGCACCTTTCATCAAAAAAAAGGGGGGAAAAACCTATAAAATGCCAGTATTTAAAAATACCAAGCCAAAAATATTTACTCAAAATCCCAGTAAAACCGATTCCTAAATGAGTCTAGAAAGTATAATACTGTAACCATTTTAGTTTCCCTTATTTTTCCACTGTTGCATTTTTCTTCCTGGTCCTTCAATAAATAACTTGGTATGGGATTATCTTAATATACTGATTTTAATACATGATTGCCTAATTGATATAGTATTGCACACAATTTTCCTTTCAAAAATACATTTTGCACTACTATAAACAATTTGTATGTACAATCTCATACATGCAGAGTCTCATGGTATACACACACACACATAGAGGTAGATGTGATGTTACCCTTGTCATAAGCACATGTTCCTTTGTTACCTGGCTTACAAATGCAATGCCACAAATCTTGAGTTGTCCTTTCATGGTTGAAGCACAGTACAGAACTTGCCAAGCACAACAGAGGATGACCTGTCCACGTAGGAAACAATGCCACATTCTCTTTTATGTACCTCAAGACATTGCACCTATGGATATGAAAGGCAAACCAAGTGCAACACAAAGAGACCTGAAAAAGATCCTGACCCTTTCCTTTTTAACAGCACTATGGCCCTGTGAGATGCATCTGTTGGCACTTGTCACACACAAACACAAGGCACTGGTTTCATTCTTCTGTTAGCTATACACTGGAGGGAGATCCTAAAATCAGCAGGAGTTGCATAGCTTTGTGGCATTTAGAATCTATGTAGGGTTTTGTGAACTACTGATTTGAGGCATGGCTTAAGAATTACACTGGAGAATAGCAAATTAGCACTTACAGAGATGTACCCAAGTAACATATAAGCAGAAATAGAGAGATGCACAGACATTGCTTTTGAAGTTTGAATTCTGCAGGTAGGAAACTGGGGAATAGACTTGTAAGGCATATTCAAAATGAATATTCATTTATTAAAAGTGTGTGCTTTAACAAGGCCAATCCTTTTAGGGAAGAGAAAACGTTGTGTCAGAACAACTTGACAGTGGAACCAATTACTGAAGGAGGTGGATAGGCTCAAACAGGATGCTTTAAATTAGACTTCTGCACTAATCAAGGGGTTGGACTCAACATCTAAATGGTACCTTTATTATTCTATGATGTGCAACGCAAGGGTAGGGAAGGCTGGAAGCCAGATAAGGATGAGGTAGAGGTTGCTTCAGTTTTCAAAAATCATGATAACTTTTGAATTCTTTGATGACTGTTTGCAAACCCTAAAAAGTCAACTTTATCATTCCTGAGATTCCTGGGATCACAATTTGTTTATTAAATTCAGTGAAACACAGTTCCATGTTTGGAACACAACCTGTTTGCTCTCTGCACAACTGAAGTAGATGGGGTCAGTAAGCAGGGCCCTAGGTGGCACGTTTCAAGCTAAAGTAATCCTGTCACTTGGTCCTTGAGGAAAGTGTTTCCAAGGCTAACCTGAACCAGTGAGTTCTTTCTCTTGTGTGTTAGTATGATATATCCAAAAAAAAAAAAGCCCACATTTTGAATCAGGCATTGCCTTGCCAACTAATTCCTCCGATTCCACTGATAAGCCACAGCACAGGTTAGCCACCAATGGATGGGCATGGCAAACAATTTTATTCAACTATGCCACTAGATTTGCATTAATGGACAGGATCTTTTTTTCCTTCTTATAGTTTGTAGCTCCTTGCATGAAATACTGGAAACACTGGGCCAGTCCATTTCAGACGTATACAAGAACTATGGCATTCCTCTCAATTAAAAAAAAGTGGGGAGGGGTTAATTAATATGAAGGAGGAATTACCACCACCACTCGCTGGTAATGCTAGCTATGAACCCACGCAGTAAAAGGGGACTATGGTGTGGGCCCAAGATCCCTGCCATTATCAATGGTTACTTAGCATGTGAGTTGGAATCTGCCAGGAGTCAGGCTGATTGGTGACAGTTCTGCATCAGTGCTCTGTGAGTTCCACTCATTATAATGTATAACCAGTTTTAACCTACCGCTCTGTCTTGATGCCTACAATAGCTGCTGCAGGCAAAAAAAAATAAGGCTTTGATAGAGAAAACCAAACCAAGCCATTTTTCTTTTATTCCTGCACCAACTGATTAGTCACTATCGGCCTCAATACACATCACAAATTGCATCTCTTGAAATGATGCTCAGGTCAGAGGTGGCCACATTATGTTGAAGGCTATAGTTTTCCCAGTGTACTATGAAATTAAGAGATACAAAACTGAGAAACAATTCCATCTACATATACTAAAATGAGTCACATTTATAGCCTTTAGGAAACAGGGAGAAAACTGGAGATTAAAAACAGAGAACCTGTGCTAGTATGTAACAATGGAACCAAGAACATTATATTCATTAGATAAATAATGGAGAAACACATTTTACCTTCATTTCCTTCTCCAGGTGGATGATAAAATGAGAGCCCCAGAGATATAATGGCTGCGATTTCCAAGATGATGAGAGTCACATCCTGCAATGCTTCCCAGACTAACTGTATGAAAGTTTTTGGCTTCTTTGGAGGTATAAAGTTTTTCCCAAAAATTAGCCTTCTTTTATCTAGGTCAGCAGTAGTGCCAGGTAATCCTACAAATCAAGGGAACATTAATGGTGAGCGACAAGTCTGTTAACATTTGTATTAACTACACTTTAAAATACAACCATTTTTGCTTTCATCACTTAGCATTTATGGCTCATTAGACTTCCAATTTTGTAATTCTCTTTTGGCAAACTCATCCTCAGCTAATGTATCACAGAGACTTATATGTATTTGTAAAGGCATTTTAGAAATACATTTCTTCTCTAGCTTTTCCATTAGGCAATCCTCTTTACAGGCAAACAATCTAACTTGTGTTTATGCAGAATACCAAAGAGAGGAAGCAAAACAAGAGATTAATGTAGCAAATAAATTTACAAAATTTCAATTATATTAGCAAAGTAATGGCATAAAAATAATTCAGAAGTTCCTGTCTATGGTTTTATAGCTAAGGAAAGAAAGCAATGAAAGATAATGTTGGGTGGCATTATGCAGCATTTCTGCCCTTAGCCTGCATTCAATAATAGAACGCTTCTGCTTGGACAAGTTTTTCCCCCCTTTTTTTCCACTGCTCCCAACTAAGGCAGTCTTCAGAGCCTTACTCAACAGTATTCCAGAACTCCTCCATATTAAGGGATTGCTTTGGGAGAAAGAAGCAGTACACAATGTGATGTGCATTCAGGACAAACCATTTACATGGGGTTGCTACTTGGATCTGCATAGTTTTAACTTCTGTTTTCTTTTGAAATTGTGTGGAAAGATAAAATGCTGTGATTATTTTTGAACGATTTAAACTATTCCTGACAGTGTTGCACAGTATATTTGGTTTCATTATGTTTTTGATATATACTGTAAGCCATGAGCTACACTGAAGCAATGGACTTCAACGTTGCTGTGACACTCTCCCACACCCTCTCTCTCCTTTTCATACAGAAGCCAAAGACTTAATATAATTAATTATTGTGTCATTTCCTCTGGCTACTGGAAAGTTTATTGCACAGTGCATTAAAAAACCAATCAGGAGACAAGGTGTTGATCCTACAAGGAAATGTCATTATAAACAGTTCCAGAGAAATATATTGGGGTAAGACAAACAAAATGATTTCAGGTGATGTATGCTGTATATTTTAGGAGTGAGCATCTCCAAAATGGAAAACACATGGGAGCAGCTGCGGGTAAATACAAGTTCTGTAAAGAACTTTAAGAAAGTGATTTGAAAATGATGCTTATGGATCTCTTCCAACTGAAGTATCAATTAGGAATGTGCCTGTCCTTCAAAAGACGTCATATGGATGGTATGGGATATTATTTTTCCCAGCAAAGGGAAGACTTTGTGCCTGCACAGATCTGGACATAGTCAGGAGTAGCTTGCGGTGAGAGTTAAAAAAAATATATGCATCTTCTTTAATGGTTTGACAAGAAGTGCTTCATAACATTTCCACACATTCTGAAGCATTTTTTTCAAAGGATTTGCACAGCCCAAATATCAGTGTTAGGTTAAAACCATTGCTGTTAAAACAGACTACAGGGGTGCTATCTATTGCACAAGAATGCTATGAGTTCATGATATTTCCAAATTAACACTGTAAAGATAGTGCTGAGAAAAATTCACAGATGTGTGAAAGTAAAAAGATGTGAGTAAACAACTAAATGAAAAAAGCTAGCAATGGAGTAACAATTCAAAAACATAAAGAATACACTGTAATGTATATGGAGGTGCTAAAGGGGTAAGTTAATTTACATTGATTCTAGAGCAACACAGGGCAAGCCCGTAGACACTTTCCTTGAGAACCATCAAGCTTCCTGTCCCAAGAAGTATGCATGCTGCAAAGCACCAATCTCTGGCACCATCTTTAGGTACAACAATGGCTCTTCCCCCCCGCCAAGTTTCTTAAAACATTCTTACAAAATAAAAATGGTGGATGGCTGCTGCTTAGTGTGCAGGAAAATAAGGCAAAGATAAGCCTTATGATTGTCTTTTTTTTCTAAGCATCAGATAACTACATCATTTGAAAATGATTACTTTTCAAAATGTATTCACATTCAAGGCTATTTTGCAGTATGGTATATGTGCACATTTGTAGAAACTTCCAATTCAATGCTAGTTTATTGTAGCAAAAACAGAGTCTTGTGTTTAGTCAAAATAATTGTCTATACCCAGAAAAGTTTATGTTTTAATTCATTTTTATTTTTATTTTATTTCTCATAATAATTAACATCTAGAATTCTTTGGTTCTGTTGTGCTAAAGGTAAGACCATAGGCTTTGTTTGGAAAAAAAAATACACTTTCTTCAATAAATAACTTGTGTGAAGGATATTGAGTCCCTTCCACATATCAATGAACTGAATGCATATGTCCCTATTTTCCTACATTGGTTATTTCAATCATTTATTCATTAATTGACAAGAATCTGCTATCAACTGCAAAAATTGGCACATAATTGCTTAGGAAAGCTTAAAATGTCCTTTTCCTTCTGGAAGCAATCATCTACCTATATTACTGAAAGTTAAAATACTTCTTGTTTGTCTAAATGAGGTTTTAAAAGAATGATTCAAATGCAAGGTGGGGGGGAAAATGCTGCTAACTCAGTAGCAAAAGCACCGTCCAGTCATTCAGCTGAACATATGGAGAATTCAAATGGGGTAGAGAATGGGGTGCACATGCTGGCCATATTCCCCTTCTCTCCTTGACCTCAGTGCATTCAGCTGGGACTCTGAAGGGGAGTGTATTTGTACCTGTTTCAGATAAGGGTGTCAAGGAAGGTATAAGAAGTGCTGGATGCAAAGTTTCATTCTCAACTTAGTTTGAAGCTTTACCTGCATTCATCCGCACTCCTGAACAGGGCTCATATAAATTTAAATTCAGGCATGATTAAGGTGAGATGTGTTCATGATAATAAAGGCTGAGTTGACCCATAAGCATCACCCACTATTCACTACGCAGACCATTCTTCCCAGCCTCCCACCCGAGATCCGAGGGTCCCTACCCTTTTAGCCTTCCAGAGGGCTGTGAAGACCTGGCTCTTCCCCAAGTATTGGGCTAGGATGTGGATTGAACTGTGAGGATGATTGGTCTAGCGCCCAGGGGAAGGGTACTTTTGTCTTTAACTATGTTTTTTTATGGATTGTGGGAGCCACCCAGAGTCATCATAGGTGACCACATAAGTCCCATAAATAAATAAATAAAGCTGGGCACACACCACTTGTGCTATGTTTACAATGGCCAGAATTCCACTCCCACCCCCACCCTTGGTTTTTGACTATGCTGAATGGGAATTCTACAACTTGTGATCTTAATACACATAGTTTGAACACACTAGATGATTAAATAATGAACAAATATTGGTTTGGGAGAGATACGCAATTTAAAGGCAGTACACAGCATAACAGAGATGATAACCAGTTGCATTGTTTTGGTTTATGAGTTCATAATTCTGACAGAATAAAGGAATTCCTACTTTACAAGAAAAAAAACACCAAAATATATGACATAAACAGAGGTTGACCAAAGGCTAGTTAAGATACAATTTATTGATGCTAATATCATTTCTTCAAGTTCATACAAATTTTAATTATTATTACCTAGTTGCCATAATTTCCTGTGGCTAAGATCCAGAACTACTTAAATCAAAGGGTCTGGCACAAAGCCTGGCTTGGCTTTATTGTAGTTCTAAATATACTTCCTGAAAGGAAAGCTCAATTGAATGCAGTGAAATTAAGGTTTGAATAAAGATGTTTAAAATTGTGTTACCATCCTATCCTTTGGAAATACGTCAAGAGAACGAGGCAGCAATAATAACCTATCCAACTCATCTTTTTTTTTTTTTTTTGGAGACCCACTACATCAGGGGTCCCCAACCTTTTTGGCGCCAAGGACTGGTTTCAAAAGACGATTTTTATGCGGACCAGGGGGGTGGGGTTTCCGGGATTTCTGCAGACTCGGGGGTGGGGTTTCTGGGATTTCTGCAGACCGGGGGCGGGGTTTGCGGATAGGAGCCAATCGCCCGCACCGGGGAGCGGGGTTTGCGGGCGGGAGCCAATCACAAAAACCAGGGGGTGGGGTTTGCGGGTGGGAGCCAATTGTGCAGAAGGGAGCGGGGTTTGCAGGCGGGAGCCCCGCGGCCCAGTTCCTAACAGGCCACGGCCCACAGGTTGGGGACCCCTGCATTACATTACAGTAACTCATGATACTGCATAATATTGGCTGCATCTAAGTAGTGTTTTTCCAGCTTTCTGATACATTTTGTTCAGCATTTATTAGTCTCTGATAGACTCCTTACTATTCATTTATCTCCTCTCTTCTTTTTCCTCCTTCATATGTCTTAACATTCTCTTTCCATTGAGTTTTAATAAGAAAATATGTAAATATATATTTAGAAAATGTTTAAAAATGTAGGTGCAATGAAGCATTCTGTTTATTAATATCCCTAAAAGAAAGGATATAGTAATGGAGGCTCTTAACCTGAGCTACCATTATTCATTTACAGACGAAGTGTCATGGAAGGATTCTTTTTAATCAGTACAGTCGTCTAAGCTTGACTTTGCATCATTTCACAAAGAGGAGACCAGTAATTCTTCTAGAATTATTTAGAGAATGTTATCAACACACTTTTAAGCTGGCACTTTTTTTTAATTATGTGCCATCAACTTGATGCCAACTCTTAATGACCACATAGACAGACCTTCTCCAGGATGAATGTTGCACACAATCAGTAATTTCCTAGTAATTCCAAAAGAAGTTGCACATTCATAGACAAATTGCTTTGTAAACGTAGATCTGCTCCTTCCACTGGATTGAATTTTATAGTCTCTGCAGATGGGAAATTTTTGTGCATCACTGAGCTACACCAGACTGTGACAATACTGAATAGAAAAATAATACATGTGTAAGTGTGCAGACTGCATACCTAATCTCCACTGTAAGGAATTTATAGCATCTCTATATTTTAATTAAATCTCACAACTAGCATGCTATGCTTCAGTTATCCAGTCAAAATAGTTCTGCTAATAGCTGCAGGAAGCACCATGACTCATATACACATATCAAGGTGTTTTAAAGATGTGTGCATGGACATATATAATATTCATTTCACACTCTAGGTATTTACCATTGCAATGTATGGGGCTTTTTCCTCTTTAGAAATCAAGAGGAAAGATGGCAACTTGAACTCAGACACTAAATTAATCATATAAGCTCTACAATATTTCAATCTTTTATTAGGATCTTTTTTATATATTTAATTGCCAGGAAATATTTAGAAGGTAACTTATAGTACAGAAAAATGCAACTTTGGCCAATTCCTCTCCCCATCACCTTGTGGCTCTTGAAAACCTGTTCCAGAAAGGTTGGAAAACATTCATGAACAGCATAAAAGGTGGCATAGAACCCTTGGGAGGGAGAGGGGCAGAGGGAGAGAAATTGCCTGCCATTAGTCACAGATCTCACCAGGTTGACAGCTCTGGTGAAGCCCCATGACAGCCAGTACGATGTATATTCCAAACCAATCTGTGGACAATATCACACTAAACACCTTTGAAAGCAGAATAGACAAAGCTCATTTCAATCCCTATATCAATCTCTCATTTTCAGAAGCAGAAGTCTTTCACGTTTGAAACTAAATACCTCAGCTGCCTTATACACCTTATGCATCCTCTCAGGCCTTGACTTGTCCTTGAGAAACCTCTTTACAAAAAGGACTCACTCATTCTAGCACTCAGCTGTCATAAAACAAACAAAGTAACCCTGAATTAATCACTCAGGGAACTCTTCACATGCCAGAGACAGCCTCAATCATGCTGTAACAAAAATAGAAATGGGGTAGTATTTTCATTAATCTTAAATTCTTTTTTTTCCTTCAAAAATCCCTAATTTTCCAAGCCAACATTAGGAGAACGTTAACCAAAAATATTATAAGACACCCCCCATTTTTTTTTAAAAAAAGCATTTTACAGTACCTTTTCACATTTATTAGATTCTGTGTGCAGTAACCATTAACCTATTCTTTTTTCCTCTATTTTTGTGCATCCTTCAAAAACACCCAACCCATTATTATTTCATTTTGTTTTCTGTTGTACAGAATTTTCCTTTGAGAACAGTGTGGCTGAGATGTTCTATTTAACTGTGCCTCAATCAAATTGCAGGGCACAGCAGAAGACAAACAGTACCATATTCTGCTCACTGCACACAACTCTCCCAGAGGCAAGTCCTGAACTTCAGAGATAAGCAAGCCCTTCTGAGGGGTCTCCTTCCCCTGGCCGCATCTTCCGCTAACCACCGTTACCTTCCCACCACAACGTTTGTATTTATTAGTGACAATCAGATGAGCATCAACATCTATATCTCCTCCTTTTCTTCCTCCTATATATGGAATATGTTCTGAGACTATTGGTATATTATAGGTACTATTAGCTTTGTTAAACTAAAAGGTATTATCTAGGGCTGCTAAGATGCATATGGTCACTCATCCAGTCGATGAGTGTGAATTTACTAACTGAGTAAGATAGTTGTGGAAAGCTGTGGAGACTGTAACCTTCCATGATCACTTCATCTAAACCAAGGAGATCATTGAGCAGTTCAGTGCAGAAAGCACACAATCAGTTAAACCATGATTTGTTTAAACATGGTTTATTGAATAAGATACAACAAAAAAGAACAAGTAGGGCAAAGGGTTTTCCCCAGGGCCTCCTAGAAACTGATGGCACCTGTGAAGCACCTATGAAACATCATCATGGCTATTCACTGGCTGGTGATGCATTCATATGTTCATGCAGAAACTCAAACAAATGCTTTGTGGTCGTTTGTGCTAGCTTTGCTGATGAAGAAAATACAGTCAGTTTAATTCTCATAGGGAAGGTTCTTATAGGAGAAAAAGAAAGAGCTGCAGATGGGCTGGCTTCAGAGATGAGGACTCAAAGGACAGAGGAGAATTGAAATGGAGGTAATGGCTGGCAGCTAAGATGGACTTAACTCTGGCAGTTAAACGTCTATGGTTTAATAAAGAACTATGTAGGGTGGAAAACCTGAGCTGGACTGGGTAGTATTTACACTGCTGAAGATTTGTTAGTTGGAGTTTGAATCTGGAGAAGTTGCTGAAGAGAGTTGTTGGGCACAATCTGGAGAAGGGTGTTCAAAAGCCAAAGGGAGGATGTGTTATACTACATGGTCTATTCTGGGCAGGTGATCCTCTAGGGATCAAAGGTTTTACTACCCAGCAATCAGACAGCTCACAGTCTAACTCCCAGAGGGGGAAAATGTCATCTATTTTTCTAAGCCCTTCCTTAACTCTAGACTAGGAAATAGATAAGGGTGGGAATAAAGTAGTGCACTCATATATTTAGATCATGTTATATCTGTATGCATGTATGCACACACACAAGCTTAAAATTGTTTTAGGCTGAACAGCGCTCTCATTTTCACAATGGAGTGCAATAGAATTAGTTATGCTTGCCAAGTGAAGTTATGAACATGGAACTGTTCCTGCTGCCTACTTTAATATGTTTCTTCATAAAAGGATGTTTAAAAATCTGCAGTAGAGTTTTGCCCTGAATTTTCTATCTAATCCTGAGAATTCACAGGAAGCTCCAGACACAGCACTACCGACCAGAAGTGTCCAGCCATCAACACAAGCAATATGCTAGACCAGTTCTTCCCAGATGGTCACTCTCCAGATGTGTTGGATGTTGACTCCCAAATGACTGCCTAGTAAGCCCATACAACTTCCAACTTTGATTTTCGTAAAGTTAATGAAAAAGTGAACATGCAATATATTTTAGAAACAAGAAATGTCCCTTATTATAAAGGGCCTATTGACTATGGCAGGCCCTTACTCTGTTTAGTGTCAGTCCTGCAAAGATATACCTAACTCATTCATCTGATGATCCTCTTTCATGAGTGAATGAAATAGAGATGATGAAATGAATGGGCCAACCTTCACAGGTTCATGCAAGGTATGGCAAGTTATCCCTTCCCCACATTCAGTCAGCCATTCCCCGAAGCTTGTGCTGTGTGTAGGCAAAGAGCCTCAGATATCCCAGATGCCTGAGCAGATAAGCAGCAAGAGTTCATGTGGGCTCTAAAATCCAAGCCTCAAGGGAGGAGGAAGGGACTTGCCTAACAGGTTCTCCTCAGCCTGATCTTGCTAGAAATAATTTTGTCTTAAGACAAAGAGGAAAGAGATAGCTGGGAGATGTGAAAGGAAGCAGAACACCTGGAGGAGGAGGAATATCTGGAAGAAAGAGAAAGATTGCTTTAAGATGGAGACAAAATAGAGAGTGGAAACAGCTGGTTACCTAGTCCCCCTTTTTGGGGGAGATGGGCAGTGATAGAAAATGGAAAAATAAATACATACATACATACATACATACATACATACATACATACATACATACATACATACATTTTCCAAGAAAAGTAGAGAACTAAACAATGCTTGTGCAGGAAGGAACCATTAAAAAGAGTGAAGCTAGACTTCTTTGGGACTACTGGTAAAGAAGGGTGCTCAGTCAGAGCCAAAAAAAATCTTATTTATTCAATTTTGAACCAACTCTGGGTGGTTCACAAAATAAACAACATTTTTAAAAAGTGAGTAAGAATTGGAGTTGAACAGCTAATACATTCAAATAAATAAATACATATGAAATTCATACAAAAAGAATTACAGGATATGTATTGTCGAAGGCTTTCACGGCTGGAGTTCAATGGCTGTTGTGGGTCTTCCGGGCTGTGTGGCTGTGTTCTGGAAGTTGTGGTTCGTAACGTTTCGCCAGCATCTGTGGCCAGCATCTTCAGAGGGCAGGAGCACAGATAGAACAGAGATTTTGCTTCTATCTGTGCTCCTGCCCTCTGAAGACGCTGGCCACAGATGCTGGCAAAACGTTAGGAACCACAACTTCCAGAACACGGCCACACAGCCCGGAAGACCCACAACAGCCAATTACAGGATAATTACAAGATGGCAATCCAGACAACACACCAATCTCAAACACCAGTCTTCAAATCTTAAGGGTGCAGAGAATAAGGCCTGCTTAAGTAGGAGAAGACAGGAACTTTAGGTGAACAGAGTGAATTGTCTGGGACTTGTGGTAAAAGCAGATCTAAGTGTCTCTGGGCTGGAGGTGAGAGAAGGCACCAAGGTACAATCTCAAAATCTCCAGGGACTCAATAGGAGCTAAGAGGAGGGGCTCCTAGAGCTTTCAGTGAAGATTGCAATCTATGGGAATCGAGGTAGGTCAGAACCATTTACCTAGAAAAGCAAGCTGGAGGAAATCCCTCCTCTCAGCAGTAAAATAAAACTTGTATGCAAGGGTTTCTAATCAGAATCCTTTGCTTTAAGGTATGCTAATCTGCCACATTGTCTCTGATATTTTGAATGTGTCTGCTACTTGTTTCAGGGAATTTGCCCCTTATTTTTGTATCAGAAGTTTATGGTCTTTGTGTAAACTCCATTCTGATATGTTTTGTTCCTTCCTAAGTTTCTTTGTCCCTCAGATCCCACCCATCTGGATCTTGGTCCAGTCTCCCCACCATTTCCCTTTATGGGAGACTGATGTTTGAAGTGCTACCTGTGATTTTATCATTGCTAAATGCCTTATTCCATCCAACTCTGTCACATTTTGACTACCTAAAACTAAAAGGAAGCTTATTTTTTTTCTTCTTAATATTTGTTTTTAAATCATAAAATTGATTCTTTTGTTTTCATTATCTCAAAAGGGGATGGGACTATTGTTCTCTGGCTCAAGGCTACTAGAGCCAGCTGGTGACACTACCAATTTACATTTCCTTGGTTGTGGTTGTTATATCATCATCATCATCATTTCTATTTTATGGACAAGTAAAACAGAGAGTCCCATGTTAAGAGTCTGGTCAAGGCATTTCCTTTCTCCCGGAAAAAAGGCAGTGGCAGTGGGAAGTACTACATAAGCCTAGAGTCACATATGTGAGATGGGTGGCTATATACAGTAAATCAAATAAAGAAATAAAATACCCTCAGTGGGCATTTTATGCTCTTAGGGGAAGCAGCTCATTAAATATTATTTATGGAGGATTGGCATGCATGTTTTTAATATCAAAACTCCACTGAAGGTTGTCGTGATAATGATGGAGAAAAATATTCCTAGCGCTACAAAGACAACCACTGCCATTGTACTGCAGAGATTCTCAGCAGTCACAGTTACATTTAGCTCTTTGGAGGATTCATAGTTGCAATACAGCTGTTTTCTCAGCAAGAGAAAAGTGTCAACCTCCTGGAGAGCCTTAATTAAATAAAAGGCAATTTTGCAAAGTGGGAGGAGTACTGTTAAGTCATCAGCCTAACCATTTGCATGGCACTATGCATTAACCTTGCTTGCCACTTGATTATCATTACAAATTACATCTTTTTAAAACCAGAAGCAGCAGTGGCATTTCTTATCCTGGTACAGCAATCTTCCATTCTGGTAGATAGCTCTAAAAATGTAAAGCTCCAACAGAGAGAACAGAATGAAGGCAACTTTTATTTTTCTAAATGTTCTGCCCTAAGGCAAGCAACGAACCAAACCTGCCTCAATATCAAGGGCACAGCAGTGATACAAGCTTTGGGTCTTTCAGATCTTTAGCCCTTCCTATCCTGACCCCTTCTGCACTTTTGAGGGTGGGGATGCCGCTGGAAGTGTCATCGAAGTGTCAGGACTTCAAGTGTTCTTCTCCCAGACCCATGCTTTGTCATTGATCTTGGAGTGAGAAATCTGAGGAATTTCATGACTCTTAATTCAGCAACATTCTCTCATTGGTTCTATCATTCAACTATCTAAAGAGTTCTTATAGAATAATGGCCTCTCCTTTTCAAAGATAATATTGCTGCTTATGATATACATATTCATTTATTCTATGCCAGCCTATTCTTGAAATATCTTACTGTCTGTAGAATTATGGATACAATGTTAGATGAGAGCCATAGATGGTCCGCCACTTGTAGAATGAGAGGTGGGAATATCTAAGATGCTTTCCGAGACTCCGCTCACTCATTTGGCTTGTACATTTGCAAATGAAGCACCAATTATTGCTCTCTCATCAAAAGGAAACCAACATTACAGAGAGGAAGTAAAGTATGTATTGATGTTCTATGGTCTATGTTCTAGTGAAAAAAGTAGTTATTGCAAAGTTCATTTTATTATGATGAAGCCTACTTGTCTCAGCAGATAGAATGGTAGCATTGGAGATGTTGTGACACACACATTGTCTACTTTCTTGGAAACAAACACAAACATTACTTCTTTCCACTTTAGCCCCTCAGCCCACAATGCTTTCTGCCATTCCTTCCTAAAAAAATCAGAATCTTAGCAGATTTGAAGCAGGCTGCTTTTCCTCAACACATCTGTCTGAGAGGAGGAGACAAGTACCCAGATAGTGTTTCCAACATCTTTCATCCACCAGTTTTCCAAGTAAGTATCTGTTTTTACTTCAATCAGCTACAATAGAAGTCTTAGAATATAACTCATAGAATCATCAAGATTTTCAGAAATACAAAAAAGCATTAAAAATAAGATCTATCCATAGACGTCAATGGAGAAGACAGGATGATAATGTATATTGGATTAGGCATCAATGTGATCACTCTTTGACGTCCCCCATTCCCCAAAGAGAATTCATGCTTTTGCTAGATGGATGGGGGGCTTTATGAAAAATCGCTGTGTTAATGCAAATTCTAAAACAAATTCTTTTTTTTTCCTTATTGGAAGTTGAAAAGAGTTTTAGTTGCAAGAAATTTACTTGACACCCAGACATCCTCCCAGACAAAATCCAGTATTCAACTCCATGGTGTAGTTTCATATTCTATTATTGACATGCAGAAAAAAAGATACTCTTAGAATATCACAATTAATGCTGGGCAGAGAATTTCTTCTCCAAACTCATTCAATTTTATGAAAGAAAATTTATTTAGAAATTATTTCAAAGAAATTCTCAAGAGCTGGAGGGATGACCTTGCATTTGTGTATACCCATCACACTATTCTAGGAATATGCAAAACTTGAGATATAAAGCCCAAAAGTTCCTTTGAGCAGGTGAGAGAATCCATGTGCATTTTTTCCTGTGCTTGTATAGTAGCCTTGTCATCCGAGGAAAATTCATGTTTGAGTTAAAGAGGCACTGACAGTGTGGTGTGCATGCCCATACCTGTCCCAAACTCCTTTTTGGCTTTGGATGTGAGGTGCTGCACATGCCTACTGCTGGAGATTCTAGCAAATCCAGCATGCCTCATCAGCATATGGATGGCTGCTCTAGGATGCACGCTCTCCATGATTTTGAGGAAGCTGTTAGTGGCCAGTCCCACTTCCTCTCTCTCTCTTCTCTCTCCTCCTTGGACCGGGAGCAAGCACATGGCTGTGTGCTGCTCCATTCTAGGCCATGGATGGGCCTAGGAGATTTTTCCCCTTTTCTACACACATCTCTTGCAGCAAGCAGGGCAAGAGGTATTGAGTTTAGGAAAACAAAGAAGAAATGGAACATCATTTATCTGCCAAAAATGCTGTACCTGCAATGAATAAACGTAAGGACTTTTTTGTACTTACTTTTCATACCTGCCATGTCTAAGTGTGCATTTCTTTATGCTTGGGTGGGCTAAGGGTGTACGATTAACCTGGATCTCTCTAATATGTTCATGGGCTCTGTTTTTAAACAATATTCTTTTTCTGTACACGAACTCTGCAGCTCTGCTCCATTTCAGTAGTTCTAACAGACTGCTAAATGGGCTTCACCTACACTATTCCCCTCAGAGTAAGCAACATTATGCAAAGCACAGAAAAGAAAAATAGTAAGTCAAAGAAATTAAAGGCATGAGAGAAGGAAAAAACAAAGAGAATATGGCAAAATCTACATGATACCAGAACCAGAAGTAAAGATTTACTTCTTTATCCCTTTCTGTCCTTGCAACCCATGCTCGCTGCTGCCACACCCATGCCCTGCTTCATGCACTGCCTTTGGTTCTTTTATATGTATATATGGGTATTATCCCTTCATTTATCCCCACAACAATTCTGTGAGGTAAGCTGGACTGAAAGTGATTCACCCACTATCACTCAGTAAGTTTTGACAGCTGAAGGTAGATTTCAATTTAGGTTTCCCCAGTCCTAGTCTTAACCACCTAACCTTAACCCCCTAATACACTCTGACTCTATTGACTTGCATGGAGAGATGCAAGATTTTGTGCAGCTTCTCATGCTTCCGTTAAATTTGAAAATCACATTTCAGGAAAGAACTCTCTGGCTTTTTGGGCAGCAATGCTAACATTACCACTGAGAAGGAATCCTGCCTTTCAGAAATGGCTACAGAATTTACCCTTCCCCTCAAGAAATTTGATAAACCATCCACAAGTCTGATAGAGAATTCTGAAAGGCAATTTGTGTCCAGCTCTATCTGAAATGTAATAAATAAAAAACAATTATGTGCAATTATGGACTACACTCAAACATCTGTTGAAGCAGGAAGGGATATGAGCTTCTTGCTATTTGTATATTTAAAAAGGTTTTTCTTTCTTTTTAAAACTTAAGGCCTTAGTGCAGAGAAGTAATTATAGAGTACATGTTGCATGTTTCATGAGCTCCCAACTGCTTTCTATAGTTTTGTACCATGTTATCTTTCCCATTTTTTTCATTTTTTATCTTCCTCGTCCTCATCAGTTTGCATTTTAAGTAAACCATATTAGAAACATTGGGGTCGAAAGAAATGTATTGCTGTGAATCTTGTTTGTCTCTCTCCACCCACCAACACTGTTTGGTATTCATGATGCTAAAGTTAACTTGGGTCACTTTGCCCTTTCTGTGCAGCAAATTGCTGCTATAGCAGATAATTGATTGACTGATTATGTGTCATCAAGTTGGTGTTGACTCTTAGCAACCACATAGATAGATTTCTTCCATGATGATCTGTCCTAACCTGGTTCTTCAGGTCTTTCAATGGTGTACCCATCACCATTGTAACTGAGTCCATCCACCTTGCTGCTCTTTCCTTCCACCTTTCCCAGCATTAGAGGCTTTTCCAGAGAGCCAGGTCATCACATAATGTGTCCAAGGTAGGATTAATTTGAGCCTGGTCATTTGTGCCTCAAGTGAGAACTCTGGGTTGATCTGTTTGATGATTCATTTGTTTGTTTTCTTGGCTGTCCGTGGTATTTTTAAGAGTCTTCTCCAACACCAAAGTTCACAAGTGTCAATACTCTTTCTATCCTGCTGAAAGTCAAGCTTTCGCTTGTAAGCCAGTCACTTGCTTGCACACATCACAGTGAGAAATAGGTTGCCTTTTAACAAGTTTCCCTAATTTCCATAACATAAAGTTATCTCCACCACTTGTTCAGATATGGGGACAGCATACACATGGTAAGTTATAATTTGTACAGACTTGTTTGCAGTAACAAAAACGTTCACTTGCCAGATTTGAAGAGAATTAATTAGAAATAGATTTTTATAAACAAATGATGTGCCAAGCCTTTGGCATGATAATAAGCACAGTACCCTGTGCCAACACTCCTGCTTGCTCAAGTATAACATTCTAAATGGCAAATGAGTTCACTAGAAAAGCAATAAAAGACACAGTTAATAGCTGAAATATGGATACCACTTATTGATAAACTGAAAATGGATTTGACTTAAAATGATGATAGGAAAAGCAAGATAGTGGAAGATCCATGATCAGAAACCCTACGACATCTGCTATCCCACTAGGAGATAAATGAAAAAACAATGGGGAGCTATTTCCATGGGTGAGATTTAAAAGAAGAAGAAGAAGAAGGAGGAGGAGGAGGAGGAGGAGGAGGAGGAGGAGGAGGAGGAGGAGGAGGAGGAGGAGGAGGAGGAGGGGGGGGGGGAATTACCAGATACAATACTGTAAACAAGAATGGATTCGTTTTCCTTTTCAAAATGTATCGATACTCTGTAACATTGCTCAAAGAGATAGATAGAGGCCATGAGGAGGCAGGGACTGACAGGTCTTTAGCTGGGTTGTGCAGAGAGCTGGGTTTTGCTGAAAGGCAAAGGATTTGAACAAAAGGGGGGGGGAGACGATATTATGAGTGTTTCTTCCTACAACACAATGATTTATCTGCTGCCTCAATTTGAAAAAGGGCTCCTCCTTTTAACCAAATATAATATATGATGTTCTTTGTATTTGTGGGGGGGGGAGGACATGCAAAATGCATTTTGCAAGGATGAGTCTGATGTTCATATGTGATCCCTGATCTTTGTTAGTGTTTGCCTGTTGATGAAAGCTCCTTAGCAATCATGATATGTTAGGAAGTAGCAAAAATTCTGGAATATTTTGAAAATAAAAAGGATTGCTATAAATAACTCTATGCTGCAAAGTACTCTTCACCTCTTCTTGGGGAAAGACCCTGAAAGCTAGAGGCTGGAAGGAGGTTGACCAGGCTAGAGTATCTAGCATGGAGGAGAAAAATGGTTTTAAAGCAGAACAGAAAAGAAGAGTCACTCCCAGAATGTTACCCACTCCAGTAATTTCCATAGATAAGGCTTGGAGTATAATTCACATCAAATCAAATTAAATCAAATCACTTTTTTTATTACAGGTCAGTGATCCAGACTAAATAAACTTACTAAATAAAACCTACAGAATACAACCTACAAAATAGAACTTACAAGATAAAATAAGGCATACAAGATGAAAAATGTACAATCATGCTTGCACTATTTTGCTATCAACAATGTGCAAGTCTTACAAGCTGTGGAAACAAACTTTGCAATAGTAAGAGTTACCTCGGGGTCCTTATCTGCCGGTAGAAATTGGACATCAAAGTCTTCAGTCCATCTTGGAAATAGGGTCAGAACAGGCGTTAGCAGCTCTATACATATGTCTCGATAGAAATTACAATACAATAGAATATGAGTTTGTGTTTCAATATTACCATCTTTACAAGGGCACAGCCTTTCCACATATGGAATTTTACAGAATTTTCCATCCAGGTCTGTTGATGGTATAATATTGAAGCATAATAATTTAGATGCTCATCAAAATTTATTGTTTCTAAGTTGATCTAGTTACAGTGCTCCTTTAATGTGCACATTGCTATGGCCCAATTGTACCCTAGGTGAGAATTTACTATATTCTGATTGCAATTCTATATCAAGGATCCTTTGCTTAAGTACCGTCACTGCCTGACCTCGTCCCAAGGGCATGAGTGTCTCCCTTGAAAAATCCAGTTTGGAGTGCAACTGACTTCTGGTAAACAGTTACTCCTTTAAGATTTCCCTGCTAAATCAAAACAGAAACAAGATTGAGAGCAACGTTAGAATCAAAGCATCATCACATGATGAAATTTTTGGTAGCCCTGAACTCCACTGCAGAGAGTACAAAAGAAGTTAGACAGGATGTAATCTATGCCATGAGGGTGAAAAAAAATGCAGACAGCTCTAGCTAATACTAGTATAGATAGCTCCTCAAATGTTATACTGGACTGGTTCACACATAACACCAATCACAATGAGGTTCATCTACCTTTTCTTGGTGTGATGCCTGAACTTACCCATTATAGTCTACTGCTGCATGTGAACACAGCCACTGCCTCAACTTCTTGAGGCTTCCCCAAATCCTAGCATATGTGAATCAGAACAACAAACATTTATTTATTGGGTTTATATGTTGCTCCAATCCAAAAGTTATTTACTTTATTTGTATGAGGCCATTCCCTAAGGCTATAAGTTCCTACCTACAAAGCTCAGGGCCTGGGAATCTGCAAGATGATCTTTCCTAGATATATTTTACCCACCCAGCCTGACCAAACACTGAATGCCTGTGGAGGGTCCTTACCTATCATGCAACAGGAGGGGGCAAGAAAATAAGCATTCTCTGTGAGGACTGCCTCCTTTGGAAAAGCTTGATCCACTCTCATGGACTTCTGAAGCCTGGCTGTTGTTAGGCCCTCAGAAATTAATTATGATAATTGGTGGAGACAGATGAACCACATGGTATTACTGTTATGAATAATACTTTATTATTGTATTTATGGTGCTGCACTGGTATTGTACTACATTTGTTCTTATGTACCCCAAATATTTTTAGACTGAAATGGTCTTTAAATTTTATAAGCAAATAAAATAATAAGCTTTCATCTTGGCAATCCACAAGATGCAAGTGTATTTCAGGCAAAATTTACTTTCAATCTAGATCGGAATTTTATTAAATCAACAAATTTTGTCTTTTACTTTGATTAAAAAAACATGTTGTATATTGGAATATTGAAAAAATGTTGTAAGTTTGCAATGAAGAAGTCAAAACACATTAAACAATGACAAATGTCAGAAATCATATAACTGACAATTTCAATTGCCTCAATTGAGACTTTTACAACTGAAAGAATGATCAGCATAGATACTACATTTCAGTATCAGACTCTGAATACTGTGTGCTGTAAAGAGCACACAGCGATCCTTTCTTGAAAGAACCATCCCTGAACAGAAATTTTCTTTCAACATCAATAAATTATAGATACCACTTGCAGTAAATCACAACCACCAGGATCTAATGAAACTGTGGGCTCATCCTTCATGAACTGTACCACTTCAGAATGGAAGAAAACTGATAGAGCAGAAAAACATACAAAACTATGCTTACTCAAGAGCATTCCAGACTCATCTGGAATGCGTCCCTAGCAGTTTCCATACATTTTCTATTCCTTCTGACATAAAGGTAAATGCTTGCAGTATGAAGGCCAAGGTTGTCTCCCATCCCGTATAAAGGTTGTTAATAATTAAAGACTTCCTTTTCTCTAAGCATCCCTTTCAGACTCTAACTTCACACAGATCTGATAGCAGTCATCTCAGCCCCCTCAGGTACACTCATCTATAATTCATCATTCAGAATTTCAGTTGACTGCAGATGTGCTCTCACAATGAGAAACTTATTAACTTCCTCTTCTTGAACAAAAGTCACTGATAGAAAATGGCTATCATAACATTATACGTGTGTGTGTGTGTGTGTGTGTGTGTGTGTATTTATGAATATCCTCAGTCACTTCTATTGTCCAGGCTATTAACACAAGGGAAACTCTAGACAGAATGTTCTGTATTTGCTAATCAGCATCATCGCATTTGTACAATTCTCCATATACAGGCAACCAAAAGATATTCTCCATTCTCTGCCAAGTACCAAGAATAAGTCACTGACTAGACTGATGTCCATCCTTCTTCAGCAAATAAAAAATATGTTGAGAACTTCTTAAAATGTTGCTCACTGCAAGATTTCCATAGAAACTTTGGGTGCATGTATTTGGGGGAATCAAGACCATGCTATATCTCTCTTCCATTGTCAGGAATTGCTGCAGTCCTCAATAGACTAAGTACTACCATCAGATACAGAATCTGAAGAAGATGCTGTGGAACATTAACAACAGAGGTGACAATGGTAGAAACTCTAGGAGTCCCTTTGAACAGATATGATGTAGAACCCATCTATAAACTGCTTAACAAATTTTGAGTCTTGCTTTGATCAGTTCTCTTTCCCTGGGAGCCTTGTGGGGATTTTGTTGCCGATAAACGTGGAATTACATTGGGACTCGCCCATGACCAAATTGTGAAGGTAAGGATTATCCCATTAATCGTGCACTGAAATCTGTGTGATTTCATTTATTACTATCTATTAATTTGTGACTCAGGACGGATGCAAGCCTCCAGAAAATAAGGAATATTTCCTTGGAAGGACAATTAATCAGATAAAAAATTCTCAATAAATTTGGCAAGGTTTTGTACACAACCTGGAATTAAATGGTTAAGAGTTTCCTTTTTAAAGGAATATGCTATTCCTATTATCTATGCTGGTAGTGGTTAATACTAACATAAAAGATACGCATGGATCATACCATCTGACTGCTTAACTGCATTATACCTTCATAGCTTAAACAGAAAATAAATCATGGACAACGTTTTTCTTTTGTTGCATTTGGCCATATAACACCATCTGGTAAATTAATGCAAACAATGATGATGCAGATATGTATGAAGAGCTGGGCTTGTTGCTGCAGAAGTCCTCATCACCATTTCCAAAGAATTGCCAGAATTTAGGTTCTGGATATTCAGATAAGAATAGAATAGAATAGAATAGAATAGAATAGAATAGAATAGAATAGAATAGAATAGAATAGAATAGAAGGATATTCTGATGGATTAGATGCTGAGATTAGATTGGATTAGATTAGCTGGATATTCCGATGGATTAGATGCTGAGATCAGATCAGATCAGATCAGATCAGATCAGATCAGATCAGATGGATATTCAGATGGATTAGATGCTGAGATGCTAAACACTCAAGATAAAGACCAGACATGGATGAGAATTATTGCAAGGCAGCCCTTAAAGGACATTCCTTTCCTTACATTGTCAAGGGGGTCAACCATTCTGCCAATTACGGATTCTGTGCTTGTTCTTTGAAAAGAGTACCAGTAAGAAATTAATTATCTTCCACATCTGAGTCTTCTTCGAGATGTTTATAAGGACTCTTTTTCCCTGGGGATTCAGATTCCCACCACTATGAAATATTTCTCTTATTTATTTATTTTTCACCGTTTTTATATACTGACCCCATTATATAACTCTGGGTGGTGCACAGCATAAAACACAGCAATCATTAAACCAAGCCATTAATTCACATACATAATTAATACTAATTGATAAACCAATAAAGTAATCTAATCAGTGCCCAGAACCTTATTAATCTCTCCTTTGACAGACATTTCTATTACTCTCTCAATAATCTTCTGTGCTTCAAAATATATGTAAAAAAATTCCACTCCTGAATCTATAGCACACCCATAACTTCATACTATGTTTCAGCCTGCACTTTCTAATACCTCACTTGCCTAATGAGTTTCATTCAAAGCTAATTGCCACGAAGCATATATTTATTTATTTATTTATTAATCAAATTTATCACTGCCCATCTCTACCACGGTAGACTCTGGGCGGTTTACAATAAATGTTAAAATTAAGATTAAAAATCAATAATCATTAAAATACAATAAACAGTACAATAAATAAGAATATAAAAATCCAGAGGATGGTAGGATTTTAAAAGGAGGTCATTATTAAACTAACCACCCCCAGGAGGAACTATCTCTACCTTTGTCCCACGCCAGGCGGCAGAACCAGGTTTTTAGGGACTTCCTAAAGGCCAAGAGGGAGGACGCCTGCCTCACCTCTGGGGGCAAGATGTTCCACAGGGCGGGCGCTATCGCAGAGAAGGCACGCCTCCTGGACCCCGCTAGATGGAATTCCTTTGTTGACGGGGTCCGCAGCATGCCCTCCCTGCATGACCGGGTGGGGCGGGTAGATGCAATCGGGATGAGACGGTCCCTCAGATAGCCTGGCCCCATGCCATGTAGGGCTTTAAAAGTGATAACCAACACCTTGAATTGGACCCGGAAGCAAACTGGTACCCAATGCAGCTCGCGGAGCAGTGGTGTTACATGTGCTGATCTTCTCGCACCCATAACCACTCGAGCAGCTGCATTTTGGACCAGCTGAAGCTTCCGGATACTCTTCAAGGGTAGCCCCATGTAGAGCGTGTTGCAATAATCTATATGAGATATGACAAGGGCATGAGTGACTATTCGAAGGGCCTCTCGATCCAGGAAGGGGCGCAACTGGCGCACAAGCCGAAGCTGTGCAAAGGCCCTCCTGGCCACGACTGCCACCTGCTCTTCGAGCAGGAGTCGTGAGTCCAGGAGGACCCCCAAGCTCCGGACTGAGTCTGAACGGGGTAGTGCCACCCCATCCAGAATTAAAGATGATAACTTCCTGGAGGCCGAGGGGCCATCAATCCATAGCCACTCCATCTTACCAGGGTTCAGTTGAAGCCTGTTGTTCCCCATCCAGGCCCCTACAGCCCCTAGGCACTGAGATAGGGTGTCCACTGCAACACTTACTTCACCCGGGATGGAGATATACAATTGAGTATCATCAGCATATTGGTGATACCTCATCCCGTGATGACGGATGATCTCACCCAGCGGCTTCATGTAGATGTTAAATAGGAGAGGAGAGAGAACCGAACCCTGCGGCACCCCACAAAGAAGGGCCCGTGGGTCGGATCTCTCCTCTCCTATTACCACCGATTGTGAGCGGCCCTGGAGGAAGGAGGTTAACCAGCGCAAAACTACACCGCCCACCCCCAACTCCCTGAGTTGCTCCAAAAGGATACTGTGGTTGACGGTATCGAAAGCCGCTGAGAGGTCCAAGAGAGCGAGAATGGATGCACTCCCTCCATCCTGCTCCCGCCAGAGATCATCCATAAGCGCGACCAATGCAGTCTCTGTCCAATATCCCGGCATAAAACCTGACTGAAAGGGGTCTAGATAATCCGTTTCATCCAGAATCCTCTGGAGTTGCAGTGCCACCACCTTCTCAACCACCTTTCCCAAAAAGGGAAGGTGGGAGACAGGACGAAAATTGTTCAAAACAGTGGGGTCCAGGGAAGGTTTCTTGAGGAGGGGGTGCACCAGCGCCTCCTTAAAGACTGCTGGAAAAAAACCCTCTGCTAAGGATGCATTAATCATCCCCTGGACCCAACCACATGTAACCTCCTGAGCTGATTTCACCAGCCAGGAAGGACATGGGTCAAGATGGCACGTGGTGGCGTTTACAATCCGGAGGATCCTGTCTACTTCATCAGGCCCAACAGGATCAAACCGTTCCCAGATAACAGGGTAAGTACGAACCTCTGGCATCTCTCCAGATTGTGCTTCACGCTTAGAGTTAAATTTGGAATGAATCTGAGCGATTTTGTCCTGCAGATGCTCAGCAAATTCTTCCGATCGGCCCTGTAGATGGGTCACCGTATCTTCGTGACCCAAGAGAGATCTAGTAATCTTAAATAGGGCCGTCGGGCGGCAATCTGCGGACGCAATAAGAGTGGAGAAATATTCACGTTTCGCCGCTCTTACCGCCACAAGGTAGGCCCTAATAGCAGCTCTAGATTGTGTCCAGTCAGATTCAGTCCTCGTCTTCCTCCAGTGGCGCTCTAGACGTCTCTTAACCCTCTTCAAAACCCTCAACTCCTCCGTGAACCACGGGGAGTGATGGGTCGAACGAGGCAAGAGAGGCCGCATAGGTGCGATCCTGTCCAGGGCCCCGGCCGCCTCCTTATTCCAAGCTGCGGCCAGGACCTCCACCGGACCGTGCATCAGATCTTCGGGTATAACCCCCAGCTCCTTTTGAAACCTCATTGGGTCCATCAGTCGCCGGGGGCAGACCAATCTAATAGGTCCTGCCTCCCTGCAGAGTGGGGCAGCACAAGAGAGCCTCAAGGTCACCAGGGCGTGGTCTGACCATGACAGTGGGGATAGATGTAACTCTCCCCTCAGATCACATTGCCACTGCTCAGACAAGAAAACTAAGTCCGAAAACTAAGAAAACTAAGTATATATATATAATATATATATAATATATATTGGGAACTGATTCTTGAATATTGTGTGATTTATGATGTAGTACACTATTACATGAATTCTGGAATGTAAGCCAAAAAAAAAAAAAGCAAGCGACTAAACCCTAGATAACTGAATAAGGTTTATTCTAAAATCCCTCCAGAAATAGAAGGCTTAGAGTTTAGAATTTAGAAATGTAGGCAAAAAAATAATAATTGCTGTGCTATGCTATGTTTGTTTTTTTTGTTTTTTTGCTCTTAAAACCGGGCTATCTTTTGTTTCCATACCCTCATTTCCCTTGACCTTCATAAATATAAACTCTACGTACTATTGTTGATATTAATTTGAAGCCTAAGAGCTTTCATGATGCACATTCCTGAATATCCCTTTGTGAATATCCTTTACTATGGGGAACAGTTTATGTTTCTCAGCAGTGTATTTCCTTTTAGTAATCCAGAATAATCCCAGTAAGACTTTTTGGGGACCAAAGACACAATGAGATTAAAACTTATCAATAAAACCTATGGTTTTTAATTTTTTAAAATTAAAAAGGAGCCCAGATGAAACTGAGAGATACTGACTTGCCCAGATTTGAGACTTATTCAGATAAAATGATCTCAACGCTGAACTGTTTTTAAAGAATATTAACAGTTTCAGGGTATTTTCCTTACACACAAAAAAAGATATGCTTGCAGCAGCATTTTCACAACAGCTTTGAGGGAGAGAAGCAGTATCATCAATCCTTGATGTCTTTAATTCAGTAGCACATAAACGTACCAAGTAACTGACCCCTGAGACATACTGAGTCTATGTCAAAGCCAACTTTTTGGGGACCAAAGACACCATGAGATTAAAACTTATCAATAAAACCTATGGTTTTATTTCCATTGACCACAGGTGATGTACAAACCACCATGATCCTACGTATTTGTTGTTTGTTGTTTATTCGTTCAGTCGCTTCCAACTCTTCATGACTTCATGGACCAGCCCATGCCAGAGCTTCCTGTCAGCCGTCCCCATCCCCAGCTCCCTCACGGTCGAGTCCATCACCTCCAGAATATCATCCATCCATCTTGCCCTTGGTTGGCCCCTCTTCCTTTTGCCTTCCACTTTCCCCAGCATCAGCTTCTTCTCCAGGGTATCCTGTCTCCTCATTATCTGGCCAAAGTACTTCAGTTTTGCCTTTAATATCATTCCCTCAAGTGAGCAGTCTGGCTTTATTTCCTGGAGTATGGACTGGTTTGATCTTCTTGCAGTCCAAGGCACTCTCAGAATTTTCCTCCAACACCACAGTTATTGGTATATTTATTGCACCCCAAAAACCAATGCCCTTACACTGGCAACACATCACTTGTGGCATTTGAAGATATACAGGCTTAGCTATTCCAAACATAAATAATTGATTAGTTTAAGTATTTGAGTGCTTTGCCATTTCTATTCCCTTTGGTTTTGTAATGGAAATATAAAGAGAAGAGAGAAGAGAAGAGAAGAGAAGAGAAGAGAGGAGAAGAGAGGAGAGGAGAAGAGAGGAGAAGAGAGGAGAAGAGAGGAGAAGATTTGAAGAACTTCATTCCTGAAACACCTGTGTTCTTTGGTACACCTGCAGTTTGAGGCATCAAAGAAATGGAAACTGATCTTGCAACATAAAGCAGGTGGCTTTTCAAAGGGATATACAATGCTGCAGAATGAGGCCACTGCCACCACTGTCAAGTGCCTGAATTAATGAACTGGGGAAAAAACAATGTAGTTTCCACTTTCACCTTTTCTAGAACTTATAGCTACTATCTCTTTTTCCATCTGCATACCAGCCAAACCTAGACTTCCTGTTATAATCCTGCTTCCATCATTTTCCAGAAGCTAGAGAGATGAAAAATGAAAATTAGCACAATCACAGGGCTAAAGTAATGCAAAATGCAGGACCCAGTTTGCTGATTGGCATTTTATTTAACGTAAGACATTTTGGATGCAACATAGGACTAAACATTTCATTACAATTCTTTTTGAGATGAAAAAATAGAGCACAATCCAATTGCATGCCATTGGTAGGAGGAGCCATTTCCACTGATGATTCCACCTCTCATCTGAAACATCGCCATGATCCAGCCAGTATTTAAAGATACCAGCAGAGATTTTGCTTCTATCTGTGCTCCTGCCCTCTGAAGATGCTGGCCACAGATGCTGGCGAAACTTCCAGAACACGGCCACACAGCCCGGAAGACCCACAACAGCCAGTATTTAAACTTTACAGCATTGTCTCAACAACGGGGTTATTGGCTTTGACATAGACTCAGTATGTCTCAGGGGTCAGTTACTTGGTACGTTTATGTGCTACTGAATTAAAGACATCAAGGATTGATGATACTGCTTCTCTCCCTCAAAGCTGTTGTGAAAATGCTGCTGCAAGCATATCTTTTTTTGTGTGTAAGGAAAATACCCTGAAACTGTTAATATTCTTTAAAAACAGTTCAGCATTGAGATCATTTTATCTGAATAAGTCTCAAATCTGGGCAAGTCAGTATCTCTCAGTTTCATCTGGGCTCCTTTTTAAATTGAATATTAGGAATGAATATATATATATATATATATATATATATATATATATATATATTTTCAATTAAACCTTATTTATAAATTGATTAAGGAAAAACTCCCAGATCTTTTATCTGTTCTTCCATTATAGGTTCCTTGGGTCAGGTGTGGAGAACATATCAGGCATAGCAGTGATTTCTGAAATAGTAATCTGGGGAACTGAAATGAATACATTGTAATACAAATTTTAAATAAATACTGAAATCAATACTAAACCAGCATTTCTATATGTACAATGTAAAAAACACACACACAAAATGTATGTTCAGAGCTAAATGAACACAATAAATTACCCCTTAATTGGCACCAATAGCTCCTTCCAATGCATCTGGGAGAAATGAGACAATTAAGACTCTAAGCTATTTGAAGATCAATGCAACATCTTAAACCATGCCAGATAAGCAATTGCTGAGTATATATTTGCAGCACAGACATCATATGATCCCTTTATCATGTGCTGGTTAGAGCATAGCTGCAACTTTTTGCAGCAACCAAAACTTCCAGATGCTTTTCAAGGGTAGTGCCCCACAGAGCATATTGCAGTACTGTAGTCACAATGAAATATCAGCAAAGCATGTTATCATTTAAGAATCTGACTTGCATCAGGCACACAATGCATAATGCTGCAAAATCACTCATCGTGACAACTGTCGGTTGCAAATCTGAGTGATCGAGACTGCCTTGCAACTGTCAGTTGCAAGTGATATCTGAGGATCAAGACTGCCTTCCCACTCTTTCAAGGACAATCTACTCTTTACCAATAGCACCTCTGTTTTAGTTTGATTTAATTTCAACATTTAATTTAAGCTTGTTCTTCATCACCAGGTCCATTATTAAACCATCCAGGTGATATTCAAGGTTCTGATTGCTTCCTCAGAACTGGATGCTAAAGAGACATAGAGGGAGGCATCACCAGCATAATGGGTATCATAAACCCACAACTATGCCAGCAAATTTGGAAAACACAAGAATGGCCATCAGATTGGAAAAAATCAACTTATATCCCCATACCAAAAAAGGGAAGCACTAAAGAATGTTCAAACTATCTAACAGTGGCACTTATTTCACATGCCAGTAAGGTAATGCTCAAGATCTTGCAAGGTAGACTCCAGCAATTCATGGAGCGAGAATTGCCAGATGTACAAGCTGGGTTTAGAAAAGGCAGAGGAACTAGAGACCACATTGCCAATATCCGCTGGATAATGGAGAAAACCAGGGAATTTCAGAAAAACATCTATTTCTGTTTTATTGACTATTCTAAAGCCTTTGACTGTGTGGATCATAACAAATTGTGGCAAGTTCTTGGTGGTATGGGGATACCAAGTCATCTTGTCTGCCTCCTGAGGAATCTGTATAACGACCAAGTAGCAACGGTAAGAACAGAGCACGGAACAACGGACTGGTTTAAGATTGGGAAAGGAGTACGGCAGGGCTGTATACTCTCACCCTACCTATTCAACCTGTACGCAGAACACATCATGCAACGTGCTGGACTTGATGAATCCAAGGCTGGAGTTAAAATCGCTGGAAGAAACATTAACAATCTCAGATATGCAGATGATACCACTTTGATGGCTGAAAGCGAGGAGGAGTTGAGGAGCCTTATGACGAAGGTGAAAGAAGAAAGTGCAAAAGCTGGGTTGCAGTTAAACCTCAAAAAAACCAAGATTATGGCAACGAGCTTGATTGATGACTGGCAAATAGAGGGAGAAAAAGTGGAGGCAGTGACAGACTTTGTATTTCTAGGCGCAAAGATTACTGCAGACGCTGACTGCAGCCAGGAAATCAGAAGACGTCTACTTCTTGGGAGGAGAGCAATGGCAAATCTTGATAAAATAGTTAAGAGCAGAGACATCACGCTGACAACAAAGGTCCGCATAGTTAAAGCAATGGTATTCCCTGTAGTAACCTATGGCTGCGAGAGCTGGACCATAAGGAAGGCTGAGCGAAGGAAGATAGATGCTTTTGAACTGTGGTGTTGGAGGAAAATTCTGAGAGTGCCTTGGACTGCAAGAAGATCAAACCAGTCCATACTCCAGGAAATCAAGCCAGACTGCTCACTTGAGGGAATGATATTAAAGGCAAAACTGAAGTACTTTGGCCACATAATGAGAAGACAGGATACCCTGGAGAAGAAGCTGATGCTAGGGAAAGTGGAAGGCAAAAGGAAGAGGGGCCGACCAAGGGCAAGATGGATGGATGGTATTCTGGAGGTGACGGACTCAACCATTGGGGAGCTGGGAATGGTGACGGCTGACAGAAAGCTCTGGCGTGGACTGGTCCATGAAGTCACGAAGAGTCGGAAACGACTGAACGAATAAACAAACAAAAAAACCCACAACAAAACTTTGAATAATCTCCTCCCAGTGGTTTTATGTTAAGCATCTTGAGGGACATGATAGAATAGACACCCTAGGTCAGTGCTTCCCAAACCTGGGTAAAATATCCAAAATTGGGTAAAAGTAGTTTTTATTTGGGTAACAACATACAAACCCATTACACAATCACAACAGGGACATTTAAATTACTCATTACCCAATGTAGGTAAAATGGACTTTCTGATAAGCGGTTTTGGGCAATGAAGGTAAAAGTTTAGGAAACACTGCCCTAGGTTAACATCCTACAGTAAAGGTCAAGCAGCTATCCCCACTGTCCTACAGAAAGGACCAGGACTGTAGTGCCATCAAAGCTGAATCCCACCCCGTGGTCTGCAAGAAGACTACATTTAATAGTATCAAAACCCACCTAGAGATCCAAGAGAACTAGCTTCTTGAAGAACTAGAAATTAGTTTTAATGTTTTTGTCCATTTGTTGTTTATTCGTTCAGTCGTTTCCGACTCTTCGTGACTTCATGGACCAGTCCACGCCAGAGCCCTCTGTCGGCCGTCACCATCCCCAGCTCCCCAATGGTTGAGTCCGTCACCTCCAGAATACCATCCATCCATCTTGCCCTTGGTCGGCCCCTCTTCCTTTTGCCTTCCACTTTCCCTAGCATCAGCTTCTTCTCCAGGGTATCCTGTCTTCTCATTATGTGGCCAAAGTACTTCAGTTTTGCCTTTAGTTTTTGTCCATAATCCCCTGGAAATTTGGAGATTATGCCTCATCTAAGAGAGAAGCACTTGATTTGTTTTCTCCCCTCATGAAGTCACCTATATAATGCAAGTTAACTCACAACCCTAAATCCATCCACTTCTTGTTGGAGAAATAATTGGCATTCTTTAAATGCAATATATATTCATTAGTGGTAGCAGCAGTCAGTTTCATATTGTCAGGATTTTGTGTTTACAGAAATGAAAACACATTTACATTTACATGTAGGGCGGCGCGGTGGTGTAACGGTTAAGACTACCGACTGTCGAACGAAAGGATGGCAGGTCGGCAGTTCAAGACCCGGAAGCACTGCATAATGGGGTGAGCTCCCGTTCTCGCCCAGCTCCTGCCAACCTAGCAGTTCGAAAGCACGTAAACATGCAAGTAGATAAATAGGTACCACTCCGGTGGGAAGGTAACAGCGTTCCGTGCACCTTGGAGTTTAGTCATGCTGGCCACATGACCACGGAAGCGTCTATAGACAACACTGGCTCCCAGCCAGGTACGACTGGAAGGGGAAACCTTACCTTACCATTTTATTATATCTATTGTTATTGTTTCGATTGCTTGGATTTTTTTTAACCTATGATTTTGGATTGGATGGTCAGATGATAAAAAAACGGTGTACACCTGGGACATCTTAGGCAATCCAAAGTGTTTCATTAATTGAGGTAAAAAAACCTGCTGCCGCCTATGCTGTCTTCCTTCTTAATAGTGTCCTCAGAGGGAGATATTGTTCCCTGAGTTAACTATGTAGTTTTCACATATATTGTTTTGTAGCTGTTTGATTAATACCACACAAACACATCTCTATATAATATATAGCTTCTCATCTCAAAGCAGGTCATACAGGCAAAAAAGTTGGTTCAAGAAAGATTTCAGCATATGGAGAAGGATGACTTCAAAGAACACATAACAAGCTAAGTCCTTGCAACAAAATAGCTGCCATGTAAAAGGAATGAAATAATTGGACTGTGTTGGAAAAGTACCGGGAGGTTTAAGTGCTCAGTAAGTAAAGGTAAAGGTATCCCCCGCACATTTGTGCAGTCGTGTCCGACTCTAGGGGCCGGTGCTCATCTCCGTTTGTTAGCCAAAGAGCCAGCGTTGTCCGAAGACACTTCCACGGTCATGTGGCCGCATGACACGCGCGAAACGCTGTTACCTACCCACCGAAGTGGTACCTATTCATCTACTTGCATTTGCATGCTTTCGAATTGCTAGGTTGGCAAGAGCTGGAGCTAGTGCGGGAGCTCACTCCGCACGCAGGGCTAGGGATTCGAACCTCCGAACTTGCAATCTTCCGATCGACAAGCCTGGCGTCTTACCCGCTGAGCCACCACGCCCCTAAGTGCTCAGTAGGACTAACCAAAATGTGATAGGCTAGTTATATCCTGTTGGACATTATAAACGTTCATGGGAAACTGGAATCCCTTGAAGCCATCACATAGGACAAGGTTCTGAGAGTGATGAGCATCCTACCTCGATTCTTCTGGAATTCAAACCTAGTCTGTCCAGCTAGAATTTGAGTTTGATAGATATGCTTGGTTTTGTAAGTGAGAAGAGATTTTGGATGAGTGATTGGAGCTTTTCGTTCAGCAAGTGAACAATACATTTGTAAACCTGTATTTGTTTCTATGTGTCCTCTGCCTCTGCACAAAAAACAAAATGTAGAATTGAATTGAATTGCGATCTTCAGTGTGATAGTGGATGAGAGCATCTACCTGTGACAGTACTGATCTCTGCTCACGACATCTCATTTGAAGAAAAGATCCTCAGAATGAATCAGTCGTGCTGGTTACCAGTGCAGCTGTCCGAAGCATCTGCCCTGAAGCTTCATTCTACTCCTGAAAGCGAGGAATTAGGAAGTAGGGAAACATATCAGCTGCCTACACCTCCACAATGCCTAGTCAAAGGCTTCACTCATAAGATCAAAACAAGGCACTGGAGAAAGCAAGTATTCCTGATGGCATGCTGCTAGGAGGGTGATAGTGATGATGAGTGGAGATCCTAGCTCCAAAGAACATTCCCCATCCAATCTGCTGCCCAAGACAGAAGTTTCACTTCCCTTTATGAAAGGGGCCGCCCAAATCTGGACTGGCCTAAAATGCTCATCCTCAGGTTACAATTCAAGTCAAATGCTCAGAGGTCATCACAGCTACTCAGTGTGATGGAGATAACTGCATTGGGACATTTCTTTTAAACAAGCAATTTAATAATGAAGTAATCACGCTTTTCAACCTTTTTAACCTTAGCATACTGTCTATATTTTATTCCATCTCCATTCTGACTCTGGCAGCTGCTAAGCATGGAATATACTTAAAGAGAAAACAGCTGAAAAAAATGTAATCCATAACACTGATAGCATTAGCAACAGTTCCTCTGGAAACTGAAACAGAATTGCTGGAATCTCATGACAAAACATGACACGGATTGATATCACTGTTAAATAGGGTTAACATCAGGAATTAAAAATAACATCTTTGGAGAGGAAACAAAGCTTGTATTTTCCCTTAAGAGGCCTGTGTGTCTTACTCATACTAAAACAGCTACAACACTATGAAAAACTATTTTTAATCAAAGCAGACACTTGCTAATGTTACTTCATGCAAATTACTTTGAAGATCTGAGACTGGAATCGAGAAGAGGTAAGTCTCACAAGATGTCTATTTAACATTCCTGTGCCACTGGTGCTATTACAAGAATTCTTATGTTTCCTCTTATTGCGTTATCAATGTGACTGTATAAATGGAAGCTTGTGGAAGGGAAATAGGTGACTACTTGTAGTACTTTAAAAGCTGGACATTTTCATGCATAGTAAAGCACAGTATGACTTTTACTTTTGCCATATGATATCTCATGGGTAAGCAGGTCATTCCAGACAGCAGCAGCAGCAGCAGCAGCAGCAGCAGCAGCAGCAGCAGCAGCAGCAGCAGCAGGAGGAGGAGGAGGAGGAGGAGGAGGAGGAGGAGGAGGAGGAGGAGGAGGAGGAGGAGGAGGAAACAGACTCTCTCACCTTCCAGGAAAAGGAGTAAAGAAGAAAAAAAGGGATGGAGAAGATGAGGTGCATACCTTTTTTATCCCCCCAGTTGAACTGTAAGCAAGCAACAGGGAAATGTCGGAAGAGATGATATTGTAGTGAAAAAGCTAGAATCAAGCACCAGGCAATGTTTCTTGAGGTGGCAGATGTTTAATCATTCTAAGGATGAAACTGCAGGAAAAAAAGGGGGGAAATGAAGCAGCTGAACCAAGTGGGTGTTTTGAGGATGCCCCAACCATTTTCCAGTGTTGACACTGCAGAGTAAAAGGCTGTAAAGAGGACCAAAAAAAAAAAATCCTTCAAGGTGGGCTCTGTTAATGGGTCAAAGACAGTGTGGAGAGAAAAGGCCTGTAACAAAGCCACATGTCATATCTACACAGAGGAACGAACTTAGTTCTTCCCATCACACCATGGGAGTGAGTGGTGGGCACGTAGGGGAGTTCACCAATCAGGAGCTGCTCTAATCAATGTCTGGACAAAATGTCTGTCAGGTAATTTTGCCATTCCTGAGAAACGGATTGGAATCAGCATGGCAATTTCTTGACTCGGCCTCATTTCCAGCCAGGTACAGCATGGGAGACACATGTCTTAAGGCTACGATGTTGGCTTGCCCTGGGTATGCATATATGTATGGAGAAGGGGGATGAATTAATTGTACAAATAGAGTTATATCTTACAGGAGATAAATTTATGTATGTTATTTTTTTGCCCTGCTTTTTTTTGCAGGGGGAGCATAGTTTCTGCCCAGTATGAATATAATCAGGAGACTCACTCTCACTTCTGGTGAGATGGGCGGCTATAAAAGGTAAAGGTACCCCCCGCACATTTGTGCAGTCGTGTCCGACTCTAGGGGCCGGTGCTCATCTCCGTTTGTTAGCCGAAGAGCCAGCGTTGTCCGAAGACACTTCCACGGTCATGTGGCCGCATGATGCGCATGGAACGCTGTTACCTTCCCACCGAAGTGGTACCTATTAATCTACTTGCATTTGCATGCTTTCGAATTGCTAGGTTGGCAAGAGCTGGGGCGAGTGCGGGAGCTCACTCCGCACGCAGGGCTAGGGATTCGAACCTCCGAACTTGCGATCTTCCGATCAACAAGCCTGGCGTCTTACTTAATTAATTAATTAATTAAATAAATAAAACCAGTACATGTACTTATACACATATACATGTGAATCACCTGTACATACTTATTGGGGATCAAAAATCTTCAGGATTGGTGTCAACTGTAGACAACCTAGGTTACAAAAAAGGAAAAGTGGCCATTTCACATGATTTTTGTATGTATTTATATATTTTTTCTGTTTACTCTTCCTTTTGGATAACTAAAACATCACCCCCCAAAAAATTCAAAAGAAAATGAAAAGTATCCTAATATGGAAGAAAAACATAAATACCTTTTCTAGAAGGGAATTTTCAGGAAATCAGAGGACAGATTTTAGCATTGTATTAATACAAATTCAGCAAGAATATTCTAATTTTGATCTCATCAGCATTAGAGCCGATCACTGGGGTGATAGAACAACTTGCATAACACTTCTTTTGTTAGGTGTTCTAAAGGTTAAATCACTGTGGCTTAAAGACTGAGATTTATTATTTTTTCAGAAACTTGTTTCAAGTACCCAAAGTTCCCTTGCTGTTCAAAAGCTGTCATTTTTTCTATTATGTTGAATCTTTTTTTTTAGATAATAGGCATTACTTTTTGAAATGCCTCTTTTCTTTCCAAGACTCCCACATACTATCCTGAATTGAGTTTTTTATAAAAGGTGAAGGAATCGAATCAAATCTTTATTACAGTACAGTCATAGACCAGCATAGAGGTAAAGGAATACATAGAGACTGGTTTTCTTTCAATGACCTTAATCAATCTTTTTTTCTTTATTTTTAATTATCTATCTGACAATAAATTTATAATTATATCTTATTAATATACATTTTGAGAGCCAGTTTGATGTAGTGGTTAAGGCTCCAGATTGTCTGTCTGTCTGTCTGTCTGTCTGTCTGTCTGTCTGTCTGTCTGTCTCTATCTATCTATCTATCTATCTATCTATCTAGTGGAGGGAGATGGGCGGTGATTTAAATTTTATAAATAAATAAATATATATATATCTATCATATATATAATGTATAATATATATTTATAATAATTATTTTAATTTATAATTACAATAAGAGCAGCTTACAATTAGGACTAAAACTAAACCGAACTTTCTTAACCATAAAATGCATAAAAATAAAATGCAATACAGGAAAAAAAGCAGAAGATAAGAAATGCAAGCTAAAAACAAGAAAAGGCAGAAAAGGCCTTAGAAAATAAATAGGTCTCTGTTGAATTCCAAAAAGACAAATGGAATGCCATTCTGGAGAAGATATTTCACAGCCAAATACCCCAACGTCTACCTTCCTGATATAGACTGCCCAGAGCTCTTGGGAAATCTGTAGGCCCTTGAAGCAAACACAATTAGCCTGCAGTTCAATTTAAATGTGACTCCGTGTGTTTCTTTTAATGATACTTATTTTTTTTAAATCAAATACATATTTCTCTAAACTAGATATCAAACACTTTGCCAGCTTCTACTGTACACAATAAAATTAAGTGCTGATCTGCTGTTACAGAAAGGGTCACTACTTGGAGAATGTGCAAACTCAGAAAGTCAGTAACAATAGCAGTTAACAATAACAAAGTCAACAATGGCTAAGAGGACTTGATGTCTGTATTCCCCTGCTAACACTCAAATTTATTATTTTATGGGTCATGATATAATTAAGTATTGTATATGTACATTTCTTCTAGCTTTCCCTAGGGAAATGTATGAGATAAAAATACCAGAAAGGAGTTATTTCTGTGGACTGAATATATACTGAACACTGACTTTTCATATCCCTCATACGATTTACCACCTTAACATGAAGGGCATGCTCAGTAGCTTCAGTGACCCTGAATGCAACTCAAGAGGAAGAAGGAGCTCCTGGTAGGATCTCCTTTACCAAAAACGGAAGGGCAAAGCTAAGAGTAATTTACGAAGTAATTTACAAGTGGTTCAGCTGAAACCAAATCACTTGTAAGAAAGAACTCAGAAATCAAACCTAGAAGAAGGCATTAGGAAACAACTTCTGTACTGTTGCAAAGAAAATATATTGATATTGCTGAAATATTTGGACAAGATTTGGATGCCAGATGCTAAGACCTCCAGGGAACTCTTCCAGTTATTGGGGGGAAATGTTAAATGTTATCTATTACATCTGGAGGAAATGATGTGGCGAGACTAAGCTGTCACTGATGGTATCAATATAAAAAGAATTCATCATTTTACAAGGACACATGCAATTCAAGTATGGACTGTGAGAAGCATGAACAAAGGGAAATTTGAAAGTCACAAAAGAGAAATGAAATACACTCAGATGAATATTTTTGGAATACATGGACTTAGAAGGACTGGAATAGGCCATTTTAAATCAGGTGATTACATAATCAGAGTATGATTCTCAAAATACTAAAAAAGAATATACTCAGCTGTAACTCAGTAAATGACAGGATTATATCTATTAAAATAAGTAGATTTCAGTGAACATCAATGTTATGCAAGCATATGTACCTACTACAGATGCAATGGTAGAAGTCAATAATTCTATGACAAATTGTAAGAGACATTAAATCAAGGAAGTAGTACTAGTAATGGGTAATAGGAATGCAAATGTGAAGAACTGAAGTGAAGTGAAGAAAATATGGATTGGTAAAAGCAGTAATTCAGGAAGTAGATTAATGGGGATTTGCAAACAGAAAATGTATTGCTAATTGCTTCAAGCAGCACAAATGAAGACTCTACACATGGACATTAGCAGATGGACAAGATCAAAATCAAATTCACTACATAATAGGAAACAGAAGATTAAGAAGTGCAATCCAATTGGCAAGCACACTTCCAGGTGCTGATTGTGGAGCAGACCATTAATTATTGGCGTCAAACATATTGGCTAAACTTAGAAACAACAAGATTTGACTTGGACAACATATGTGTGTGAGGTCTGGTAGATTTAGAACAGATTTAAAACAGCAACAGATAGGGCTGAGACTTAGAGTAAATGAAAGAACCTGGTCATTCCCTACATGGCTGGCGTGTCTGAAAAGATAAAATGGATATTTGGCAAACACCACATACCTGTATATTTCAAACCCACCAACACACTAAGACAGAGGCTTGTACACCCCAAAGATCAAACTCCAAAACACAAGAAAAGCAATGTAGTTTATGCAATCCAGTGCAGTGAGGAGTGCTCTGAACTCTACATTGGAGAAACCAAACAACTTTTGTACAGGAGGAGGGCCCAACACAGGAGAAGTAACACCACAGGACCAGAGTCAGCAGTTTAACTTCATCTAAAGGAAAAAGGACACTCATTTGAGGACATTAATGTTCACATTTTAGACAGAGAAGATAGGTGGTTTGAGAGAGGGGTCAAGGAATCCATTTATGCCAACTTGGAAAATCCTTCCTTGAATAGAGGTGGGGGCCTCAGGCACAACCTCTCCCCCAACTTCCTCCCCGCTTTGTCTTCTGTGCCTAGGAAGATTAAGACCATTTCACAAGCTCAACAGCAGCATGGTGATCTTAACGATCCTCCTTTAGATGATAAAAGGACTTAAAAATAACATCTCAATATAACCATGACCTAGCCCCAGGTGTAAGGTCACACAGCTACCTAGAAACATATTTAGGATTCCCTTACCAACTTTGCTCAGACTGAAGAAGCTCCTTGGATAAGGAGCGAAACGTTTCCACTGAGAAAATAGAAATCCAGTTGACATGATTCAAGCTACAGACAATTCCACCTGGATGACTGAGAACCTTCACAGACATAAAACAAAACACTGTTAAACACTGTCAATGTCCTCATAGATGAAGATGAGCTTCCATGGTTCCACATTTAGTTCAGCAATTTGCAGATACCTGAAATGTTTATAAGGAGGGGTACGAATAGTTAAGAGCAGAGACATCACACTGACAACAAAGGTCCGCATAGTTAAAGCAATGGTATTCCCTGTAGTAACCTATGGCTGCGAGAGCTGGACCATAAGGAAGGCTGACCGAAGGAAGATAGATGCTTTTGAACTGTGGTGTTGGAGGAAAATTCTGAGAGTGCCTTGGACTGCAAGAAGATCAAACCAGTCCATCCTCCAGGAAATAAAGCCAGACTGCTCACTTGAGAGAATGATATTAAAGGCAAAACTGAAGTACTTTGGCCACATAATGAGAAGACAGGATACCCTGGAGAAGATGTTGATGCTAGGGAAAGTGGAAGGCAAAAGGAAGAGGGGCCGACCAAGGGCAAGATGGATGGATGATATTCTGGAGGTGACGGACTCAACCGTGGGGGAGCTGGGGATGATGACAGCTGACAGGAAGCTCTGGCGTGGGCTGGTCCATGAAGTCACGAAGAGTCGGAAGCGACTAAACGAATAAACAACAACAAAAACGTATACTTATATTCCTTTCACCCTCACCTCATTCTCCTCATACACTTGGCTCTTGCATTGCGCCTTTAAAGAATATGGCCCTCAAACACTAAAGAAGCACTGATTGAACCTGAACCCCCCTCATGCTGTTTTAAACTACCTTTTATTCCCTAAGCTGATAGGCAAACTTCTGACCCATTAATTGCTTTCTTTGAAGAATTCAGCTAAGGAGGACCTTGAAAAGGGTCATGAGAGAAATTATTTATCTGTGCATATGTATGTCAAGGTTGAATTGGGATTAACAATTTTATTACAGGTAAAGAAAAGGATTTTTATAAGTGGAGAAGTAGGAATACAATTATTTTATATGGGGAAGGGCTAGGAAAAAAGGGCTCTTTTTACAGCTGTTGCACTACAGGTACAGCTAGTCCTTGCTTAACGATGATTCATTCAGCACCTGTTCAAAGTTATGACAGCACTGAACAAATGGCACTTATGCCCAGTCCTTGTAGTTACAGCCATTGTAGCGCCCCCATGGTCACGTGATCAAAATTTGGGCACTCGGCAGCCCACCCACATTTATGACCACGGGGTGTGCTTCAACTCCCCCCCATCTCCCATCCCCCATCTCTGCCCTTTTGGGGCGGCGGGACGGCAGGGGCAGTGGAGTGCAGGGCAACCAAAAGGGCAGAGTTGGGGGGAGATAGGTGGGTGGGGGGAGTTGAAGCGGAGGCAAGTGCAGCAGGGCAGGAGAAGCATTAAGCCCTCGCCTAACAATGGCACAGTCCTGGCCTAACAACTGCAACCAAAGCTACCAAAACTGCTGTTGCTAAGCAGTGCGGTCATGTGATGTTTTGCCTAACAACCGCATCACTTAGCAATAGAAATTCCAGTCCCAATTAGGGTCATTAAGTGAGGACTACCTGTACCTTACCTTACCTTACCTTACCTTACCTTACTTTACTTTATAATTGTATTAAGGAAATTAAATAATATATACTATATATATATGATTGCCTCCTAGAATTATAACCATGGCTGGGAGAAGAGAATGGGAGGTCAAAATGGCCCTTTTCCTTGATGGCCCTTTTCCTGTGACCACCTCTTGCTGCTTGGCTGGTTAAGTGTTATCCCACACATGGGATGCCAAATTATATGACAGCCCTATTCCAGACTACTCCTGTTTTCTATGCAGAAGTCATGCTGGATTGTTTTGATGTATGACTGCCCTATATCAAAGTCTTGCAATACCTCTATAATATTACTGTCAGAAGTGGAAGCTAATGTTTTATCACACTGAACATATGAATAGTTATGTATAAAGTTAACCGAAGCAATATTCTACATAAGTTTATGGACTGCTGCACTAAAATTATGAGAAAGCCAAAGTAAATAATAGGATAATAACTTAGGCAAGCATGCAATGTGCAGCCAAGTTTCCTTATATCATTGTGGAGGGGAAAATCTTTCAAACTAGCAATAGAATTGCATTTCAAGGTAATATACACCTGAAAGAAACTGCCAGGCTCGACTTTACAGTTTTTGAATGTGCACAAGCTGTAGCATGTGGTAAACCACGTATCTGGACCTAAAAGTACCCCGGGACTCTAGCCATAGTGCCCATCCCAGCTGGCTGTTAGATACTTTTGGCCAGGATAGAAGAGTAGAATAGAACTGCCACATTCTATCTCCAATGCATGTTCTCAATGCTAAAAGAAAACATACATTTCATTATCTGCCAATTAAATATTATCTGATATTAAATAATTTCACATGAATTAAAATTATTGTGAATACCAGTGATTTTCCAGCCATCTTATAAGAGTCCATTTTCATTTCTCAATAAAAAATATAATTTATGAAACAAATACTTAATATTAAATGACACAAAGCAATGTTTTGAGAAAGCAAATTCATTTCAATATAGGCTGACCATATTTCCTTGGGGGGAAAACGGGACCCTAACCTACCCACGGCTCGGACAAAGTGGGTGCACGTGTGGGCGGGCACGAGGGTGGGCACGCTTCGCCACGGGAACTTTCAAAAACGGGACAAAATGGATATTTTTCTTAAAATGACAGGACGGTCAGGAATTGTTTAAAAAACGGGACTGTCCCGTTCAAAACGGGACGTATGCTCAGCCTATTTCAATACTATTTTGGAAGCCATGCATATAAAGAACAAAGAGGTCTGAGGTGATTCTAATCACAGATGCTTAGAAAAATTATTTCAGGGTCAAGTTACACATTGAGTTGGTTCAAGAATCACACAAAATTGATTTTTTTAAAATGGTGCATAAATTAACCAGAATTGGTTTCACATGACATGCTAAATTAAAACCATACAAAACACATGCTAGGCCAAAACCAAACACAGCTCAGTGTCATGTGTGAATCGCTGCTTTCCTGTACATTGCTCATCCCGGAACATCTCACCTGGGAGTAAAAAGACTGCCTACTCCTGCTTTAAATGGGGTCAAGTTAGCTGAAGGATTCCTTTCACTAATATGAAGCTGACCACACTGTGACATTAGTCCCTGAAACCATGCTAATGATAGGAATAGATGGGAGAGGGCTGTTCCTACAGAGTGGTGGATAGGGCTCATTGGAAAGTAACAAGCCTGCTAGTACAATCTTTAAAGGTAAGAAGTCCCCTTTGGGGGAGATGGTGCGGTAATAGAAATGAAGGAAGGAAGGAAGGAAGGAAGGAAGGAAGGAAGGAAGGAAGGAAGGAAGGAAGGAAGGAAGGAAGGAAGGAAGTATAAATAAAGGTAAAGGTTCCCCCCGCACATTTGTGCAGTCGTGTCCGACTCTAGGGGCCGGTGCTCATGTCCGTTTGTTAGCCGAAGAGCCAGTGTTTTAGGAAGACGCTTCCGCGGTCATGTGGCCGGCATGACGCGCGCAGAACGCTGTTACCTTCCCACCGAAGTGGTACCTATTCATCTACTTGCATTTGCATGCTTTCAAATTGCTAGGTTGGCAAGAGCTGGGGCTAGTGCAGGAGCTCACTCCGTCATGCGGGACTAGGGATTCGAACCTCCGAACTTGCAATCTTCCGATCAACAAGCCTGGCGTCTTACCCGCTGAGCCACCATGCCCCTATATTACAATCTTTACAAGAGTCCTAAAAGCTACCTGTTTTTCCAGGCACAGCCAAACCATTTAGTTGCAATTAGTAAATTATTTAGATGTGGAGGGTATTTTATTCAGTTGCTATACTAGTCTGTTCTATTGTAATAGGATAATGTTTGGGTTTGCTTTTTAACTGCAACTTTTGTTTTTCTATTTATGGTTAATTTTGTTTGGCGTATTGTTTATTATTTGTTGTAATTATGTTTATATTAGTTACTGGAAGTGATTCTGAAAAAAAGATTTTTTTAATGAAAGCTTATAAAATGTTTAAAATAAATTTATAAAAAGTAAGAACAGCAGACATGTAGTACATCTTTACTACAACAAGTCCATGCCTTTCTACATGCAATCAAATTCTATTTTGACTTGCTGATAGATTTCTCTGTTGCCTGGAAACTACTGGTGCACTTTTCAAGGTATTTGTTTCTAGGGGGCATTTATGGTATTATCTCCCAAAATTACAGCACCTTTTCAAATATATTCTCCTTGAAAATTCAAATAAAAATGAACTACAAATTGCCTAATTAGTTCTTCAGATACTTGGATCTCATGAAAGGTCTCAATTAAGTCCTTTGGGGAAAAAATCTGATCTTCCTCAATTTGCCCATTTTTATTAACACATTGCACCAAGCATTTAAAGACCTCAGTTTACTTTAAGATAAACTTATTTCCACTTAGGATACATCTAAATGCAAGCAGTCCAATATTCTTTGAAACAACAAAATGTTGAGATTAATTCTTCACATAACCTTCATTCACCCAATTAATTATCTAAACATTAATACAATGGAGGAACATCTTGCTTTCAAGTTATAGAACCACAGAATGCAAGGGTTGGAAAGGGTTAGGTTGACGCTGACCCTAACCTTGAAAATTATCTAGTCCAATGCTCTGCCCAATGCTAGACTCCACTACTGCCGTATATGGGTTAACAAAGCTGAGGACGTTTTTCTCAATTAAATACAAATGCTTCTCCATTGTCCACTTGCTCTCACATATACTCACGCCAAAGTGAGAGAGGCAAAATAAAGTAGCCATTTAAATAGAGCTACCAACCTTTCCCTCTTAGGATGAATTGTTTGAGTCTCTTAGAAGCCAGAAATGGAAAGAGAAGCTGCCCTCCCTCCCACAGATATGAAAGCGTAAGAGGAAGATAATTTATTTAACAACATTTGTTTCTCACATGGGCTCCTAAGAGCTTGGATTCTCCTGTTTGTCACCGAGAGGTAGGCTAGGCTAGTGATTGACTCAAGCTCCCTCAGTGAATCACAGGGCTGAACAAGAGTGAGAATTAGGCTCTTTCTGATTGAAGGACAACAATCTAAGTGCTGCCCAATATTGGGTCACGCACCTGACTGTACATATAATGCAGCACCTCTCTGATGATTAATGCTCTGATTTTGTCTCATTATCTGAACTGCTATAGTCACATTTTCATCCAAAATATCAACTGTTTGCAGTGTCTGCCAGGAAGTGGGAGGAGGGCAGAACAAGCAAGACAGCAGTCATGGCAGGACCATCTAAGCTCTGCCCCTTTTCTACATGTGTCAACATTTCATCCAAGTACAAAGTGGCAGGGCTTTGATTTCACTGCCTGTTTTGACTCACCTGACAGCCTGGCGGATGTCACTGAATACTGTGATATATTTAGGGGGGGGGGAAGACTCAGTGAATTTAAGGTAGCTATGAGTATACCCACAATGCTGATTTGGGAAAGGAAGCAGAACTGGGATTCATGAATGTACCGGCATCAGGGGATCACAGAACCAGCATGAAAGTTGGGGGAAAAGGCTATATTGGTTACTTGGAATGACAGGAAAAGAAAGTGAAGGTTCCTGAGCCTTTATTGTATAATTGACAGTGGAAGAATCATGCAGTTCACATCACTATGAAAAGATGCATCATTGGAATGCTGTCATGCTTCCAAAGGAGGACTCCTTGTCCAAAGGAGAGGAAGAAGTGGAGGATCAAGCCAAAGAAGAATCTGCAGCTCACATCTTCCAGAATTGGGCCAGAGAGTGCTGTGGGCTATGCAGCAGTGGATGAATATAAACTGCTTGAGCCCCGTTCCACCCCACCCAAGGTCCTAAGAGAAAATGTGCTTGAAGGTACAGGGTTTATGAGTTATGAGACACGGTGCCTGTTTGAGGCAGAAAGCTTTGTAGAACCAGAGTCTCCCACAACTTCATAAATTGTTAATTTATTTATCCAGACAGGATATGCCCATATCTCAGCATATAAGTGCTATGTTTTCCGTTCTCAGGTGCTATACATAACTGATATTTTGGCCACGTTGATTGGTCCCTGCCTTCTACCTTGACCCTCTGAATTTTCTTTTCTTGATCTTTCAAAGCACTTCTAGTTATTGCTATTTTGCTTCCTTGTTCTTTAACCTTGGGGTTAATACTTAAAAAAATTAACTTTTCATAACTTTTCTGATCATTGGCCATAATATGATATACTGCTAAATATTGATGGCATGTTGTGAGACTGAACGCCATAAAAAAGAGGTCTGGGAATTGCATGCAACCTGCCAATCACCCACTACATCCAGAAGTTTTTATAAAACAATTCGCACTGAATTTATTTATGATTTATAAAACAATTCACACTGAAGATGTTACCTAGCCTGGCAATGAAACGTCTGCATGAAAACAACAAGGCTCAGAGAGCACCAAAGACTCCCCAGTTATAAAACAATTTTTAATTTAAAAAAATTGTGCCACAGAGAAAATAACCCAAAAGCAAAACATTAATGTAGGAAGAACTCCTCTGATTTCCACATCCCTTATTTCTAATATTATTATACTATAATTTGTAGAAGAATATCACCAAAAAAAGTTATGCTAGTATCCGTTTCAGAAAAATGAGAATAAAATTGATATGCCAGAGTTAAATACAGCATATGAATTAAACAGTTGATGAAAAATGTGCAGCACATTAACACTATCTGATATATTGAATAACAAAGTGGAGAAAATTTCTTCCAATGTGTGAGTTTCCCCCATCCCATTATTTTAAAATTGTCCATCACTCCCTATTGGATTATTTTATTCTTGTTTCATGACAGAAACAGAAGTAGCACATCCAACTCATCCAGTTTGGACTTGCCCTCAACATCTTTTAATGCCCCCATCCATGCAAGTCCTTTGATGTTGGCAAAATCAGGAAACAAGGACCACCTGGATTTCTGGAATGATATTTATTGTTGGTAGGGTAATATAGCAAAATCGTGAAAGCCTGCCAAAGCAACTATCCAGTTCAGCTTATACCTAGCATAATTACTCTGAGTTTCTTTCTCATGTTTCCCCCACTCCCCTGGACTAAGGAATCTTTTCAGTAATAGTCCTGTTTCCTCCTGTAACAGTCCTGATCCCTCTTTTACGTTTCCAGGGTCTGCTAGACATTCCATTCCATTATGCCAGTGAAGGGGAGCTTCGGCTTGCAGGCAACGATTTTCAGTTACACTACATCCCCCATATTATTATGCAACACCGTCCCTCTGGAGATCAGGCTAGCAATTACGATAGGTAAAGGTAAAGGTTCCCCCCACACATTTGTGCACTCATGTCCGACTCTAGGGGCCGGTGCTCCTCTCCGTTTGTTAGCCAAAGAGCCAGCGCTGTCCGAAGACGCTTCCACGGTCATGTGGCCGGCATGACGCGCATGGAACGCTGGTACCTTCCCACCGAAGTGGTACCTATTCATCTACTTGCATTTGCATGCTTTCGAATTGCTAGGTTGACAAGAGCTGGAGCTAGTGCGGGAGCTCACTCTGTCACGCGGGACTAGGGATTTGAACTTGCAATCTTCCGATCGACAAGCCTGGCATCTTACCCACTGAGCCACCACGCCCCTTACGATAGGTTTGTGCTTTTATTGGTTTTTAGTTTTTTCTGATGTTTTAATGATGTAAACCATCAGAAGTCATTTTCTGAGTCAAGGAGTACATAAACACAATTAATCAATCCAATTACCTATTATTAATTTCCTTTAGTCCTGAGCTTACAACTGCACCTACTTCCTTACCTTCTGATTTACAGAAGCAAGTTTGTAGCTATCTCTTGGCTGCGTTTAAGTAAGAAGTTTATTTTCTTTTTTCTATTTACTATGTGACACTATACTGAAAGGGCAGAATCTAGTTTTATATGATAATCCTGAAATGTCACTTCCTTATTATATGTCATAGCAGGTGGCAGCACCTAGCAATAGTGGCTGATCTCAGAAAAGCAAGCAGGATTGAACTTGGTTAGTGCAGTACTTGGATGGGAAACCACAAAAAATCCCAGATATAGGCTGGACTGGGAAATTTGAAAGAAGAAAAACTCCTGGAAAATTTCCATGGCAAACCACATCATGTAGTTGCCAAGCAAACAACATAAACATAGACATGTAATGACCAGGAGGTGTTGTTAATTTAAATGAGACTTCCCCCCCCCCCCTTTATTTTATTATTACAGCAAACTGCGGTATAGCCTGGAAAGAAAAAAAAATCCTAGTTACATATATTTAAGCCATCCACAAATTTAGAATTCATCATCTGTTATAATGCCTCGTTCTGAAATCCATGTTTACTTAGGAATAACCCAATAGTCCATAATATACATCAAACTGTTATAAACCACCCAGAGTCGTTATAATACGAGTTGGGCGGTAAAGAAATATGACAAATAAATATATAAATAAATAAATAAACTCTTGCCTTAAATACAGATTATTTCTGCACTAATGTGTATAACAGACTAAATGGTATGATTTACTAAACAGGATACATTTATTTATCATTGCCTCTTCCTACATTTCATAATTCTATTGAAACTGCTCCATCAATGTGTCCTCAACTGTTATGTTACTGAGAAAATGAACTCAAGAAAGTAGTATATTTTCCATGTATTTCCTACATGTTTCAAAGCTGTTAGTATTATCATTGAGCACACACAATATGTCTAATATGGAAGTGTTTGCCTCAGAAAACATGTGTAGGACTGGACTGAAAATCCGAATGCTAAACGTTTTTGATATTACAGCACCTTATCTCTCAGATGGCATAAAATGTATGCACTATTTCTGATATCTGATATAATTTTTCCCTCCATGACCTATGTCAGGAATGGGTAAATCTGTGGATTTGCAGATGATACTAAATTTCCATCAAGTCTTAGACTGAAAACTATCATACATAGAATTGTGTACTTCAGGCTATGAGAAATGATTGGGGTTAATATGGTATTTTGTACTAATTGAAGTCACTATGAACTGAAGGCACCAAGATCCAACAGACTCTCCGCTAAGAATAAATGCAGGGAAGAGATCTTTGCTAATTCCTCCTTTCTTTTTTAACATCAAATGCAGTCCTTATTTTGCTCTGCATCCCTACAGCAGAATTCTCATAGGGAAAGGAATCTGCAAAAACTTGACATCCTATCCTTATTTCCAGAGCACAATTCTGAATCCAAACTCAACTGTTCAAAATATCTTTAAAGTCCCCAAGTTTGTATCACTTCATAATACTGTCATGGGGGGCTCGGGCTCAGAGTCAGAGTCAGAGTCAGACGAGGACAGGTGGCCAGCCTCTGACGTAGAGATGGAGGGAGAGCAGACAGCTGTAGATAAACAGTCTCCTGAGCAGTCAGAGGAGGCGGGGCTGGTCAGCGAGCAGCAGGCACAGGTGAGGACGAAGACTCAGAGATGACACCCCCTCCCAGTGCTCGAGAAAGGAGAGAGGAAAGGAGAGAGGAACAGCGGAGGTCGGCGAGGCTACGCACTAGAAAGTAGCCCCGCCCTCCTAAATAAGCTCCACCTGGGTCTGCCTCTATGAAAAGGGAGCTGCAAGCCCAGACCGTTCATTGGGGACAACCGTCTGCTTACCGGACTCCATGTGCCTGGATTCCTGATTGGAAAACCTCACGACCTGACTCTTGACTCTTGGACTCACTTGACTAATCTTGTTTTGAACATGAAACTCCCTTAAGGCAAGCTTGCGGGACTTTTGGGGCTTGTTTCTTTAGAGCTGTCTGCGTTTGCGCTCACACTTCCTTGCCGCCTGTTTGTTACCTCACAAGTTTACCTCACAAGTTTCTCAGTAAAGTTTTACAACTCACTCCAGGCTTGGCTGCCAGCTCGACCAGTCAGATTTCTCAGAGAAGCTGACTGAATTTCCCTTGCTTGCGTGGATTGCAGAAGTTGTGGTCCACTGAAGTTTTTTTTTTTTCCCCTGGAGAAGGGGAGACCAGAAGATTACTCGTGGGGCCATTGGGATTGCCTACCCTTGTTTTTTCTGTAGTTTTCCACCGCGGAAGGAACAGGGTAAGTGCAAGGCAATGGCCGAGATATATCAGGCTCTCGCAGGGGAAACAAGTCTCTTTGAAGAGACACAAGAGCGCCCAGCCGCTTTTAGATCACTTTAGGAATGTTTTTTTTTAGATTAAAATATTTTTGAAATCTAAGATCGATTTTTTGGACTTTGTTGAAAATGTTGGCTAACTTTGTGCTTTCTTTGCTATAACTGATTCTGGTGGAAGTTTGATGGACTCTATATTTGCAACATAATGAAACGTCTGCATTTTTTTTTTACTTCTCTTTTGTATTAGAGGGATTTAAGAGACTCTGTTTGTAATTCTTCGCTTGATAAACTAAATGACTATTCATTTTTTGAGAAACTCTTTGTTTGGATTAAGCAGCTTGCAGCTTGAAGAACGAAAGCTCGCAGTTTGAAGAATAAAAACACAGGGTAACGTGTTTTTTTCCTTGTCGTCTTTTTCTACATCCTCCCTGGTTGGATTTTGCTTCATTTGGAATATATTTTTTATTTCTCCTTCTATAAACTGTTTAAAATATTATTCTCTCCTGTATTTTAGATTATTGGAACTTTCTTTTTTCTTTTGACTTTAAAAAACAAAACAAAACAACAACGACGCTCTGCTTAATAGATTCTGCTGGTAGTATTCCATGGACAGATTACATTATTATTGTTTTGACTAGAAGGGTTGTTGTTTTAATTTGAAGGACACAGGAAAGATGGCTTTCCAACTTGTACCTGAGGAGCTCAGAAGAGAGATTACTGAGGCTTTTTCAAATATTCAAAGGTCGTTGGAATTACTGTTCGTAACTCTGCAAAACAGAGAGAAAGAACAGAGAACAGAAACGGAGACAGAAAGGAAAAATGTTTTTCAAGTGGAGGAGAAACAGAAGGAGGAAATTTTGAGTATATTAGTTCAGAAGAACATTCTGAAGGCTTTACACTACAATCTTGGTATAGATATGTTGTGGCAGTGGAGACAGAGTGAAAATATGGGTGCACAGTTGGATGGATGTTGTGAAATATGTGGAAAGGGAGAGAAGGTTGCTCTGATATTCTATATGAGATATAGAAAAGAGCAGGCTGTATATTGCGAATCTCCCACAGTGTATTGTGATTTTGGCATAACCTAAACAGAAGATATGAGAAACTGTATGGATATAAAGGTTAATGAAAAAATATGGACTTGAATTGTTATGAGAAATTGTATGGATATATAAAAAGTGATATTCTAAATGTAAGATGCTAAATACAAACACAAGTTGATATTATAGAATATTGTTTTCCTTAGAGATATATTTATGAGAAGATAATGATATGATGGAATTAGAATGATGGTTACTACAGGATGATATATATCAATATGTATTGTATGAATATTATAAGAATTGATATATTAGCTATTAGGTTAAGTGATATGATAGATTATGCATTTAGTTTAAATGGACACTACTACAAGGAATGGAAATTACAGATGGATAATTGAGATTCAAGAATTCCTTTTTTATGGAGATATATATATATATTAGAATTAAATTATAGAAATATATATGTATGAACACTATAAGAATTGCTAAACTATGTATTAAGTTACATAACATGTTAGGTTATGAGTCATAATATGAATAGAATATATTGTAGTTTATTAGAAGTAAATAAGGCTTTTATTTGTTATACTAATTGGTCTTTATTGAAGATATAAATATGTAGTAATGAACATTCAACATTTAACTACTACTTCAAGGAGTGGAAGCCAAAGATGGATTATTGGGAGACAGTAAGATGAAGGTTAGAAGATTGGATTAAAGAAATCAAAAGGCATATGACAAAGAAAAGTTCCTGTATACTGTATGAAGGACTAACATTTAAAATCAATTGTTGTACTTTAAGTTCAAAGATAGATTGGAGGACATCTATTTTCTATATTTTCTTTGCTTATTATTTCTTGACTTCACTTTTTCTTTATTTTTTTCTTATTTTGTATTTCTGTTTCTATTTCTTTTTCTACTTTAAATTTTATTATGTATTGTAAAACTTAATAAAATTTAATAAAAAAAAAAAAAAAAGTTTTACAACTGCCTCCCTGGTGTATTGCGTGTGATTGGGCTGGGACAGGACAAATACCTTGTTGTACATTGGAATGAATGTTACTTTGACAATCCCAATGGCTCCACAAATATTTCATTAGTTTTATAGCCCAACCATAAAGCAAAATGATTTGAAATTGCTTTCTATCAATTTTAAACATAATTTTACCATCCTATAGATTATCAGTTTTGTTAATATATGAAATCAATTTTATCAATTTACACTTTCTAGGGTAATTGTTATTGTTAACAATTTGATCACTGTTAATCATTTCAGGAGCCTAATATCACAAAATGCAATGTCCATGATTCAGAAATGTTACACATGCTGACTCATGAGCTGCTTAGAACACAAGTGTGAATATATAAAAATATGATTAATAATTGCAAACTTTATATATAATCCGTCTAACACTTGCAAAATGGTTTTGATAAAAATGCATACATTATAAAATTTATTCATTATATAACATCAAGTTGTTGTCGACTCTTAGCAACCACATAGACAGATTTTGTCCATGACAATGATCTGACCTTAACCTGGTCTTTCAGGTCTCCCAACAATGCACTCATCGCCACAGTAACTGAATCCATCCACCTTGCACATTATAAAAATTGCAAAAGTGATATTTTATCTTATATATTAGGGGAAAGTGCTTGAAAAACATGTATGTGAGAAGAAATTGAATACAGAAATGACTATAAATTATTTTTGTAAAGATATGAACATTTAATGGAATGAACTAGTTTGTACTATTAAAAAATGAAACAGATGTATTCTCCCATGCCTACTTGGCATTATAGCTTTCCTGATTTGTTAATTAAGCTACTTCCTGAATAAAGTTTTTAACCACAGATGAAAAATGAACACTGAAAGGTTCTTATATGACTCCAGTGATAGTGTAACACAGACTCTGGTGCAATGTTTCACGTATACAAAGCAAACTCAGATAGAAAGATGATATATCTCTATCAAGAACCAGAGAACTGTAAGAATGTTATGAAAAAAAAATACCCTACCCAAGCATACATGCAGTATCATCACATATATGGCACTGGAGATAACTGGAATATCTTCAAGAATTTTTCTTATATATTGCTTTAAAAATAAGCCTCCTTTTAAAAAAATCAAATTAGCATATTTAACAACTTTAAAAAGCAGTACTATTTTTGTACTTTCACACTACAGAAGTTTTAACAGTGAGTTGTCTCACTGTGCTCCAATCTCTTTGTTGAAGTTTTTCCCCTTTGCAATTTTCTTTTCCAAGTTAGGCACACTACACATATATATCACAAGATCTACTAGATGAACTCAGCTTAAAGAGGGTTAAAAAGACATTGTACATACCATGATACCAAACCTCTGTGGCTAGTTTAGAAAAGAAAAACATCAATATTGCTTACCTTCTATTGGCGAAGTCTTCAAGTGTCTACAGAGGCCCTCTGTGGTCCCATACGTATCTTTAATTTTTACCACTGCTTCCGTTCCTCGAAGTTCCATAAGAGAACGCAGGTCCTGAAGTGTACACCCAAATTCTCCTGCATCGTTGGCCTCATTTCTTTGGTTCTTTGAATAAAAATCGCTGTTTGTCATGTCACCCATTGCTGCTGATAATATTGCTCTGTTCAATGTGCTATGTACAAATTAAAAATTTGTAAGGGTAGAAACTCAAATTCAAGCCTAAGAACAAATCCACTTTATTCGTACAGTAACATGAGCAGAGTAAGCAATGAATGACAGAAATGTCTCCCACCAGGTGATAGTCCACAAGAGGGTTGTTTTCAAGACTGCAGACCAGTTCCACTCCATTCACTCTTTCCCATTATGCTGTACCCAGGCAGCTGGCATCTACATGGTCATTTCTTCCTTCAGACCTTAAGAAACAAATCCAAAACATGCATTAAAAGAGTAAGCCAGACATGCGGAAATTCATTTCATCACATCACTCTGAAATGGGGCTGAATAGTACACCTTGAACTCAGAAGAGCTTCTAACAGTCTTACAGAGATGGCTCCACAGATTCTTGCTGTACTGGCTGTGTTACCCACAGCTCTCTTTCCAGCTTCAGAAGCTATTGTAACAGTCTTACTTTAATCAAGTCCCAAGAGCACCAGCTAAATGAGATGGCTCATGAATATTAATAAATAAGCCATTAGTCCAACAGCCTAGATGTGCCTCTGGTAGGGACTCTTGTTCAGGCTGCTGTATCAATCTTTCATCTGTCAAGAACAAAAAAAAAATCCAAACAAATAAACCCCACCACCTCCGAAAGACGATGACTAATAAAAATTAATTGAGTACTATTAACTTATGTTTTCATCCATTGTAGAAACTATTTTTCATTGCAAGGAAAATAAAATTGGAAAAGGAACATCCTCATTTCCAATCTTGAATACATTTAAATATATTAAGTTTTGCAGTGTTGACAGCCTATGGTGATAAACACAAACAGAAAGAGGGAGATAAAAAAATACCCGAATGCTTTAAGCTAAATACCAAGCCCTTTTTATCATACAAATAAGAAAATTTACTCTCTTTCAGCACCACTTATTATCTGATACCCATAGCATGAAAAACTGAACATTTCTGGCAAACCCCAAATAGGCAAACATGCCTACCTGGTTTTAATATACAATGTTCAGGAATATTCACAGGTAAATTACAAGAAGCAGCAATTTAATGACATATTATGAAATTGTGTTTCCCAGATATACTTACTAATGAAATCTGTCCACATTCTCCATAGCTAGCTACTATACTTCACCACTGAGAGTTTAACTCTCATAGAGCTTTATTTTGTTGAAGTGGGTTAAAGCCAGTGTACAAACTGAAAAGGTTTTGCTAATTGAAAAACAGACTTTTCTAAAAGTTAATATGAATTTTTCATAAGGGACTATCGCTGGACCCCACTATACTGGATAATTTTCGTCCAGTCTCCCACCTCCCCTTTTTGCGGAAGGTGGTTGAGAAGGTGGTGGCGTTGCAGCTCCAGAGGATTCTGGATGAAACGGATTAACTGGACCCCTTTCAGTCAGGTTTCAGGCCTGGTCATGGGACTGAAACTGCATTGGTCATGCTTATGGATGATCTTTGGAGGGAGCGAGATGGAGGCAGTGCATCCATTCTCGCTCTTCTTGACCTCTCAGCAGTGTTCGATACTGTCAACCATTATATCCTTCTGGGACGGCTCAGGGAGTTGAGGGTGGGCAGCGTAGTTCTGCGCTGGTTCACCTCGTTCCTCCAGGGCCGATCCCAGTCAATGTTAATAGGGAGCGAGAGATGCAACCCACGGGCCCTTCTTTGTGGGGTCCCACAGGGCTTGGTACTCTCGCCGCTCCTTTTTAACATCTACATGAAACCGCTGGGCGAGATCATCCATCACCACGGGCTGAAGTATCATCAATATGCAGATGATACCCAGTTATACATCTCCATCCCGGGTGAAGTAAGTGATGCAGTGACCACCCTGTCCAAGTGCCTGGGGGCTGTAGGGGTCTGGATGGGGAAAAACAGGCTTCAGCTGAACCCTGGTAAGATGGAGTGGCTGTGAATTAATGGCCCCTCGGTTTCTGGGAATTTGTCATCTTTAGTTCTGGATGGGGTTGCACTACCCCAGACAGATCCGGTGCATAATTTCGGGGTCCTCTTGGATTCATGACTCCTGCTCAAAGAGCAGGTGGCAGTCGTGGCCAGGAGGGCCTTTGCTCAACTTCGTGTTGTGCACCAGTTGCGCCCTTTCCTTGACCGAGAGGCCCTTCGAACGGTCACTCATGCCCTGGTTGTCTCCCATATAGATTACTGTAACACACTCTACATGGGGCTACCCTTCAAGAATATCTGGAAGCTACAGCTGGTACAGAATGCAGCCGCACGGGCAGTTTTACGTGCACCAAGATCAACACACATAACACCTCTGCTCCGTGAGCTGCATTGGGTGCCAGTTTGCTTCCGGGTCCAATTCAAGGTGTTGGTTATTACCTTTAAAGCCCTACATGGCATGGGCCCAGGTTATCTGAGGGACCGCCTCATCCCCATTACATCATCCCGTCCTACCCGATCTTGCAGAGAGGGTATGCTGCAGACCCCCTCTATGAAAGAATTTCATCTAGCAGGGTCTCGGAGGCGACCCTTTTCTGCAGCGGCACCTGCCCTATGGAACATCCTCCCCCCAGAGATAAGACAGGCCCCTTCACTCCTGGACTTCAGGAAAAAATTAAAAACTTGGCTCTGTGATCTTGGCTGGGGCAAGAGGGAAAGTGGTCAAGCTTAGGGATGGCTGATTTCTTAGAGCCGCCTCAAATATTTTAAATATGTTTAGCTTCACTGTATGAACCACCTGCCACTTGGTTTTTGTTATATTTATTGTATTTATATTTTTATTGTGTTTTTTATTGTATTTTAATGATGTTATTGTGGCTGTGAACCTCCCAGAGTCCCTCCTTGAGGGAGAGATGGGCGGTCATAGAAATTTAATAAATAAATAAAATAAATAAATCAACCGTGTACAGTAAGATGCTAGTGCATATTTTATAATTAAAATGCATCCTAAGGTGTATATAAAACACATGAAAATGTATCTATTTCTACCTTCCTAATCTGCAGCAATAGAGTTCTGTGGAAACATCAGTGGCTGAATATAAAGTCTGAAGAAATGTGTGCAAACCTCTAAGTTAGTCGTAACTTCAGACTGTTGTTAAAGGAATGGTTGTAAGTCGAGGACTATCTGTATTTCATTTAATCCTGAGATTTTAAAAAAAGTATTCTCCTTTAAGCTGATCTTGACTCCTAGAGGCTATATGAACATGTCTATGCTGTTTTCTTAGTGACAATACAGAAGTAGTTTACTGTTTCTTGAAGATTTTTTTAAATTTCCCACTTTAGCCTACAGCCCTAGAATCTCTAGATGTCTTCCATCCAAGTCTGACCCTCTTCAACCTTCTGAGATCAGCAAAGATCAGCATGAAGCTGAGCCTTATTGTGAAATTTAATCCAAAACTGGAAGTTACTACAAAAGCTGTTTCCTCTTCTGGTTGCACAGTCTCAGATTTCCTGCAATTTAGATATGTCACATGCTGCTTCTCTTAATAGTGTTGATGTGTTTTGTGTGTCTATGAGTATGCTGTAGGAATGGAAGGAATACCAGAAGCATAGTTGATGGTAAGGTCTCAGCTGGACACAATTTGAGAAAAACATGACCAGAATCTTCTGCAGCTTTTTTTTTTTTTTAAAAAAAACACCTTCTGATCAGACAAACAGGGCTCTTAATCCAATTAGGTAAAATACGTGAGGATGGATCTTTTACCTTCCTATTTTTTTACCATTTTCCCTATCTAAAGTGCCACACACACACCAAGCTGCTCTTTGTATACAGAAACTACAGAAACAATTTACATTGGACAACACAGTCAGAGACCTGTAGGGTCATCTCTAGTTGACACTCATCTATTTATACTTCTAAATGGGTCTTTTGGAATGAAGGTTGAGGCAATGCGATTAGGTTGCAAGATATCACTAAGTCCAAAAGCTTTACTATTTCATGAGGGTCTGAAATATTTACGGTAGCATGAAAAAAAACCCTCCAGTGTCTGCTAAACGTAATGAAATTAATGTAGAAGACATAGATGATAGACAGAGAGACACAAGCAGACAGATAGACAAATATATGTTAGATACAATTGGCAGCACCAATGTCAGAAAAGTATTTGATGTAACAAGAGTTTTTACCTCAGAGCTGGGCTGCAACCACAGCTCCTTCCTTCATTAACGTTTCACATCAGCTTTAAGGTATGTTATTTTTATGCCACAATTCACTAATCTTAGTAGTTGTTCTACTGTGAATCTCTCTTTGATGAAAATTCTTGCTGGGATAAACTTAGAAGTAGCTATCTGATTAGGTGTGGTGCCTCCAGCAAACAAGAATTAACACTGCACCGGATGTTTTCACAGGACATTTTTCCCTATAGCATAGCTTTCCAAACTGTGTGTCGCGACACTTTAGTGTGTCGCGGAATGGCGGTGCGGGGGCGCGCACGGGGGTGATGGTGTGCACAGCGGCGGCGGCAACAGCGGCAACAGCGCGCCATCAGCGCTTCCGCGTTTTAGTGAGGCCGCCGCCACTGCCGCCATGCACACTGCCACGCACCCCCCGCGCCGCCGCTCTGCACGCGCCCCCCCTGTGTGCGCCCCCGTGCTGCCGCTGCTGCCACCATTGGTGTGTCGCCAATGGCGGCAGTTTGGAAAGCACTTCCCTATAGGATAGCAACTTCAAAATAATTTCTTTTCATCACTCTACCAATATCTGTTCCATCTCTTCCAAAAGTACCATGTCATTTTTGGAAGCCAATGCAAATGATGCTGTTTTCTATTTTATTTGAGCTTCAATAAAGGTATTTTTGTTGCAAAACTATGTACAGTACCTCTTATTAATGTTTAAGGGACAGTTGGAATTCTCTAAATCACATAACCTTAGGAAGATAATATACTATGGTTTTGTAAGGTATATTCCAATAGGGTAAAAGTGCTGAACATGACTAGTATTATCTGTTGACTATAAACTTTAGGTTCTCATGGAACCAGATATGCAATCTGTATGAAGAATCCATGAATCCTACCAAAGAATCTAGCAGTTTATTACAAATGAAACTAGCACTACCCCCAACACTCTTGCTCAGTGATCAGTACAATCACTTCAAAATATGTAGGAACATTTCTTTATTTGTTTATTACATTTATTTCTATCTGCTTTCTCCTAGGACTCTAGGAGGCCCACAATAAAATCATAATAAAATTAACCAAACATTGCAATAACATAAAAACAAACAAGATCTATACATAAAATTGGCAATTTTCCAAACTTTGAAAAATGAAATTCTAGACATTTTTAATCGATTGATTATGTGCCAGTGTGGATTCTTAATGACCACATTGATATTTTTTTTCCAGGATACTCAGTCCCCAAGCTTGTCCTTCCAGCTGGCCAACCTCTTTTTTTTTCTTTTTCCTTCCACCAGCATTGTAGACTCTCCAGAGAGTTAGATTTTCATATAATTAGACTGACCATATTTCAGGATGACAAAACAGGACGGGGTCTTATCTAATATTCTGTATTCATGAAAAAGACAGGGGTCCCTGCCCCTCGGTCCGCACGATTGGCTCCCGCCTGCAAACCCCGCCCCCAGTCTGCACGATTGGCTCCTGCCTGCAAACCCCGCCCCCAGTCCACACAATTAGCTCCCGTCTGCACACCCCACACCCCGGTCTGTGTGATTGGCTCCCGCCTGCAAACCCTGCCCCCGGTCCGCACAATTAGCTCCCGTCTGCAAACCCCGCCCCCAGTCCACGCAATTGGCTCCCGCCTGCAAACCCCGCTCCCCGGTCCACGCTCTGGCTCGGATCCTCCTTCCGTGCCATTCCTGCCGGGTTTGAAAAATGGGACAAAACTGAGATTTTTATGAAAACGACAGGATGGTTGAAAAATGCTTTAAAAATGTGACTGTCCCATTCAAAACAGGACGTATGGTCAGCCTACATATAATGTACCCAAAATGTGACAATTTGAGTCTGGTCATTTGTGCCTCAAGTGAGAACTCTCGATGATTTGTTCTATGACCCGTTTGTTTGTTTATTGGCTATCCACAGCATACTCAGGAGTCTTCTCCAACACCAAAGTTCATACTCTTTCTATCCTCCTTTTCAAAGTCCAACTCTTGCTTCCATAGAGTATCACAAGGAAAACCATTACCTGAATGATCTTTGTAGGTATTGACACATCACAGCATCTGAATCTTTTCCAAGGCTTTCATTGCTTCTACCAAGTGCTAGCTTGTGGCATATTTTCTTTTTTTTAATATAATTTTATTGAAAGTTTTAAAAACAAGAATAAAAATTAATACAAACTAAAATAAAGTAAGAAGGAAAAAAGAAAAAGAAATAAAAGAAAAAGCTAAAGTGCAAAAAGAAAAAAAGAAAGGTTGAAGAAAAATAGAAAAGAAAAAAAGATATACTGTAAAGCAGTGGCTTCTGATCTTTTTTATAGCAGTTATAAGTACAATTGTAGATTTACCTCTTTCTCTAAAGTTACATCATGACTCTCTTCTTTCTATAATCTATCCTATCTAGTTGTCAAAACCATAGATCATAACTTTATTTTTTTTTTCTGTTTTATGCAAAAAGTCCATAAGGGGTTTCCAGTCAGCAGATACGTAGATACTGTCTTTTCTCTAATCAAACAGGTCAATTTGGCAATCTCAGCAAGTTCTATCATCTTCACCAACTATTCTTCTGTTGTAGGTATTGCCAAATCTTTCCATCTTTGTGCATACAATAATCTCACTGCAGTTATATATAAAAACAAAGTTCTGTGACTTTTTTCCAACTGTTTATCCATTAGTCTCAAGAGGAAAAATTCTGGTTTCAGTTGTATTTTAATCTTTAAAATTGTCTGAATCAGTGTATGCATTTGAATCCAAAATCTTCTAGTTTTTTTGCACATCCACCAAGCATGGTAAAATGACCCTTCTTGTTCACATTTCCAACATAGATTTGAACCTTTATACATTCTAGATAATTTTTCTGGTGTCAGCAGAATTCTGTGCAGAAAGTGAGAGAATTTCTAGAAAAATTCAAAGATTAGACTTCCATATAACACCATCCAAAAGCCTGCTTGTGGCATATTTTCTTGACTGCTGGTTCCTTTACTGTTCAGAGTTGATCCTAAAAGGCAGAAACAACCCACCACTTTGGTATTTTCATTTTCAATTTTAAGGCTGGTTGTTGCATCTGTTATCATGGGTTTGGTCTTCTTTATATCTAATCTTAGTTCCATTTTTTTCATTGTGCTCCTTGAATTCATTATTAGAACTTTCAGATCACATGCAATTTCAGCTATCAGAGTAGTGTTATCAGCACAGCTCAGGTTATTGATGTTTCTTCTTTCAGTTTTAAAACTACACTCATCTTCTTCTAATCCAGCTTCCCTCAATATATATTCAGCATATAGATTGAATAAATAGAGGGAAGGTATACAGCCTTGTCTCACACCTTTGCCAATCTGGAGCTAGGTCTGATCAAGATTATATCCTGGAAATATCATATTGCTTTCTTCTTCTGATTTAACTTGTCTTGCAATTTGCACATAAGCACATGATCTGTTCCACAATCAGCCCCTGCCCATGTCTTTGCTGTAACAACTGAGCTCTTCTATCTCCTTGTACTAGCAATATAGTAAATTTGATTTCTGTGTACTCCATCTGGTGATGTTCATGTATATAAGTGTAGTCTTGGTTGTTGGAAGACTGTTTTAGCATTGAAGAAATTGGTGGATTGGCAGAAATTCTGCTTCATTTCTGTTTCCTAGGCCATATAGTCCAATTATGTTTTTCTCCTTAATATTTCCAACTTTTGCATTCCAGTCTCCAGCCCCAAGCAGCATGTCTTGCTTGCATCCTATCTTGATTTCAGATTAAACTTGATAATCAAACTCATCAACCTCATCTACTTCTGCATCAGTGGTTGAATCATGAACTTGGTTAATCGCCATATTAAAGGGTTGCCGGCAAAGTATAACTGATGTCATTTGTTCATTGACGACATTGTAGCCAAGTATCCTTCCTGACTATGAAACCAATGGTGTTTCTTCGTTTTTATGTCCTAAGTATTAAATAGTATGATCTTTTGATTGAAACTATCCAATTCCAGTCCATTTCAATTCACTGATGCCTAAGATGTCTATGTATAGTTGATTCATTTCACCTTTCATTGTGTTAAGCTTTCCCACGTTCATGCTTTTTACATTCCATGTTCTTATTTTAAGTCTGTTTTTGCAGCTTTGGATTTTCTTTTCCTGCATGGCAAATTCAGCAACTAGATGTCCCAAAGGCTTTAATCGAACCATGTTATAAATACCATTAGTACTCCAGACTTCCGGGGGAGGTATGGCAAACTGAAGACAGCTCTGCGAAAGCATTGATCACTTTATATTTTCTGTCCATGTGATTTTCTTGGTAAAATATAGGAGTAGTTTACTGTTACCTTCTTCTGCACAGTATGAAATGTTGCCTTTGTCATTGTCACTAGATCTGCATTTCACAAGGTGAGGTTTCCAAAATTTTTAGGCTCCAACTCTCAGAATTTAATGCTGGCTGGGAATTTGGAGACTTATAATATAATACAGCTGGAAGGCCCTGGGATGGGGAAAATTGCAGAAGACCATCCAAGTCTTATGGGAGTATAAGGAATATTTGGAATACCACTTCTCAGTAGGGTTTGAATAACATGGAAAATGTGCTTTGTTTGAAGTACAAAACTTGAACCAACCTGAGTGTTCCATAGTTCATTGAAACAAAACTCCAATTATTTTGAATGTTTACACCTTGGAAAACAGTAGGGACTCAGAACAAACCTCTGGGGCTAATTAACTGTGGGCAATTACTCAGCAACAAAGTAGCAAAGAGTTAAACATTTTCTCTTAGTGGTCTAGTGACCCACTGTTTTTTGTAGTCCAGATCTGGTAGCCGTAGCCTTCCTTGAACTCAAGTACAACATATAATTTGTCTTAGGAATATGATAATTGAAGGAAAGCAACAGAAAGTACATTCAAGTGCCGCAGGGTTCGGTACTCTCTCCGCTCCTTTTTAACATCTACATGAAACCGCTGGGTGAGATCATCCGTCGCCACGGGATGAGGTATCATCAGTATGCAGATGATACCCAGTTATACATCTCCATCCTGGGTGACGTAAGTGAGGCTGTGACCACCCTCTCTTGGTGCCTGGGGGCTGTAGGGGTCTGGATGGGGAAAAACAGGCTTCAGCTGAACCCTGGTAAGATGGAGTGGCTGTGAATTAATGGCCCCTCGGTTTCTGGGAATTTGTCATCTTTAGTTCTGGATGGGGTTGCACTACCCCAGACAGATCCGGTGTGGAACCTGGGGGTCCTCCTGGACTCATGACTCCTGCCAGAAGAGCAGGTGGCAGTCGTGGCCAGGGGAGCCTTTGCACAACTTCATGTTGTGTACCAACTCCGCCCCTTCCTGGATCAGGAGTCCCTTCGAACGGTCACTCATGCTCTAGTCACCTCCTGTATAGACTACTGCAATGCACTCTACATGGGGCTAACCTTGAAGAGTATCCGGAAGCTACAGATGGTCCAGAATGCGGCCGTGCAAGCAGTTTTAGGAGCCCCAAGGAGGGCACATATAACACCATTGCTGCGCGAGCTGCATTGGGTGCCAGTCTACTTCTGGGTCCAATTCAAGGTGTTGGTTATCACCTTTAAAACCCTACATGGCATGGGTCCAGGTTACCTAAGGAATCGCCTCACCCCCATTACATCAACCCGTCCCACCTGGTCAGGCAGAGAGGGCATGCTTCGGACCCTGTCCATGAGGGATTGCCAATTGGCAGGGTCCAGGAGGAGGGCCTTCTCTGCCATGGCACCTGCCCTTTGGAACAGCTTATCCCCGGAGGTAAGACAGGCCCCCACTCTCCTAGCCTTCCAGAAGGGGGTGAAGACATGGTTATACCACCTCGCTTGGGATGGGAGGGGGATAGCCATTCATGGGGGTGGCTGGCACCATGATCGTGCCAAGGATAAGATCCTATGCCCATCTTGAATTTAATATTTAATATTTTTGTATTTTTATACTTGTATCTGTTTTTATGTGTATTTATACATGTATTGACATTATATTGTAGTGTTTTTAATGACTGTCATTTTATTATCTGTAAGTTGCCCAGAGTCATTGTATACGAGATGGGCAGCAGATAAATTTGACAAATAAAATAAATAATTATATTGCCAACCATATTTGTTTTTTCTACTGAATGGTTTCTCTTGTTTATAGATGGAAAATAATTCTTATCAACAATTTTAGAAATAGTTGTCGGCTTATTGGGGTTCTTCTACACTGCAGGGCTGTATCTCTTTCATATTAGAGGCTCTGCAACACCTCTCCTAAGTGACATTTGTTTGTTTGTTTGTACTTGCCACCCATGTCGCCATGGTGATTCGAGGCAGCAAAGACAATCAATGTAAGAATAAATAAGAAAATAGAAATACATACATACATACTAGATCTGTATTTCACAAGGTGAGGTTTCCAGATGTAAAAAGCAAAGCAGAAACATGGCAACTGAGGATAAGTCCATCAACAGTAAACAAACAATACCTGAGGCTCGACTAACCGCCCGACCCCCAAGCCTGGGAGACCAGCAGGTCTGAAGGGCTTTCCAAAGGCCAACGGGGTTGGGGTCAAGCTAATCTCAGGTAGAATGGTATTCCGAAGGTCAGGCACAGTGACAGAGAAGTCACGCTTCCTGGGTCCTCCTAGATGAAACTTTTTCAGAGATGGGACCCAAAGTGTATCCCTCCTGCTGGACCTGGTGGGGTGGGTAGAAAGAGTTGGAGAGAAGTGGTCCCTCAAATATCCCATCCCCCCCCCATTAATGGTTTTATAGGTCACAACCAACACCTTGACTTGCACCTGGAAGCCTACTGGGAGCCAGTGCAGTTTGCGAAGCAATGGTATAATATGGAGATACTGAGGCATGCCCATAATGGCTCGTGCTGCCAGATTGTGGACCAACTGCAGCTTTCAGATATTCTTCAAGGGCAGCCCCATGCAGAGCCACTGCAGTAATCCACATGGGAAGTGACCACAGCATAATGAGATGGGAATATATATACTGTATAATGGTAGCAACAGGAGTACTAAGAAGTCACCATCCATCCATTTAGACAAAAACTAGACAGCATGTCTTAAACAGAACCCTTGATACATCTGCAAAAATTGTTCCCCTGTTAGAAGGACCTGATTTGGGGTATGCCTTGAATGTACTACCTCCAACTTTATGTTCATGGTATACTTACTGAATGATAAAAAACCAAATATTTTTTTTAAAAGCTCTATATCGTTTGCCTTGGCCAAAGTGAGCTAGATATGGCAAATGTACTTTGCTATGTTATTTGTGAAGTGCTTCAAAATTAGATGCTGTACAAAGCACTTATATGGAAAAAATATATATTTCTGTGCCGTAAGTGCTATTTGGAACACACAAAAATAAAGCTAGAAATAAAAAAACCCAACAACAGAAAAGAAGCCGGAGGAAAAGAAAGCCTGAAATCTTGCAGTTTTAATCTTGCAGAAAGAGTTGAGAATCAGCACTTTTTAAAAAAAGGCCAGGATGTCTGTTGAATAGAGAAGTAACTGTATTGGCAGTGTGCTATGATGTTTTGATGTCTTGGTTAATGTATTATGTTTGTGTTTTATGAATTTTTAATGTATTTTTTGTGGTTTGCTGTGAGCTGCTCAGGGTTAAATATATACCATGGGCAGCCACATAAATTTTCTAAATAAATATTGTTAAGAAAGAAAGACTCAAGCTTGTATTTGTGTTGGACACTCAGATTGAAGTGGTGCCCTCTCTGCTACCTCCCTACAAACCCCAGCTGACAGAGGTGGTGTTGGTGTTAGATTCTCCCACACTAATGGTTCTGAGGGACTAATACCCATTCTTGGATAACCAAGATTAGAGCAGCTCAAAATTTCATAACCATGGCTCGGTCCTAAACCGTTACTAGCCCAATATATATGAGAGTACACTCTAAGTCTCCCTTCTCTACTGGACAAGAGGATGGTGGTCTGAAGACGGAGGAGAGATTTTGCATAGGCACAGCCTTGCTAGTTCAGCATTTTGTTTCTCACAGTAGCCAACCAGATGCCTCTCTGGTGCTCACATGCAAGAGACAGCCCCCCCATTCCCTGCAACTGATAGGAGTAGGTAACATCTAGCCTTCCTTTTTTCATAAGGAAGTGGTTCTAATTTCCTGACCATTTTGGTTGCTCTCTTCTGTACATTTTCAGGCTCTGTTATATCCTTTTCTGTGGAGACCAGAACCATATACAATACTCCAGGTGCAGATATACTACAGATATGTATAAGAGTGTTAAAATGTTGGTACTTTTATTTTCAGTCCCTTTCTTTAATAATCTCTAGCATGGAATCTGCATTTATTACAGCTGCCACACACTGAGTTGTCATCTTTACTGAGTAACCACTATGACCCCAAGATCTTTTTCCTGGTTAGTTACAAGCACTCAAACCCCATCTATTATCTTGTCATGGTCAGACTACTTCTACTGAGGTCTAGACTTGCAGCAGCTGTTCCTCTATGCGAGGATATAATATCTATTAGGATGGCCATTCCTCAGCAGCTAATGGGTCCCAATGGATTCCAGAGGACTCAGGGGAATTTTTCAATAATTATGGGGATGCTTCTTTCAAAATCTTGGTCATCCTGGAAAAAACAGAGATGATCTAAGCAGTTGATACAAACTCTTCTAAGCAACTTCTCCCACAATGCAGAGTTCATTCAGCTCCTTATAATACACCCCAGCTAATGGCAGCAGGGGGCGTGGTGGCTCAGCGGGTAAGACGCCAGGCTTGTGGATCGGAAGATCGCAAGTTCGGAGGTTCAAATCCCTAGCCCTGCGTGTCGGAGTGAGCTCCTGCACTTGCCCCAGCTCTTGCCAACCTAGCAATTCGAAAGCATGCAAATGCAAGTAGATGAATAGGTACCACTTCGGTGGGTAGGTAACAGCGTTCCTCGCACGTCATGCAGCCACATGACCGTGGAAGCATCTTCGGACAACGCTGGCTCTTCGGCTAACAAACGGAGATGAGCACCGGCCCCTAGAGTTGGACATGACTGCACAAATGTGCGGGGGGAACCTTTACCTTTTTTTAATGGCAGCAACATAAGTTGGGAGGGAAACAGAAGGCAGGTGGAAAGAAACTCATCTCAGATCTGATTAAGCCTAATAAGAGCCTACCCTGAGCACTAGTATCAAGTTTACTCTGTGACAGTGATGGATATGCAAAATTCATATTCTCCACCACCGCATATTCTCAGGGACAGCCTGAAGAAATTTGCTGAATGGTTTCATCCTTCCACAATCTAGCTGAGTAGGGAACCATATAAAATCCTCAGTAACTAACTGTGACTAGGACTACTGCATATGAGCTACAAAAATCCAGATGACTGCAAGGTGGCAGTAAAGAGAAACTACTCTAACTTTTGCTGCTGTCTAGTGAACATCCAGATTTTTTTAGCCCAGGTCTGGTACTCCTACTGTGACATATTGTTAGGCATTTTGCAAACAAAATCATTTGTAATCATCGTGACTTAGATTCTACACTTTTGGCAGTTCAGTCTCCAAAATTGTCCAGGATATTTTGGGGGCAGATTTGGGGGGATGACAATACATTGTTAACGGCTAAGAGTGTGAACAAGGAGTTTAGTAGAGTTTCATCAACCACATCTTTTACCACTTTTACCACTTTTTTACCACTTTTTTACCACTTTTACCACTCCCTTTACGCACTGAAGATGTTGCCTAGCCTGGCAATGAAACGTCTGCATGAAAACAACAAGGCTCAGAGAGCACCAAAGACTCCCCAACCACATCTTTGCTTAATCCTTGCTCCTCATGGCTTATTGCATCTTGAGTGCTTGCTGGGTCCAGGAGCTTATAAATTTCTCCTTAGGAGAAGAAGTTGATTCACAGCCTCAGTAAAAACAGGGTCTCCAAAATAATAATAATAATAATAATAATAATAATAATAATAATAATAATAACACCATTGGGTCTGAATGATTATAGATCTATAGCCAACATCCCCCTTCCTGGGCAAGTTGTCAAATGACTGAATGGCTGATCAGTTTCAGACACTCTTGGATGATCCCGTTCAATATTTTGGCATCTATATATGAAAAGGCTCAAATCTTTAATGTTCCCCATTATAACAATTTTAATCCTATTTCTGTGGGTCTATCCAAATTATTATTGAGATGAGTAATACTGTTGACCAATTCCATCACAGTGGGTTTTTCAGAATGTTATCTCATTAATTCTTGGGGGATGTAAATATGTTCCATGGCGGGGGGGGGGCAAAATATGTGGGGAGGAGATGGCAGGCAGAGTAATATATGATGGAAATTTGAGGATAGGCTGCTCAAAAGGTTGACGGGATCAATGGCTGAGATCAATCCCGCCTCCCAGCCCTCAATATTCACCCTTGCTGCCAGGACACTGGATCATGAGTGGCTCTAAACTCTGGCTCTTACTACTGAATGTCAGGCCAGTCTGTAACAAGACCGTCCTCATCCATGATTTGACTGTGGATCAGGTAGCTGACATAGCATGCATAATTGGGTCCTGTCTGTCAGCCACAATCCCAGGATAAAGGGGAGTGGACAACTGTCATCTGGGAAGTATTGATGGCTTTCAGAGGCTCTGCTCTGTAGAGATCCTCTGACTGAAGTTGGACTCTAGACAGCATTTGGACTTGCTGATGCTCTACCGACCTCTGTGCTTTGCGCTGACATCTCTGCCTCAACTACTGAACTTGGTCATTGAGTTAGCAATGGAGTTGCCAAGGCTGATAATGCTTGGTGACTTCAACTTGCTACCAAGTGACACAGAGTCTGAGACAGCTCAGGAGTTGCTAATTTTATACAATACTAGAATTGGTTAAGCTAATCATTTTAAACGAACACACAGAGTGGCATAAATGACAATAAAATGACCCCAAACAAGGAAACAGAAGCTGTAAAAGGAACCCACCATTAGGAGCCTCCTATTATGCAGGGGAGTGGGGTGTGGTGGCTCAGCGGGTAAGACGCCAGGCTTGTCGATCGGAAGATCGCAAGTTCGGAGGTTCGAATCCCTAGTCCTGTGTGACGGAGTGAGCTCCCGCACTAGCCCCAGCTCTTGCCAACCTAGCAATTTGAAAGCATGCAAATGCAAGTAGATGAATAGGTACCACTTCGGTGGGTAGGTAACAGCGTTCCGCGCGCGTCATGCGGCCACACGACCGTGGAAGCCTCTTCGGACAACGCTGGCTCTTTAACTAACAAACGGAGATGAGCACCGCCCCCTAGAATCGGACACGACTGCACAACTGTGCGGGGGGAACCTTTACCTTTTTTATTATGCAGGGGAGTGTTATATTCAAGGATCCCTATATGTTTAAATTTCATAAATTGTGACATTTATACATGCATTTCTAATGGTATTCAAAACAGCTGACCAACTGATGTTAAATCATTCTCCTTCCTGATTTTAAAATGTGTACTATAATATCCAGATGTGATATATAAATTTAGAATATTAGAAAGCTTTTGCCAGATTTGATACATATTCTATTCATTGTCAAGGGGAAAAAAAGGTTCAATCTACTGTTCCATACTTCAGAAATGTATTTGCTGCAGCAAGTTCAGAAATTTATTGTAATTATTAGGGATTAAATCCAACCTTACTGAAAGGACACAATCTGGCTCTTCTTTTCTTCTTCACAATCTTCTTTTGTTGTAGTTATTCCTGTTTTACTAAAATTACAAACATGAAATGGAAACTTAATGAACTAGGTATTTTCTATAGAAGAAAAAAAGGAAATGCCAATTTTAAAAGCATATCAATATTCACATTTTAAAAAAAACATGAATAGCTAGGCAAAAAACCAGATGTAGTTCATCATAAGTATGATTAAGAAAACCAACAGCTTTCCCATTTCAGGAACATTTTTAAAAATTTGCTTTTCTTTTTAATCTTACATTCAAATTATGTACAATAATTGTCTGATTGTTTTTATTATTGTTAGCCGCCCAGAGTCACTGGTCTGAGATGGGCGGCTATACAAATTAATTAATTAATTGTCGAAGGCTTTCACGGCTGGAGTTCGATGGCTGTTGTGGGTCTTCTGGGCTGTGTGGAACTTTGTGGAGTTTCCAGAACACGGCCACACAGCCCGGAAGACCCACAACAGCCATCAATTAATTAATTAATTAGGTATAATATATAGCCAGGATACAATCATAGTAAAACAAAACAGCTAGCAAAACACCCCATATACATGGATAAAATATATTATGACTGCTTGGTCACACACAACACTCAAAATACACTTTAAACTTCATTTTAAAAGCCACAAAATATATTATGTCTTCAATTATTATGTGCAAAAAAAGAATTATTGAGTCAAGTTGACACTCAAGGATGTAATTCTATACTTCAACAACAATGATCTCTAGAATGCCTCTGAATTTAGTTCAAAGCTTATCCATGGAGATTAGTCAGTGTTTCTTTTCTTTAATTTTTAATTTTAATTTTTTAATATTAAACTAGCAATTTAAAATAGATAACTTTATTTCAGTTAGTGATCAGCTTAAAATATGATATAACAAAAGCCAGTGATGCAAGTGTAACATACTTAGGTATATGTTAAACAATGTAGCACTGTATTCTATTAATACAAACCCTAGACATTAAAGCTAAAATTAAATAAAGGAAAAAGAACCATAAAATTTATAAGTTATAAGTGAATTCTAAAATTAGATACTCAGTCTATAGAGCAGTAAATTAACAATATAAAATAAACTGTATTGTAAAATGTAAAATATTAATAAGTTACAATTGATAAATTCATTTATGCATGACCAAAGATTGATGAAGCAAATATCAAGATGTTACTTATGCCCAACAGAAGTCAGTTAATTGCACACATTCACAGTTACTGTGCAAAACCTTGCATATTATGTGTAATAAGGCTTTCCTTGTCTGGTAAGAAAAAATTAACAAGATTCCTCAACTGTTCTGGAGCACATAAACACAAGAAAAATGAGTATTCTTTGACTATCATTATGGAAAGAACAATGTAACAGCACATGGAGGATGGATTCAAATGAGCCATCACCACAAGAGCAAGTTTGACTAGCTATGGGAACTTTATTAATCTCCTCCCAAAAAGAGCTGAAGGCAAGTTATTGAAAATCCTTTGTTTTAAATGTGGAATAAAACTAGGGCTATAGCCGGTAAGAATATTGTACCATCCCTTCTCCCAAGGGTGCAGCAATCAGCATCCCTACTCAGCTTTCTGGTACCTCCTTAGCAGCCTTCACAAACCAGGTAGGCCAAGAATCCAACCCACAGGTGAAGTTGCTCAAGCCACTGAGAAACTTGTGCCCTTCCTCAGAATCAACAGACTCAATTCACTGACAGGTAACCTCACAGCTCATTGCTTCCACTGTCTCCATTCACTGCCCACTCAGCATCTAGCTCCAAGTGAGTATGAGCTATTTTATCCTTGTGAACGCATCACAGCAGCCTTGTAACTGACCTTGTGCCCCATCCTTTCCTAGAAGGATTGGTGTAGTTATTTGCAAGTGGCACTATTTTAACCCATACCATACACAAACTCTTGAACTGACATTTAGACTTATGAATTGTTTACACTTGAAACAAGTTGCTATCTTGGATTCATTTAGTCCAAATGTTTAATCTGTTTAATCCATATCTAAAAAAAAACTAAGATACAGACTTTAGGTATATTATAGATTTTGTGAACATGGCTACTGAAATGATTTCAGTGTCAGCTTTTCCCTTTGCTTATTAACAAATCTGCATATCTATGTTTCAATAACTTCATATCTAAACACAGAGTCCTCTGAATTCTCATTTACAGCTAGAAACTTTACAGCCATTTTGCAAAATAATCAGGAATGTTTGATTCCAAAAGAAGAGAATATCTGTAGTTCAGGGTTGAACTGTGGAGTTCTTGGTGCTCTCTGAGCTTGGTTGTTTCCTTACAGACGTTTCATTACCGAACTAGGTAACATCATCAGTGCTAGTGAGTGTGGGGTTTGCTCCCTGTTTATATACAGTAGCTTGCCCTGCCAGTGTCGGTGTGTGTGTGGTTTTCTCCTTGGTAGTTCCTTGATTAGGGTATGGTTTTCTGCTTGGGTGTTTGTCTGGTATTAATCCCTGCTTATCTGGGTGTGTATCAGGGGATGTGTTCTGGTCTTTTTGTTTCTTTCCAGAACCACATAGCATCACTGTAGCACACAAACCAAGTGAATCCCTCCAAACATCTTAAGCAAACCAAAGAAATAAAAACAGGAGTAATCTACAACGTACAGTGCAAGGACTGCAACAGCCACTATGTAGGACAGACATGCGGAAGACTAGCAGAGAGCATCCATGAACACCAACTAGCAGTCAAAAGACATGACGAAAGCTCCTTAATCTTGCAACACATGGACAGACTCAACCACAGTGTCAACTGGGATACTATTAGCATCTTAGAGCAAGACAAATCCAAAAATGCTGGGGATTTCCTGGAAGCTTGGCTTCAGGCAAATCAGCCACCAACAGACACATAGCGATGAACCACATTTACACGCCATTCAAAATAGACAATAAAAAACCAAAGAAAGTAACGAAAATCTGGCAGGGCAAGCTACTATATATGAACAGACAGCAAACCTCATACTCAGTTGCACTGATGATGTTACCTAGCTGGGTAATAAAATGCCTGCAAGCAAACAACCAAGCTCAGAGAACACCAAGAACTCCACAATGTCTGACTGTACAATGCACAGAAAAAACTCCATTTGAAAAATTCTTTTTCCTGTGTTTTGCACTTTTTTTTCTTTTTTCTTTTTTTTTGTAGTTTTTTATTTTTATTGTAGTTTTTATTTATGCTCTATACTTAATAAAATTCTTTAAAAAAACAAAAACAAAATATAAACACTGTATTCAATATTAAGCAATGGGAAACAGCAAGGTGTTTTGTTCTTTTCTTTCTCTTTCATCATCAAAAGCAACGTCACAAAAAACACTACAGCTGCCCTTTTTATCTTTTTCTTCAGCTGGCTCTATTTTTAATTTAAAAATGAAAACAAACTAAGGAAAACTGATCTTCTGTACTTGCTAATACCCAATTCAATGTATCGTTTAAAACTGAGTTTAGAATTTAAAAAGTAGACAAAAATTACTGCTGAAATTTTTAAGTACACACTTATCTGAAATTACAATTGCATTAACTTGAAGTGTTGAAGAAAAACATCCCAGAATTTAGAGTATTTCCAGACACGGAAATCTAGGACCTTCTTTTTTAATATTAATTAGAGTTCAATATAAAAATAGGAAGTAAATAGGAAGTACAAAGTTGAGCCTCAGTCCATCTGTAATCCTTACTTGAAGCCATCCTGATTTGCTGTTATACATCCCACAACATCTGGATCATAAACTGATGGAAAGGATTGCCCAGAGCCAACTGCAATTTACTTTCCTCGTTAATTTTAGAAACTAAGCGTGATGAAAGCTGTGATAGCCAGGTATGCATTTCATCAATATTTTGACTGGGTATTTCCTTTTCTATAATTTTTCAATACATCCTCCAAAAATATTTATTATGATTATATGCTAAACACATTTAGTATGTGTGTCTTAACACAGTAAAATAATATAAGATTGTTAATTACTTAAATTGTTCACATGATTGCCTTCACTTACCTTTTATATCATCAACTGTTACTGAATCCTATTGATTATTGATCATATTGCACTGTCTTCCTATTCAGTATGTAATCCCAATGATTTGGAAATACCCATATCAATAATCCAAGAATTTGGGGGAGGAGATGATACTGAAGAAGCAGCTGTCATTAGGGCTTATTTATTTATGTATAATGTTTGAACACCACTCATTCCTAAAAGCTCTGAGCACAAACATCATAGGAAAAACACTTCAATAAAAATAAACCCAACAAAAAATAATAATACAAAGTGATGTATCCTTCAGTGCATTCCAACATTCAAAGCATGGCTTCCTCCTGACCTAGATGGAAAAGCCAGGTTTTAACAGTTCTTCTGAAACCCAGGAGGGAAGAGATAGTTTGGATCTCTGAACAGAGGGAGTTGCGAGGTCATCCTTTATTAATGGCGCTATGGACTTTGAAGAAGCACAGTACAGGGCGAAAAGGAGAAAAGAGCTAAAAGGAAGGCACGTCAGGCAAACCCTCATCATGACCGTCTCCCACCTGGAAACCTATGCCCTCATTGTGGGAGGTTGTGCGGATCCAGAATTGGCCTTTATAGCCACTTACGGATTCACCGTTAAAATTTTACCTTTGGAAGACAATCTTACTCAGCTACGAGTGATCGCCAATGGCCAATGGGGGGCAGCAATGGAAAATGTACATTTCGTAGGTCCTGTCAGATAATATTCATGGAAAGACAGGACCTGGAAATTGCTGACCCTGTTTGATCTGATCAGGCAGGCAGATGAATATGGGAGGTGATCCCTCAGATAACCCAGTCCAGAGTCATGTAAAAAGAAGACAACCAGCACCTTGAATCATATCTAGAGGCCAAATGGCAGCTAATACAGCTCCTGCAGCAGAAGAATCACTCAAGTACATTGAGTGAACATTCATCACTGCCCAGGCTGCTGCATTTTGTACCAGCTGTAGCTTCCTAATGCTTTCCAAGGGAAGCCCTGTGTAAAGTACATTACAGTAATCCAAACAGAAGATCACTAGAGCATTAGTGACTGGAATAGGGCTTCAGATGCAGGAATGGCTCCACTGGTGCACAAGATGTAGCTATGCAGAAGCCCTCCTTGGCCGCAGCTGCAACATGTTCCTTGAGCAGGAGATATGAGTCCAGGAGGACCCCTAAGTTGCAGGCCACCTCTGAGCAGAGGAGTACAACCTCATACAGAACCAAAGAAGGTGCTACCCTGGAACAATTTAGTCCACAAACCCGAAGTCAATCTGTCTTGGAGGGATTCAGTCTGACGATAAATACTGGTGATACCTGACCTTGTGCTGACAGATGACCTCTCTCAGTCCTTTCATGCAGAAGAGAAGTAGATAGAGTAGAGGACCTCAATGCACTTTAAGAGTAGAAGTCTTCGGGCATGTCTTTTATCCCCCTCCAACTGGAACCAACCACTTTGGAAAGAGAACCACCAAAAAGCAATGCCCCTAGGTACAGCTTGCTTCCTTACTGTTCCTTATATTTCTGATTCCTTTTGTTATTTTTTCCTGAGGTACTTTCCAACTCACTAGTTACTTCCAACCAACATTTAAGTAATGGATTGATTCCAAATGTGACCTTTCATAAACAGTAGCCTCTTCCAGGCATTTGAGATTTTTTTTTCTGATGTAGTTAAGATTCTTGAGCAAATTAAGAGAACTGAAATCCAATGTAGGATTTCTTTCTTACTTGATGTTACATAATGCCCTGCCAGTTAATGTGTCTGGGTAAAAGAGTCATTATCAGAATTTCTTCCGGTTTGCAGCTCATTCAGTAACAGTAGATGCTATACTGCATTTCAAATACATCATTCTCAGTGAGAATTGCCAACTGAGAGTTTACTGTAACATTAAAACTCTTTGAAATACCAGCAGAAGTCTTTCTGTGTATGACATAATCCATCAGATTCATCATAGCCCAATGGACTATGGCTATGGAGACAGCAATTTGCTGGAAACACAATTAGAATTAGGTTATGTTGCTTCAGACATGATGATTTACGCTGTGGTGAAGCTTGAAGGGAGGAATAAGAACGTCAATTGTAAGCACAAGGACATCATAAGACTCAGAGGTGCAAGTGAGAGAAAACAGCATGTCATCCTCTGTTATATCTACTTCAATTTTTACAAAATCACTGCACATCTATATTAAACCCTCACTACCACCATAGCAACTGATAAATCAATGTCCTGAAATGGATTTTTCCTAACAAATGCTGCAGTAGCAAGGCAGTTAAACCAAGGTTAGGAAGAGGTGTTAGCCCTTTCTTACAAACGTCTCATTTAGTCTTCAACATGGCTTCTAATCTAAGCTCTTGTGCATCTTCACATCTAGCTGCTCCTTCCTGTTTGTGAGCCACATGGGAGTTATTGTCTAGGTAAGCAAGAGGAAGAATTTGTTCAGTTTTTGTTGCTGAGGAGGAGGAAAAATACTTTTTCGGAATAGTGAAGTGGTTCAGTGGATAATAATGCTAACCCTGTTGGCTTTTGTTTCAATAATACCTTCCCGCTTTCCTCCTTTTTGCCTTCTTTCCTCAGTTGTTGACTGGGCTCATATATCACACACAACTATTATGTGGTTTGCTTGATTTTGGTTTAATCTTTTGGGTTGTTATTGTTTTTTTATCTGTTCAATTGTGTCCGATTCTCGGAGACTGCCTATACATGTCCTTGCAGTTTTCTTGGCAGGTTGTTCAGAAGTGGTTTGCCCTTGCCTCCTTCCTAGGGCTGAGAGAAAGTGACTGGCCCAAGGTCACCCATCTGGCTTCATGCCTAAGGCAGAACTAGAATTCACGGTCTCCCAGTCTCTAGCCTGGTGCCTTAACCACTACACCAAACTGGCTCTATTCAATCATTATTATTTGTATAGTTTATTGTGTTTTGCAAACCCAACCAGCTTCAACAAACCAAGCCATTATCCATACCTCTGGAAGCTTCCTTTTGTTTAGTATAATAACCATCCAGTAAGAGTCACAGGCATTGGAATAACCAGCCTTTCATTATTTATGTGTATCTGTGTGGGAAGCAATGCTCTGCTAAACCGGTTAATCCTTTTTGCAACAGATACTTGGCAATTGCAGACAACAATTTGCATGATCATTAAATATACACTAGTAATGTAATTAATAGCTAGGTTGCTATGGAATATGCTGTCATTGCTTAACACAGTATCATATCCAACAATAATACTATAGGTATCAACATCATTACGCCAATTAACAAATTATTATTTGCTTTCTGATAAGGTATGTATTTCTACATCCAGAGCAAACAGGAGCAGACAAAGCAAACAGGACATTTTGAACTGCATCCTAGGGTTCAGCAGCATGTGGAATTCCTTACTGAAATCCCAGTAATGAATTGGAAAAAATACTTTTCAGCAAACCATATCGTAATATATATTCCTATCACAACTTGATTTGACAATCCATAAAAAGGAGATTATAGTTATTAGCAACAAATATACATAACATAAACCCCTAACTAATTCTAAACATCAAATCACATGTAGAAAAATTGATGTATGATAATAGAAGCGCATGAAATTTCACTGACTTTGGAAATATTTATTTAACTTTTCGGCACAGTATAATGAATAGAAATATAAAATACGTTAATTATATTATTAAATATGTTACCTAAACTTAAATCAAGTTGCAATCCTTTGGCTTGCAAGTCATTTCAGTTTTAAAGAGGAACATGATAGGCTCTCCGGCTGGGGGAGATGGGCGGTGATATAAATTTAAATAATAAATAATAGATAAATAAATTTTCATTAAAAAATATTTTTCTAGCATTTTCATAATATGAGTCACATCGTGATAGGTTTATACATAAATCAGCCTCACTGAACTCCAAATAATTACTTCCAAGTATATGTATAACTACAGCCTGAAAGCTGCAGTATATAAATTTTAACCTGCTATTTCTTGTGTCCCCTCTCCCTTTTCTATAATTAAGGATCAAAGGTTAGATGGCACATCTATATAAGACACAGAAGTGTTGGGAGGGGGATGTCCAAAAAGTCAATATGGTGGCTTAGACAGTGCAACTGAAACATGATTCCTTTTTTATATGCATCAAGAGCATAAAAATGGGGCAGGGCTTCAATTGCACTATCAAGTCTATCTTCTTTTTTTACTATCCCTGTGGACCCATATGCTTGTTGGAAGTTTATTTATTTATTTTATTTTATTTTATATCCTGCCTTTATTATTTTAATAAATAACTCAAGGCGGAGAACATACCAAATACTCCTTCCTCCTCCTATTTTCCCCACAACAACAACCCTGTGAGGTGAGTAGGGCTGAGAGAGTGACTGGCCCAAAGTCACCCAGCTGGCTTTGTGCCTAAGGCAGGACTAAAACTCTCAGTCTCCTGTTACTACAAAAGAAGATATAATCAACTTAAAATGATTTTTTCAGGGTGAGAGAGAAAGAGAGAGAATCGAAGATTGAATTCACTTCTCACTGAAACTCTTGAAATATATCTTTAAAAGTTATAACTTAAAATATGATAAATTCCATAAGTATCATTTGTCTGGATGCCCTAGTCTAGATAAATACATGTATGCATAAATCAAACAGAAAGTTTTCCTTTTGTTAACTAAAACTAATTACAATCAACCATTAACATTGATTAGAATTCAAAAACCTGGCCAGATGTTCTATCATCAATGAGAACTTTTTCACTACCCGAATAGTTGTTCTAAGGATCAGGGTTATCTCTAGCATGATTTGTTACAGACAGCTGAAAATATAGAAGAAAACATGCATCTTTAAATTCTAGATTTTTAATTACAGTCACTATTGTTCTTAATATTGAATAGGACATTCAATATTAATTGAATAGCTAATCTTTTCCAAGACACAGATGGAAGTAGTGCATGCCCTCCTGGTTCTATAAGAACTCTCAGCAGTCTTCAGCACTATCAAGCATGGATCCTTTTGGACAACAAGTTTTGGGACTTTGAGACACTGTTTGGCAGTAGTTCTTCTCCCTTCTGACCAGATGGTCCCAATTGGGAGTTGTTGGGGAAGAGAGATCAACCTGGTGGATTCAGTCCTCTCATCTATGGTTTTCAATGTCTCTGAAGCCTTGGGACCAGCATCTGGCAATTTAAAGTAAGGAATCACCAATGTAGCTGAAGATACTGAACTCCTGAACTTGACTGGAAATGCCCTGGAAATTTTGTCTTGGTGCCTGGAGGCTGTTAGAGTCTAGATAGGAAATAACAGGGTAAAGTTGAACTGTATCAAAATGGAGTTGTTGTTTGTTCATGACAGTTTTCTGTTAGCTCTAGTGGTGTCTCTTAAGAAGGTAGCACTGCCCCTCCTGGGGCCATGTCCAGGAAGTCCTTTGCCCCAATCCAGGTGATGGACAATTTGTGGCTCTACCTGCAGTCATTTTGCTGTAGTAACTCATGCCCCCATCACCCCTTGCCTGATTACTGCAATGTGTTCTACACAGGGGCTGCCTTTGAAGACCACAAACCATATTATGGCTTAGTCTGATGTGTGAATCCAGCTGTTTGTATTTTCTTGTCTTTTTCCTATCAGTCATACAGCTGTATTCTGCAATGCAATCACATATGGGCGTCAAACGCTCCAGATAGCACGCAAATGGTAGAAATTTGCAGGTAGGCAAACGTCCACCAAAGAACAGCTGTTCTTTCTGCATGAATGCCTACGACAGCATGCCTTGCCCGCCAGTGTCAGATACAAACCTCCAATAAACTGCACAGCTGGATGGAAGATAGCGCAACAAAGTGGGTGAAAAATGATATGGCTAATGATCATGGACACCCACCTCAGATTAAACAAATATCAACACATCATAGACAGCCTCTAGGAACAACTAGAACAGACTATGACACTTGAACACATCAACATGCTGACTACTACCATCAAGACCACATCACTGAGACAGGCAGAAAAAAGGAAAGCTAAACTCCAAACTAAACTACTTAAGTTAAACCCCAGAAACAAAGAAGTACCGGAACCAAGAATGGATGGTCAACATGTTCAGCCGCCCATTATCCACTGCAGAACATAATATCCTACAGAGAGGCCTCAACTACAACACAAAGGATGCGAATAAATTAGAATTCTTTGCAGCTTTAGAAGCAGCATTGAAAACTACAGGACTTACCACAGAAACCCAAGAGAACGTAAGACAGATAATCATACCACGAACCAGAAGGACATGGAAACAGAGCCAACTGAAAGCAGAGGACAGAGCAGCACTCAAAAACCTAAAGAGGGACCAAACTATCATCATCCTACCAGCAGACAAAGGCCGCACCACCGTCATTATGGACAGATCACAATATATACAAAAGGCTAAAGAATTCCTTGAGGACAAAGAAACCTACACCCTAGTAAACACCAATCCCATACAGAAACTGGACAACAAGGTAAAAAGAACTCTTAATGACCTCACCAAGAAGGGTCAGATCACAAAAGAAGAACAGAGGTGGATGAAAAGTAGTGGACCCATCCTCCCACGCTTCTACAGATGCCCCAAAATACACAAACCTGGCATACCGCTTTGGCCAATTGTATCGTTACCAGGAACTCCCACTTACAACATAGCTAAAGAGCTCACAAAAAAACTTAGGCATCTTACAGAGGAGAGTGAATATTCTGTCAACTCCCCACTACAGTGCCTCCAGAAAATCAAAGACTTAAAAATAGAAGAAGATGAAATTATGGTGTCATTCGATGTCATTGCACTCTTTACATCCATAGACCCAGCACTAGCGAAAGAATCCATGGCAGCAGTTCTACGAAACACACCCGACCTAGTCAAATACACTAAGATAAAAATACCCAGAATCATGGACCTCATTGACCTCTGCCTCACTACCTACTTTCAGTTTGATGGACAAATATACCAACAAATCAAAGGAACACCTATGGGATCACCACTTTCAGGACTCATAGCAGAGATTGTAATGCAGCGTCTAGAAATGATAGCACTCCCATGTACAGTATACAACCCAAAGTATGGATCCGGTATGTAGATGACACCTTCGTCATAATAAAAAAGGAACAACTGGAGGAAACACATGAAACCATCAACAACATCTTCAATGGATTAAAATTCACAAGGGAAGAAGAAAACAACAACACACTACCCTTCTTGGACGAGCTGTGTAAGAACATTATTCAGATGAGCACTGATGCACTGCAGCAACCCAGAACACCAGAAAAAAGAAACAGACCATCATCCAGCAAAATGGATACCCACACAACTTTATCAAAAAGTGCCTGACTACTCAACCCACTACAACACAACCAACATAAGCTATGAAAAGGATTACTGCCATACATCAGAAACATCTCAGAAATGACCAATAGACTGTTACAACCACATGACATCACCAGAGCACATAAACCAACCAAAACCCTTCAGAACATCTTAACTAAACCAAAAGACCCAGTAGCCCAAGAAGAAAAAACAGGAGTTATCTACAACATGCAGTGTAAGGACTGTAGCAGACACTATGTAGGACAGATGGGCAGAAGGCTAGCAGAGCACATCCACGAACACCAACTAGCAGTCAGAAGACACGGTGAAAACTCCTTAATCTCACAACACATGGACAGACTCAACCATACTTTCAACTGGGAAACTGTGAGCATCTTAAACCAAGCCAAATCCAAAAACGCTAGAGAATTCCTGGAAGCTTGGCACTCAGACAAAGCAGCCATCAACAGACACATAGAGGAAAACAACATTTCCATACCATTCATAAGAGAAAATAGAAAAGCCAAAAGACCAGAACACCTCCATCAACACCATCAGCAATCAACACCCAGATATGCAAAGATTAACACCAGGATTAGCACCTGAGGAACAATCAAACAGCACAATATACCACAATATTGATTAAGGAACTATTAAGTCAGTCAATCAACCAAGCAGCAAACAACAACCCAATCAAAGAACTCCTAAGGAGAGAACAACACCTCCACCAACACAAGCAGGACAAGCCAGGGTATATAAACAGAGAGCAAGTCCTACTCCCTTTTCGCACTGAAGATGTTGCCTAGTCTGGCAATGAAATGTCTGCAAGAAAACAACAAGGCTCAGAGAGCAACAAGCACTCCACTTCGCTTGTGTCACTACAGTACTGTGCCTCTCTTTATGCTTGCTATTTTAAGCTTTATCCTTGAAACAGAATTAATTAATGTATTTAGACTGCTCATTTAATCTTGTCCAGAAGTTACCTTAAAGATCTCAATAGTTTTCTCAAGGACTCATGATAATGACAACATATAGAAATCCCTCAGGCTCCAACACAGAGAGAGCTTAAGTCCCATGAGCCTGAAATGTTATGCCACAAACAAGTTCATACCTGAATAATAAAGGTTGCAATCTTGTATTCAGTTACCTAGGATTAAGTCTTGATGAACTCAATGGGACTAATTTGCAACACAGATACAGAATTACATTATAAATCCAATGAAAGTCAGTATGAGCTGCTTCTTACGTATTAAGACATCTGCTGCATGCAATAAATTCACAAACCGGTTGAGATTTTCATACTTTTATTTTTTATCAACCCAGAGGCTCTTTCCAATCAAAACGTCCAGGGTGGGACACAACTCAAAATGCAACATTACATATAAATTGCATTATCTATACATTAAAAGCACAGACAAGTTTTACTTGTTTTTGCAAATGGATAGAAAGGTCAGAGAGGTTTATGTGACCCCTTTAACATTGGCAGGCCAGTGTGAGATTCAGATCTTCTACAGTATATAAGGGCAAAAGGCCCATTAGAATGGCCTGCCCCAAAGACTCATGGAATCCAAGGCAAGTCTCCTGACTGACAAAGCTGGTCATCTTCCCTTTCACATTATGGAATAATGAGATGGAAAGATCATTGACAGAGGGAAAATCCAGAGATGAGACAAGCCAGTCCAAGGTTTTGCAGCTAGGATTTCTATAAACATAAAATGATGATTCCTGTGGACCAGCATTGTCCCAAAGATCTTACAAAGCCCAGCATGCTCACTAAATGCTAGTGGCTTCTGACTCCACCTAGCAAAGCTGGCCCCGATCCTTCAGCCAGTTAATCCCTAGTAACCCTGTCAGATCCAGATGTTTCTCAGTGAAGCCAAGTGTTGGAACAGTCTTCCTGTTTTCTACATGTTCTTACTGACCCTGTTACAGATGAACGTGGTAATGTTTACTTGTTGCAGAAACTTCTGCTGACTCCAGGCTTGCTGACCATTATACAACAATGAATCATATATACTGATACTTCTCTGCCATTTTAATTCACTAACACAGCTTGGTTAACTGTTTTATCTGCTGATAGAGCACTTCCTTATCTCCCTTTTGTCTTGTGTTGTACTTTGGTTATGAGTGGGAAGGTTCTTGTGGAAAGTTCTCTTTTTCTTCTTCTTCTTCCTCTTTTCCAGGAGACAGACAGACAGACAGACAGACAGACAGACAGACAGAGAGAGAGAGAGAGAGAGAGAGAGAGAGAACATACTTGTCTGAACTTTTTTTTTCTTGCTGCCCCGTGATTCCTCCTCTGAAGGACACCAACATTTATCTGCATCTGCATAAATCCCTTAGGTAACCTGGTCCCAGGCCATGAAGGGCTTTCAAGGTGACAAGCAGCACCTTGAATTGCACCTGGAAACACCCTGGCAGCCAATGCAGCTCACACAGCAGTGGTGTTACATGTGTCGAATATCCAACACAATTTACTACCCATGCAGCTGCATTCTGCACCAGTTGAAGCTTCCGAATGCTCTTCAGGTGCAGCCCCATGTAGAGCACATTGCAGTGATTCAGACAAGAGGTCATGAGGGCATGAGTGACTGTAAGCAAAGCCTCCTGGTCCAGGAATGGGAGCAACTGGCACACAACCCGAAGGTGTGCAAAGACCCTCCTAGCCACAGCTGCCACCATCCAGTCCAAACCTCTAAGCCTCTAACCATCAATTACATACTAAAATCCTCCAACAAATGTCACCCATTCTAAGCAAGCATACCAACTTGGTGCCATCTTGGCTTGTATAGATTCTATAGGATCAGCTCTACAGGCTGAATTTAGGGGCTTCTGGTCAATCCTATAGCTGCTATCTGTAGAATCCAAAAGGGCATTTTATCACCTTTTGTTATTTAACATCTATATCATGGGTGTCCAACCTTTTGGCTTCCCTGGGCCACATTGAGTGAAGAGGAATTGTCTTGGGCCACACATAAAATATATATAATATAGTTAATGTATATAAGTCATGAAACTTCATTTATTTTTTTATATTTTTTATTATAAAATTTAAAAAAAAGAGGGCAACATAAAACTAGTGGGATATTTGACCTTGTTTTTGTGAAACTAATGCATCAATGTCTGGTTCAATGAAAGTGGTTGCAATTCTCAGTGAGTTCTCAAGGTGCTCATCAGAAATTTTAATTCTAATTTTACTCTTTGTGTGCTTCATCCTTGAAAATAGTTGCTCACAAATGTACGTGCTGCCAAAAAGCGATGTCATGAATAAGGTGTGATTGTTAAGCGAGGGATATTTTTCTCTGGGAAGATAGGTCTTATAAAAGTCCAGTAAAGAGACATGATCAAATTTTTCTTTGAGTCGAATGTCTGATTGCAACTTTATGCATTCCATTTGAAAATTCGGAGGTAATGTAGTTATGTTGACTGAAAATGGAGTCAAAAATATACCAAGATATTGATGATTTTTCTGGAAATCTTGAAACCTGTTCTCAAATTCCTATATCAGACCGAAAAGCAAGGGTGCATATTTCTCACTGTTCACAGGACTGTGTTTAGCCAACATATTAAAATGTATAAAATCATTTTCCATAACTTGAGCTTGCCATACTTTAAGTTTCATTTCAAATGCTGTTATGGTTTGAAACATTGCAGTGATAAGTTGGTTTTCACCTTGAAGACACATGTTTAACTCATTTAAATGAGCGGTCAAATCCACCAAAAATGCTAAATCTGTGAGCCATTTTTCATCTTCAAGTTCTGGCACAAATTTTCTTTTTGATTCCATAAACAACTTGATTTCATTTCGCAAATCATAAAATCTTTTCAGCATTTTACCCCAACTTAGCCACCTAACTTCAGAAAAGTAAATGATGTTCCTATAAACAGCATCAATACTTTTAAGGAACTCCTGGAATTGGTGATAATTCAATCCCTTGGCCCTTATGAAATTCACTGCTTTGATAACAATTTGCATGACATTTTTAAAGCTTTCATGCATAAATTTTCTTGATGTAGAATGCAGTGATACTTCATCAAACATGAGTTGCCAGTGGCACTTGCATCGTCTTCTATCAATTCTGTAAGTCCCCCACTTTTACCAACCATCGCCGGGGCGCCATCAGTAGATATACCAGATATGTTGACAATAGTTAAAGAAAATCGCTTTAATGTCATTTTTACTGCTTTGTACAAATCAAGGGATTTAGCTATGTCTTTTAATGGCACCAAAGAAGCCATTTCTTCAGTGACATTATATTCGTTATCAATACTTCTAATAAAAATGGCAAGTTGAGCAGTATCTGTAGCATCAGTACTTTCATCCATCTCCAAAGCATAAAATTTGAAATTAGCAGCTTTACTCTTCATACCTCTTTCGACAGATTTTCCTATTTCTTCAATTCACCTGGCTATAGTCTGGTGAGACAAACTGATTTTAGAAAAATCGCTTTTTTTATCAGGACAAATTATATCTGCCACGCTTTCCATACATTGCTTAATAAACTCACCATCGGTAAATGGTTTTGATTTTTTTGCAATCAGATTTGCTACCAAATAACTAGCTTTTATAATAGAGTCCTTTTGAGTTGTGACTTTTTTAAAAAAAAAATTGTTGAGACAACAGACTTTTTTTCAGTTCTGCTAATTTGTCTTTATGACAAATTCCTTGATACGCTTCGAATTTGGCAGCATGTTTTTCCGTATAATACCTTTTCAAATTGTAGTCTTTGAAAACTGACACATTTTCCCTACAAATTAAGCATAGTGCCTTAGTATTTGTCTTGACAAAAAAGTACTCATCTGTCCATTTTTCGTTGAATACTCTTCCTTCATCCACAATTTTTCTTTTTTTATTTTCTTTTTGGGGTATTGTTTTCTGTTGAAACGACGTTGAAGCCATGCTGGAATAAATTTATTAAGGAATAAATATTTTTTTAAAGAAATAACACAAGCCCATTGTAAATTGTTAGGTAGGCAAACAAACAAAGCAAAGTTTAATAATCAAATAAGAAAACTTACATGTCTACTTAATAATAATAACAATAAACGCCTGTTGTCACAGAACACGTGTAGGTAGGTTGAAATATTATATATAACGCCAAGTCGCCACAAGGTGACGTGTGTAGCAGGCTGCACTGCCCCCTCCCCTACACAGCATTCCGTTGTTTCTACCTACGCAGTCCATGCTCGAGCACTGCGCGATCGAGTCCCAAAAAAAATCGCAAAATAATGTTAAAAGTTTACAATTTTGGGGGGCTGCATTACTAGCTGTTTAGGGCTGCATGCAGCCCACGGGCTGCAGGTTGGACACGCCTGATCTATATGAAGCCATCAGTATGTTGAAGATATCCGGCCTTGTTTCTATTTGTCATCAAAGTCAGATGAGGCAGTATTTATTTTATTATTTATTATTTAAATTTATATCACCGCCCATCTCCCCCAATGGGGAACTCTGGGGGAGTATAGATGTTGGGCAAAAGTCTGGATGGTACAATAAATGTTAGGGAAGAGTGTGAATGAGGGTCAATAAGCTGAAGCCAAATACCCCTTAAATGAAGATATTATGACTTGATGGCTCATTGGTCTAGGACTCTGATAGGAACCCAACTCCCCTAAGGGAGGAGGTCTGCAACTTTGGTGTATTCCTGGATCTGCCTCTACAGCAGGAGGCATCACATTCATCCTGCTGTGCCTGGTCTGGCAGCTGGATAGCAATGGCCTGGGCAAGGTAGTCCATGCTCTGGTAACCTTCTATTTGGAAAACTGGGTCTGCTCTTAAAGAAATTGCAGTAGTACCGAATAAAACAGTGAGACTGTTAACCTGAGTACCTTCAGAGACCATATATTCCTGGTCCTAAAAGAACAGCACTGGCGGTCTAAACACTACCAGTCAGACCTAACAGGCTTAGAAGTGACATTTAAAGTTCCTAACTGTTTGGCATCCCACACATGAGAGAATGCCTCTCCTGGCATATGCCTGCCTAAAAGTTAAGATCTGGAGATGCCCTCCTCAGGGCACTGACACTACCCGACTTTCAGTGCCAGATGAAAGCCAGTGCCTGGCTTTTTACTCTGGCATTTATGACTTAGCAGCTGCAGCCTGGCCATGCAATTTGTCCCTTGATTATTATTCTGTCTTTTGAACTGTGTATCTTCCTTTTATTTGTCCATCTTCCCTTGGTTTCGGTGGGTTATAATCTCCACAGGATCCTCTGAACAGAGGGAAGGCTATAAATATATTAAAAGAAAAAATACAATGCTTGTTTAATAACAAAATGACTCTCAAAGATTTCATTTTCAGTCTTTGGAAGGAATACGGTTTTTCAAGTCTGGAAATAGTTAAAACCAGAGATCCTGCTTAATTTTCACTTTGAATCACACCATGGGAAGAAACATCAAAGTATGTGTGAATTTAAACACATTTATGAGCCATTGGCATATTTTTTGTACTCCGTGTCTTCAGCTAGGGTGTCTTGCTATTCAATCTCCTCTTACTCTTGGCACTGATGCTCACAAACAATGGACACATTCATTGCTCTGACCAGAATATCACACTCCTCTGCCTGGCTGAGAGTGAAAGTCAACATTAGACTTTAATCTGTGATCAGATGGGAGAGGAATCTGGGCAGGCTATTTGTTTGGGAGGAGTGAATCCCACAGCTTCAAAAAAGACACTTCTGACAGCTCTACCTATTTATTTATACATAAATATTGTAAAATGCCCCAAGTTCCAATATGCTCAACCAAGACAGAACAAGGTAAGGAAAATAACATATGATTGAGGAATGCAAAATCATACATGGGTGAGAGATCACTGAGGCACTTGAGGCACTAAGGAACACTTAAAAACAATTCGGTAACAATCTGTAGCTTGAATCATGTCAACTGGATTTCTATTTTCTCAGTGGAAACGTTTCGCTCCTTATTCAAGGAGCTTCTTCAGTCTGAGCAAAGTTGGTAAGGGAATCCTAAATATGTTTCTAGGTAGCTGTGAACCTAGAAACATATTTAGGATTCCCTTACCAACTTTGCTCAGACTGAAGAAGCTCCTTGGATAAGGAGCGAAATGTTTCCACTGAGAAAATAGAAATCCAGTTGACATGATTCAAGCTACAGACAATTCCACCTGGATGACTGAGAACCTTCATAGACAATTCGGTAACAATGTTACCCAGGAAGAATAGGGAAGAAAACCACTGATATCCTAACCAGTTTCTGCTTACACTTACTAAGAACTCAAATTTGGAGTTCCAAATGACTGCTTTAATATAGGCCTCTATGACTGTATCACATGCAATGCCCTCTACAGACCTAGTTCCACCAGAACCGGCCTGCATTGTGAGACCATTCTCAGAGGTCCTTCTGTAATCCACACTACCACTGTACGTGACCCCTTGCACATACCTCTTCTCTCCCCTCACCTAATAGTTTTAGCTGTAATTATTGGACTTCAGGGTTCTACAGGACTCTATATCATTATTGCCAGTTTTTATTCATGGTTATTTTGACTGGAATTTATTTTTATATATATTTCAAGTTCACTAATAGAAGATGCTTTTGAACTGTGGTGTTGGAGGAAAATTCTGAGAGTGCCTTGGGCTGCAAGAAGATCAAACCAGTCCATACTCCAGGAAATAAAGCCAGACTGCTCACTTGAGGGAATGATATTAAAGGCAAAACTGAAGTACTTTGGCCACATAATGGGAAGACAGGACACCCTGGAGAAGATGCTGATGCTGGGGAAAGTGGAAGGCAAAAGGAAGAGGGGCCGACCAAGGGCAAGATGGATGGGTGATATTCTGGAGGTGACGGACTCGACCTTGGGGGAGCTGCGGGTGGTGGCAGCTGACAGGAAGCTCTGGCGTGGGCTGGTCCATGAAGTCACGAAGAGTCGGAAGTGACTGAACGAATAAACAACAACAATAGAAGTCACCATGGAGGACTTTTATGCTTAGGCAACTATTAATATTTGAAATTTATATATTTAATTTATATGACCACCCATCTCCCCCAACGGGGAACTCTGGGCGGTTTACAATAAAATCAAGTTTAAAATAAGAATATAAAATTACAATTTAATTAGCACAATCTAAATAAATATAAAATCCAAATTTGGAGAATTAGTTTCAACTAAAAGGAAGGACATTATGGAATTAACCACCCTCATGAGGAACTGTTACTTTCCCTCTCCCATGCTAGGCGGCAGAACCAGATTTTCAGCTCTTTCCTAAAGGTCAGGAGGGAGGAAACCTGCCTCAACTCTGGGGGCAAGATATTCCAAAGGGCGGGGGCTACTACAGAGAAGGCCCGCCTCCTGGACCCCACTAGATGAAATTCCCTTATTGATGGGGTCCGTAGCAGTCCCTCCCTGAATGATCGGGTGGGGCGGGTCTATGATATGGGGATAAGACGGTCCCTCAGGTATCCTGGCCCCATGCCATGTAGGGCTTTAAAGGTGATAACCAACACCTTGAATTGGACCCGGAAGCAAACTGGCACCCAATGCAGCTCGCGGAGCAAAGGTGTTATATGTGCTGATCTTGGTGCACCCAAAATTGCCCACGCGGCCACATTCTGTACCAGCTGTAGCTTCCAGATAGTCTTCAAGGGTAGCCCCATGTAGAGCGCATTACAATAGTCTATGTGGGAGATGACAAGAGCGTGAGTGACCATTCAGAGGGCATCGCGATCCAGGAATGGGCGTAACTGGCGCACAAGCCAAAGCTGTGCAAAGGCCCTCCTAGCCACGACTGCCACCTGCTCTTTGAGCAGGAGTCGTGAGTCTAGAAGGACCCCCAAGTAAATAAATGAATGACAAATGTGCCATAATTTTATCAACATACAGATTTCTTTATATATTTGCAGCAGGACCATTAAAGACCTTTGATGAAATCCTTATTTACAGTTTTGACCTTTAATATACTGTATGTATAGTTATACAATTTTCCTATATGGTATATTATCTTATTTAATAAACTCTATGGCATATCTTGATCTGTCAGTTCTGAGGCTGGCAATCAGTATACCAATTAAATTTAAAAGTTATTAATTACAATCATTGGGATAGTATTTATATAAGGTAAAGACTCCCACAATCAAAACTCAACTCTTCATCACTACATGACCATACACTTTTCTTAGCAACAATATGGACATGGTTTACCACTGCCTTCCTCCAACAGCCCTGACGTTTCCTAGTCCCCCACCAGGTCCTTTGCATTTTAAAAAAAATCACCTACAGTGGGCCTTTAAATCAGCTACCAGGGGTGCACCATTAGAAATGCTGAAAGGCCAGGTTAGGGACCAATCATCGAGGAATTCTATCTTTGTGGTTGCTAAGAGTCAACACCAACTTGAAGGCGCAGAATTAATCAACCACAGTGGGCTAAGTACTGCCATGGGAATATATACACTTGGGTCCTCTTAGGGTCATGGATTTTTATCCAAGGAAAACATGAAATTATCAAAGAGGTGATAAAGTGTGCTACATTGTTATTTTGCAAACAAGTGAACTTATGTGGACTGGAATGGACCACTTTCAACCAGATGATATACAGTACATGATATACTATTCAGGGAACAGTACTATACAAAGGAATGGCGTAATCGTGATATTTCAAAAAGGATATTGCTAAATGTGTGCTTGGTTATAACCCAGTAAATACTAGAATCATACCCATTATAGTGAGTGAATATCTAGTGAACATAAATGTTATACAAATCTATACACCTATTACAAGTGCAATGATGTAAAATTCTGAGGAATTCTATGGCAAATTGTAAGAGGTGCTAAATGGAACTTCAAGATAGGGTGTTGTACTACTACTGCATGATTGGAATGCAAAAGTTGGAGAATGGAAGAACAAAGAATGTGATGATTTGGATTGGTAAATGTAGGAGATAGAGTAACATAAGTGTATGAAGGGAGTCCTCACTTAATGACCATTTGTTTAGTGATGGTTCAGACTTAAAACAGTGCTGGAAAAACTGACTTACAACCAGTGCTCACGCTTATGACTGTTGCAGCGTCCCTGCAGTCACGTAATCATGATTTGGGTGCTTGGTAACTGGTTTGCATTTATGACCATCGCAGCATCCCGTGGTCATGTGATCGCCATTTTCGACCTTCCGGGCTGTCTTCTGGCAAACAAACTCAATGGTGAACCACATGATTCACTTAACAACCACATGGTTTGCTTAACAACCATGGTGATTCGCTTAATGGCCGCCACAAAAAGGTTGTAAAATTGGGTTGGATTTGCTTAAGGACCGCTTCACTTAACAACCGAAATTCTGGTCTCAATTGTGGTTGTTAAGTGAGGACTACCTGTAAAGAGATCTCTCATTTATTGCCAACACTGGCTTCAATCAACATAAACGCAAACTCTACATGTGGACAACACTGGACCCAAATGTATATATTCCCATGGCAGTACTTAGCCCACTGTGATTGTATTGGTATATTGTATATTGGGTTTTCAAGCTCTTTCAGACAGTTCATCCTGCTAGCATCTGCAAAATGGCAGCCAATGGACTTTCTTCACAGGAGAAGAAACCCCTTCATTTCCACTGTACCTTAGAAAAATTACTATGGGTGTCCCTGGCTGCATTCGATGATTGACTGATTGATTGATTGATTGATTGATTGATTGATTGATTGCCCTTAGTCTCTGATGGAATCCCATCAAGTTCTTGTAGAAACCTAGGGCTCCGCAGAACACTCTTTTAAAAGAATCCTGCTCTAGTGAACACTGCTTAGAGTCATGGTGCAGTACATAAACTTTATTAAATAAATAAATAATAGGGAATCGACAATTAAGTACTGCAATCCAGTTAACCAAGACATTTCTAGGAACATGATGTGGAACAAAACAGACCATTAATTACTCTTATCAAACATTAGATGATGATGATGATGATGATGATGATGATGATGATGATGATGATGATAGTTAAAATTAGAAGACTAAAGTCAGTATGTATGCCAGCAAGATTTGACCAGGAGAACATATGGTCAAAATATAACTACAATGAAAGTAATGTATGTAAAAATGAACCTGACGTTTTATGCAAATCACTGTGAAAACAAAAGCTGGAGAAAGTCCCCAAGTTTCAAAGAAGCAAAAAACCAAGAGGCTTTCAGAACAAGCTCTCATGATAATAGGAGGAAAGATAGGAGGACAAAAGCCTCAGGCAAGGCTTTCAGCATCAAACAAGAAAAGAAGGGAAGAAATCTCAGTCAAGGAAAATAAGATGTTTTTAAGGAAATCAGTGAAATCACAGGAAAACATAGGGTTAAGGTAGAATTGCTCAAGCGTAACCATGGAAGTGCTCTAAGGTAAATGAATAGGTGTATGCAGCTATTTTGTTCCTAAGTGGAAAAGGTGTTTTGGGGGGGATGAGGGCACACTCACTGCATCTGCTGGCAACTCCTTAAAGCTGCATATTTTCCTGGATTCTCAGTGTAGCTGCATGATACCCGGAAAATTCATGTCTCAATTGAGGAGGTGGCAACAAGGTGTGAAGAACTTGTCACACCCTTTTGGCACCTCCTTAACTCAATCACCTATTTCCTGGAACTATCCAGCTACCACACAAGTTCAGGAAAAGACATGGCTTCTTTAGAAAGGTACCAACAGGTGAGCAAGTGCATGGAAGCCCCTCTGAAACACCTTATCCACTCTGGATTTTAATCACTGAACATCCTTACAAATAATGTTAAAGGAAGATGGAAAGCCTATGCTGGTACTTTTACAAATGGGATTATATAAGGACATTTTCAGGGAAAGAATAAATTCAGCAACCAGTTCTACTAGAAAGTGAGTTATGACTGGCAATAAATTAGCTGTCAAATAAGAAAGCACCAGGTGCTCATGAAATAACCACTGAATTGTTTAAAGCTGCAGGAGACAACGCAGTTTAAGTGTTAACAGTTCTACATCAATACATATTGAACAAAACTACACGGTCTAGAGATTGGAAAAATTGGTGTATATACATACCAAAGAAGGGAGAGACAAGAGAATGTGCAAATAACCAAACCACTGCACAAATTCCTCACACAAGGAATAAAGCCATACATGGAGACAGAAATGCCAAATGGACAGGGAGGTTTCAGAAAAGGCAGAGGTGTGCAAGGTCAGATGACTACATGGCATGGAGGGGAGGACGAGGACCGCCTCGTCCCCAATACATCAACCCGTCCCACCCGATCATGCAGAGAGGGCATGTTGCAAACCCCGTCTGTAAGAGAATTCCATCTGACGGGGTCCAGGAGGCGAGCCTTCTCTGCAGTAGCCCCCGCCCTTTGGAACATCCTGCCCCCGGAGGTGAGGTTAGCCCCATCACTCCTGACCTTCCGGAGGAACCTGAAAACTTGGCTCTGCCACCTTGCTTCGGGCCGGGAGGGGAATAGTTACTCTTGGGGATGGCTAGAGTGCTCCACACACCCATGGACTGATTTAGATCTTGCCACTTGGATTTTACCCTTATTTTATAATTATTTTATAATTGTATTATATTTTATATATTGTGCTTGTATTTTATGCTTGTGTTTTAATGGATCATTTTGTTGTAAACCGCCCAGTCCCTCCTGTGGAGGGAGATGGGCGGTGATAAAAATTTGATTGATAGATAGATAGATAGATAGATAGATAGATAGATAGATAGATAGATAAAATGGATAATCAAGAGAGCAAGAGTTTTGAACAATAGGATTCACCTTTATTTTACTGACTATAGCAGATTGTATAGATTATGCCAGAATGTGGAACATACTAAGGCTAATGGATGTGCCAGAACATCCTATTATTCTTCTGAGGAACTTTTACAACGAACAACAATCTAATGTAGAGCCAGTCTGGCCTAGTGGTTAAGGCAATGGGCTAGAAACCAGGAGTCTGTGAGTTCTAATCCCACCTTAGGCATGAAAGCCGGCTGGGTGACCTTGGGCCAGTCACTCTCTCTCAGCCCAACTCACCTCACAGGGTTGCTGTTGTGGGGAAAATAGGAGGAGGAAGGAGTATTATGTATGTTCACTGCCTTGAGTTATTTATAAAAATAATAAAGGCAGAATATAAAATAAATAAGCCAGGGTATATAAACAAGCCAGGGTATATAAACAGAGAGCAAGTTCCACTCCCTTTTCGCACTGAAGATGTTGCCCAGCCTGGCAATGAAACGTCTGCAAGAAAACAACAAGGCTCAGAGAGCACCATGGACTCCATAAAATAAATAAAATAAAATAAAATAAATAATGTAAATGCTGAGTTTATAAAAGTTCAGAATACAAAATGGAGTAAGACAAAGATGCATATTTGCTCCATATCAATTTAATTTAATATTTAATTTAATTTAATATTTAATTTAAAATTTAATTTAATTTAATTTAATTATACTGTATTATTGTACTGTAAATAATACTGTAAAAATGGCACGATTGGAAAAGAACAGTTGAAATCTAACTGAAGGTTGAAACACTATGCAAATGATGCCACTTGGTTAACCTAAATTAAATACTTAAAAGAGCTCATTATGAAAGTAAAAATACAAAGTGAATAATCTGTGTTAATTTTCAATATTAAAAAGTCCAAGATAATTACCTTAACAGCAAATAAATGATTGATTTACTTTCTTGGTCCTAAGAATAGTAAATATGACAGTGTGCTGGAGAAGTAAAGTGGAGACTAGTCCTTGGGGGAAAGGCAATGAAAAACTTAGAAAAGATTATGTATGAAGAAAAAAGGTATCTCTGTGATAAAGAATGGATGCCTGTGAAAACTGGACACTGAGAAAGAACCAGAGGAAAAGAGAGAGATGCTTTTGAATTGTGGGTTTTGGAAACAGTTATTAAGAGTACCATTAAAAATTAAATTATTTAATTTATATGCCAACTGACTCCCATAAACTGCAAGAACCAATTCTCAGCAACCAGAAATTCACATCTTCTGGACATGTCATGCAGCTATTAGAGAAAGCTATTATGATTGACAAGACTGATGGAAAAGGAAGGGGAGAATACGGGAAATGTGAGATTTTTGGATTGGATCAAAAATATCCTTTTGAAGAGCTACAAATTCTCAACTGGGACCACTTGAGAGGTGAAGCATTTCTCCACACAGTCACCAGAGTTTGGGCCTGATTCAATGGCACCCATCTATTTTACCCTATCTCAAATTTTTGTTATTAGAGTTTGTAATTTTATGAATGAAAGCTGCTTTGAGCTTATGAAATTAATAAATACCTATATACATGTAACTATAAACCTAACAGTATTAATAGGAGTGTGGAATTCAGGTTTATTGTTAGGTATATATGTATCTATTTAATCCATCTCATAGCAAGGGTTCTCTGGATAGATTACACCATTATAAATATATGTGAGCATTTGTCTGCGTATATGCACAGGGAGTTCAAGGCCACAAGTTAAATGCTGTGTTATAATTTATTAGAATAAAGTTAAAATCACAACACATAAGATGAGACCCATTACTGGTAAGTGAAAAGAGAACCAGCTCTGCTACCATGACAGCAGGCACTTTAATCCAGTTCTTTTTCAGCATCAGCAACAAGCTATTAGAATCAGCATACTAGGTACACTTCGCTGGCTATAAAGCCAGCAGAGTTCTCTGGAATTTATTCAGAATCAACATACTCAGGACTGCCTTGCACATCCCATTTTGAAGGATCATTAATTTAGTTAGTCTCTAAAGACACATGGCTGAACTTAACTTACTATTACAATCCTGTTAGGTACAAAGGTATAGCTTTAAACCACATTACACTAGTTATTTATTATCCCCTCCATGCACCTATTCAGGAAACTGGCATTAGACAACAGCTGTAAAGAGCTTTTTCTGATCCTAGGTTGGTGAAACAGAACAGTTTTTTCAATGTCATATAAACGTCTTATTTAAATATATGATGTATATATATAAAGGATGTTTATATGACACCTGGTTGGTGAAACAAACTGTTTTGTTTCACCAACCTAGGGGCAAAAAAAGTTTTTTACAGCTATTGTCTACTGCCATCAAAACAAAATGTTATTCTTGATTAAATGAAAATGGGATCGTGTGTATACACTCATCCTTGAAAGATTTCAACAGAAGGAAGTTCCAATTATTTCAGCTGACCTTACTACCAAATAAAATGTTTAGCAATTAGATATAAAATTACATTAGAAACCAGTATGGTATATCCTTGATGGGATTACACCAAACCAAATTAATGGTTTCTACATATTGAGAGACTTGGAATACTCACTAGCTTCCAAAAATGACAGAAACAGATAAAGGAAGAGGAGAAAGCAGTTTTGGTCTACTGTATTCAATACATTCAATACACTCAATACAAGGGGGCGTGGTGGCTCAGTGGGTAAGACGCCAGGCTTGTGGATCGGAAGATTGCAAGTTCGGAGGTTCGAATCCCTAGCCCTGCGTGCGGAGTGAGCTCCCGCACTAGCTCCAGCTCTTGCCAACCTAGCAATTCGAAAGCATGCAAATGCAAGTAGATGAATAGGTACCACTTCGGTGGGTAGGTAACAGCGTTCCGCGCGTGTCATGCGGCCACATGACCGTGGAAGCGTCTTCGGACAACGCTGGCTCTTTGGCTAACAAACGGAGATGAGCACCGGCCCCTAGAGTCAGACACGACTGCACAAATGTGCGGGGGGAACCTTTACCTTTACCTTTTTACTCAATACATTAACAGCTGTAACATCCTAAAGAAAGGCATGGCCAGTGGGAGTCTAAAATCCGTGAATTTAAGAAGTGAAGAGATGCTGTAACTTTTTGTGGCAGGCTACACATCACCATTTTGGAAGTTACATTGTCCTGAACCATTATAGGAATTGCTAAATGTAAGTAAACATTATCCTGGATTCTTAATATAATACTTCACAAAATTGCTATGAGTTTAAAAATGTTCAAAACATTAAAATTATTATTTTATATTTGTATTGCTTTTCTATTTTTCATTCCCAAAATATTGTCATATTATTTGATTTATTGCATTTATATTGTCCCATTTCTACCATGCTATAAAAAGATACAGATTATGAACTAAGGAATATACTAAATAACATTTTGCATAGTATTTCTAAATAATACCAATAAATAAAAATCTGGTCAGAACAATTTAATAATCAATTACGGTTCCTTTAAACTGTAGTTAATCAATTATTTCAAAATAATTTCCTTCGTCTTGCATCTCTTTACCTATGGATTTAGGTAAAGACAGAGATAGTGTCACAATTTATAAATCAAGTAAAATTAACTTTCCTTTATTAATGTTCTTTTACATAAGAAATGTTTTAGTTTAACAATTGATATTTCCTAAAATATAGCATCAATAGTTGGCTTTCTCACATGGCTATGAAATCTTTGCAATTCAACATTGAAGCAACCAAATCTACTACTTACCTAACAGAGAAACTGTGAAAACAGATGAAACAGGTAACAACATGTAAGATTATTTAAGCTGGAACAGCATCTTACCTTAGGATGTACTTTGCAAATATAGTGACCCATCTCTGTTATGATAAGGCACACCTTACTTATTTAGAAAGGGAATGGTTGAACTCCACCCCTGTCTTAAGTTTTTTTAACTGTTTACTCTCCAGGAAACACAGAATAGGTACTTAAGTTACATACAAAGTACAAAAGAGTTGGTTGGCGTCAGGGAGCATCCAAATTGAATAAAATAAATAATAAAAGGTATAATATACTTATAATGTGAGAATAACCAAGAAAGACTGGCTGCATTACTTCATTTTAATAAAACATTTCAGAGCTACAAAGCATTTCTTGGCAGCTCACAATATCTCTTTCCAGGATCCAATATGTTTTACCTTGGAGGATAGAATTCAGAATTATAATTGTGGAAGTATTATGAAGCAGAGAGGACAGGTAGGAAGATACAATAGACACTATTTTAAGCATCTGAAAGCAGTGCCCTCTTCAGACATAGAAAAGGTCACACAAGTTTGTTGGGAGGGTGGGAGGCACTTCCTATTTACAGCCCACAATGGCTTTCAGTATGGTGCTGCAGTGAGAAAAGGAAAACCATCTGTTTCCTCATGCATGTCAAAGCGATTGTGGATTTAGGACTCTCTAGAGTCTTAACTGGAGAGCCACTGTGGTGTAGAGTTAAGGGCAACAGTCTAGAATCCGGGAGACCATGAGTTCTAGTCTCACCTTGGACACAAAGCCAGCTGGGTGACCTTGGGCTCTCTTGGCCCTAGGAAGAAGAAGGCAAGGGCAAACCACTTCCGAAAATCTTGCAAAGTAAACTACAGTGCCTAGTCCAGGCAGTCATGAGGAGTCAACACTGACTTAAAGGAACCCCCACCCCCAAATAAAACCTAGCCACAATGTTTGGTTCTAAATCCAGAATACACAATATAAACTAGGTCCTGCCCACCAAAATTTACTCCTCCTTGGCCCACTCCTCTCATGCTAATCCTGTGCTACATCATAATTTCAGGGAATCATTGATAGACCTGGTGAGATAAATTGTTTCTTAAGACTGCCCTGAATTAATCTGGATTAAGTGAAATATTTTACCTCAATCAAAAGTGTATCATCATTGTACTATGCATTAAAACGCAGGCAGGAGCATTCTTATAAAAAAAAAAACCCTAAACACAGTCTTGCATCTTGCACAACTACAGCTAACTGCATTTTTAACCAAAATGCCCCAAACAGATAGCATTTTAAGGTAGAGGTAGTTAAACAATATATCAAGAATTACTGGTGGTTATGGCTGCCAATTGTTTAGCAATAATAGCAAGAACAAAATGGTATCTCAGTTAGACTGATCCCTAATCAGTTTCCTGGAAGGGGAAAGTATGAACCACAAGGCTTACCTCTTCTACTCAAAAAAGGAGGAAATTACCATACTTCTAGTTGAAATGGTGGCAATGGTATATGATTTCCTCACCCTGTACTGAGCATCATGGCTTCTCTATTCAAGGCAGGAATTCTAATCAGCTCACAATTTATTTATTATTTATTTATCCAACTTCTATCACCGCCCATCTCCCCCCACAAGGGGGACTCTGGGCAGTTTACAACAAAGTTAGTAATTAAAACATATAAAATACAATATAACAACTCTAAAAAATAAATTAGATATAAATATATAAAATCCAGGAGGCTATGAGGTTATATTTAAAAGAACTCTACGGCGCAAGCCAACCCCAAGAGGAGCTATTACCCTTTCCATCCCAAGCGAGGTGGCAGAATTGTTTTCGGAAGGTCAGGAGTGTGGGGGCCTGCCTCACCTCCAGGGGCAGAATGTTCCAAAGGGCAGGCACCACTGCAGAGAAGGCCCGCCTCCTGGACCCCGTCAAGTGAAACTCCTTTACCAACGGGGTCCGTAGCAAGCCCTCTCTGCATGACCGGGTGGGGCAGGTCAATGTTCTGGGGATGAGACGGTCCCTCGGGTAACCTGGTCCCATGCCATGTAGGGCTTTAAAGGTGACAAACAACACCTTGAATTGGACCCAGAAGCAAACTGGTAACCAATGCAGCTCACGCAGTAGAGGTGTCACATGTGCCAATCTTGGGGCACCAATAACTGCGCGCACAGCCGCATTCTGGACCAGCTGAAGCTTCTGGATGCTCTTCAAGGGTAGCCCCATGTAGAGTGCATTGCAATAGTCTATATGGGAGATGACAAGGGCATGAGTGACTGTACGGAGGGCATCCCGGTCCAGGAAAGGGCGTAGCTGGCGTACAACATGAAGTTTGCTCCATTGCCAGTGGTAGCAAAGTGTATCACTTGTCAAAGTTAGTTCTCACATATGAAAAAGTAAACAACCAAATACTACATCAATTCATTACTACAAAAGGAACAGATAGAATATTACAGACCTGTATAACCATTATACCATTTCCTTGTGGAATAAACAATGTCAAGCAAAAAGAGTTTAAAAAATGTTACAGAAAAAGAGTAAAAACTAACAATTAAAACAAATTAGAAGCATGAAGAAAAGAAAATACAATTAAATCTAGTTTACAACAACATTATTCACTATATTTCTTCGTATTTTTCTACACTTCCATACCATCCTTGCTTCTACCATATCATAAACCATTTTATAAACTGCCTTCGGTCCTTCAAACTTCTCACTACTCTCAGACTATTCATTCTTCTTTCACATACTTGTTTTATCATTTGGTTTTTATTCATTCTCTGTATGTGATCTGGCTCCAGCAAAGGAGATCGTTACCTTGTCGTGGTGCTGGAGCTTGAGCACCTCAATGAAACCATGAGCTAAACCGTGAAGGGACACCCAAGACGGGAAGGTCGTGGCAGAGAGGTCAGACTAAATACGATCCCTGGGGAAGGTAATGGCAACCCACCCCAGTATTCTTGCCATGAAAACTAAATGGATCAGTACAACCAAAGATATGTCGGTATACCATCGGAAGATGGGACTCCCAGGTCGGAAGATGGTCAAAATGCTACTGGGGAGGAACAGAGGATACGTTCAACTAGCCCCAGACGTGATGACGCAGCTAGCTCAAAGCCGAAAGGACGGCTAGCGGCCGACGGTGCTGGTGGTGAACGACGAATCCGATGTTCTAAAGATCAACACACCATAGGAACCTGGAATGTAAGATCTATGAGCAAGGGCAAATTGGATGTGGTTATTGGTGAGATGTCAAGATTAAATATAGACATTTTAGGTGTCAGTGAACTGAAATGGACTGGGATGGGTCACTTCACATCAGATGACCACCAGATCTACTACTGTGGACAAGAGGACCACAGAAGAAATGGAGTAGCCTTCATAATTAATAATAAAGTGGCTAAAGCAGTGCTTGGATACAATCCAAAAAACGATAGAATGATCTCAATTCGAATTCAGGGTAAGCCATTTAACATCACAGTGATCCAAATATACGCCCCAACCACAGATGCCGAAGAAGCAGAAGTAGATCAGTTCTATGAGGATCTGCAGCACCTACTAGATAATACACCAAAAAGAGATGTTATTTTCATTACAGGAGACTGGAATGCTAAGGTGGGTAGTCAGACGACACCTGGAATTACAGGCAAGCATGGTCTGGGAGAACAAAATGAAGCAGGACATAGGCTGATAGAATTTTGCCAAGACAACTCACTGTGCATAACAAACACTCTCTTCCAACAACCTAAAAGACGACTTTATACATGGACTTCACCAGATGGTCGACACCGAAATCAGATTGACTACATCCTTTGCAGCCAAAGGTGGCGGACATCTATACATTCAGTAAAAACAAGACCTGGAGCTGACTGTAGTTCAGATCACGAACTTCTTATTGCAAAATTTAGAATCAGACTAAAGAGAATAGGGAAGACCCACAGATCAGTTAGATATGAGCTCACTAATATTCCTAAGGAATATGCAGTGGAGGTGAAGAATAGATTTAAGGGACTAGATTTAGTAGATAGGGTCCCAGAAGAACTATGGACAGAAGTTCGCAACATTGTTCAGGAGGCGGCAACAAAAAACGTCCCAAAGAAAAAGAAAACCAAGAAGGCAAGATGGCTGTCTGCTGAAACACTGGAAGTAGCCCAAGAAAGAAGGAAAGCAAAAGGCAATAGTGATAGGGGTAGATATGCCCAATTAAATGCAAAATTCCAGAGGTTAGCCAGAAGAGATAAGGAATTATTTTTAAACAAGCAATGTGCGGAAGTGGAAGAAGACAATAGGATAGGAAGGACAAGAGACCTCTTCCAGAAAATTAGAAACATCGGAGGTAAATTCCAGGCAAAAATGGGTATGATCAAAAACAAAGATGGTAAGGACCTAACAGAAGCAGAAGAGATCAAGAAAAGGTGGCAAGAATATACGGAAGATCTGTATAGGAAGGATAATAATATTGGAGATAGCTTTGATGGTGTGGTCAGTGAGTTAGAGCCAGACATCCTGAAGAGTGAGGTTGAATGGGCCTTAAGAAGCATTGCTAATAACAAGGCAGCAGGAGACGACGGTATCCCAGCTGAACTGTTTAAAATCTTGCAAGATGATGCTGTCAAGGTGATGCATGCCATATGCCAGCAAATTTGGAAAACACAAGAATGGCCATCAGATTGGAAAAAATCAACTTATATCCCCATACCAAAAAAGGGAAGCACTAAAGAATGTTCAAACTATCGAACAGTGGCACTTATTTCACATGCCAGTAAGGTAATGCTCAAGATCTTGCAAGGTAGACTCCAGCAATTCATGGAGCGAGAATTGCCAGATGTACAAGCTGGGTTTAGAAAAGGCAGAGGAACTAGAGACCAAATTGCCAATATCCGCTGGATAATGGAGAAAGCCAGGGAGTTTCAGAAAAACATCTATTTCTGTTTTATTGACTATTCTAAAGCCTTTGACTGTGTGGATCATAACAGATTGTGGCAAGTTCTTGGTGGTATGGGGATACCAAGTCATCTTGTCTGCCTCCTGAGGAATCTGTATAACGACCAAGTAGCAACGGTAAGAACAGAGCACGGAACAACGGACTGGTTTAAGATTGGGAAAGGAGTACGGCAGGGTTGTATACTCTCACCCTACCTATTCAACCTGTACGCAGAACACATCATGCGACATGCTGGGCTTGAGGAATCCAAGGCTGGAGTTAAAATCGCTGGAAGAAACATTAACAATCTCAGATATGCAGATGATACCACTTTGATGGCTGAAAGCGAGGAGGAGTTGAGGAGCCTTATGACGAAGGTGAAAGAAGAAAGTGCAAAAGCTGGGCTGCAGTTAAACCTCAAAAAAACCAAGATTATGGCAACGAGCTTGATTGATGACTGGCAAATAGAGGGAGAAAAAGTGGAGGCAGTGACAGACTTTGTATTTCTAGGCGCAAAGATTACTGCAGACGCTGACTGCAGCCAGGAAATCAGAAGACGTCTACTTCTTGGGAGGAGAGCAATGGCAAATCTTGATAAAATAGTTAAGAGCAGAGACATCACACTGACAACAAAGGTCCGCATAGTTAAAGCAATGGTATTCCCTGTAGTAACCTATGGCTGCGAGAGCTGGACCATAAGGAAGGCTGAGCAAAGGAAGATAGATGCTTTTGAACTGTGGTGTTGGAGGAAAATTCTGAGAGTGCCTTGGACTGCAAGAAGATCAAACCAGTCCATACTCCAGGAAATCAAGCCAGACTGCTCACTTGAGGGAATGATATTAAAGGCAAAACTGAAGTACTTTGGCCACATAATGAGAAGACAGGATACCCTGGAGAAGAAGCTGATGCTAGGAAAAGTGGAAGGCAAAAGGAAGAGGGGCCGACCAAGGGCAAGATGGATGGATGGTATTCTGGAGGTGACGGACTCAACCATTGGGGAGCTGGGGATGGTGACGGCCGACAGAAAGCTCTGGCGTGGACTGGTCCATGAAGTCACGAAGAGTCGGAAACGACTGAACGAATAAACAACAAATGTGATCTGGATGGTAAGTTACAGGCAATCATGTTTGATCAAAATATTATTGTGAAAGCAAGTTATCACGTAATTACAACCAAACAGCCTGATATCAGAGCAGTCCATTATCAAAATAAGAGACAGATGGAAACTATCCCTCCTGTCCAAAAATAGTTGCTTCTAGACCATTCTATTGCACAGATGAAAGAACGAGTCACAAGAATTTGGAATCCTGATTTCTCCACAAACAGGGCTAGCATTTGATTCACAGTAGTCACTGGAATTCTTTTGTAAGGACTTCCTTAACTTTGTTGAAATAATCTAATTATCAGAGCTTTGGTGTCTTTGGAAGTCTATTCTTGAAGTTCCTTATTTAGCCAATTGAGAGATATTTGACAATTATATATAAGCAAGTATCTTCATAAAGTTTACAACTGTTGTCTTCCTACATTTAAGACTTTTCTGGGTAAGATTGCCATTGGTGGCAATTAACATAATAGGAGAAACCTTTGATAAGAACCTGATTTAAAAGCAAAGGCAGGAAGGATAATATTACATCAATACAGAATCAGTACCACATGCTAGCAGGTGAGAATCATTACTCATATGTAACATCTCTGTGTTACATTCAGGCACTGCATTGCTCTTTGTCAATAGGTGTCTGGATACAATTCAAAGAGTTGGCATTGATTTACAAAGCTGTATATGGTGTGACACCTGGGTACCTGCAGGACCATCTAATTCAAATGGATCCTATCCATCCAGTGCACTTGTCTCGGGTAGGCATCCTATGGCGAGAGTTTGGGGAGACTATCCCCCTTGGGAACAGCTTTCCTCCAAAAATCCAGATGGCACCGTTGCTCCTGAATTTCAGAAGACCTTAAAAACTGAACTATTCGGGGTGGTGGTGAGTGGGTGACTTGTTTTTGTTAGAGGCCAGGTTATATGATTTTCTTGCTGATATACAGTTTGTTTGTTTATTTGTTTGTTTATTGATTGATTGATTGATTGATTGGATTTATATCACCGCCCATCTTCTCCACAAGGAGAACTCTGGGTGGTTCACAACCAAACCAACATTAAAATACAAAACTGGTCCTAAAACAAATACACAAAATATAAAATATCATTAAAATTCTTAGACAATATAAATAGAATAATATGGAACAAAATCAAGATGGCTACAGTTCTTCTCAAATTCTGAGCGTAAGGGCCGCTCTCCATCCGTGCTAGGGTGCTAGCCATCCCCAAGAATGACTATTTCCCCTCCCGTCCCAGGCTTGGTGGCAAAACCAGGTTTTCAGTTTTTTTCTGAAGTCCAGGAGCGAGGGGGCCTGTCTCACCTCTGGGGGAAGGATGTTCCAGAGGGCGGGAGCAACTGCAGAGAAGGCACGCTTCCGAGACCCTGCTAGGTGGAATTCTTTTACGGAAGGGATCCGTAACATGCCCTCTCTGCATGACCGGGTGGGACAGGTCGATGTAATAGGGACAAGACGGTCCCTCAGGTAACCTGGTCCCATGCCATGTAGGGCTTTAAAGGACATAACCAACACCTTGAATTGAACCCGGAAGCAAACTGGAACCCAGTGCAGCTCGGGGAGCAGAGGTGTTACATGTGCTGATCTTGGTGCACCTAAGATTGCCCGCGCAGCTGCATTCTGGATCAGTTGTAGCTTCTGGATGTTCTTCAAGGGTAGCCCCATGTATAGTGCATTACAGTAGTCTATATTTGATATAATTAGGGCATGAGTGACTGTTTGAAGGGCCTCTCAGTCTAGGAAAGGGTGTAACTGGCACACAACACGAAGTTGGCTAAAGGCTCTCCTGTCCACGACTGCCACCTGCTCTTCGAGCAGGAGTCGTGAGTCCAAGAGGACCCCCAAGTTACATACCGGGTCTGTCTGGGGTAGTGCAGCCCCATCCAGCACCAAAGATGACAAACTCCTAGATACCGAGGGGCCATTAATCCACAGCCACTCCATCTTACTTGGGTTCAGCTGAAGCCTATTGTTCCCCATTCAGGCCCCCACAGCCCCCAGGCACCTAGAGAGGGTGGTCACAGCATCACTTACTTCACCTGGGATGGAGATGTATAATTGGGTATCATCAGCGTACTGGTGATACCTCATCCCATGGTGACAGATGATTTTGCCCAGTGGCTTCATGTAGATGTTAAAAAGGAGCGGAGAGAGTACTGAACCCTGTGGCACCCCACAAAGGAGGGGCCGTGGGTCAGATCTCTCGCTCCCTATCACCACCGATTGGGACCGGCCCTGGAGGAAGAAGGTGAACCAGCGCAGAACCACGCCGCCCACCCCCAACTCTCTGAGCCGACCCAAAAGGATACCATGGTCGACGGTATCAAAAGCCACTGAGAGGTCAAGGAGAGCTAGGATGGATGCACTGCCCCCATCCCGCTCCCGCCAGAGATCATCCATAAGTGTGACCAATGCCGATTCCGTCCCATATCCGGGCCTGAAACCTGACTGAAAGGGGTCCAGATTATCCATTTCATCTAGAATCCTCTGGAGCTGCAGTGCCACCACTTTCCCCAAAAAGGGGAGGTGGGAGACTGGACGGAAAGTTATACAGTTCATATATTTATTATTTATTTATTATTTTATTATTTCAATTTATTCCCCGCCCATCTCCCTTGCAAGGGACTCTGGGCGGGTTACAACAATTGAAAGTTAAAAACTATAAAAATATCATCTAAAAATACAATAATAATAAAATAATAATATACAATAATAAGAAGGCCGACCAAGTATAGTTTTACTGGTATGTGGAGAGAGAGAGAGAGAGAGAGAGAGAGAGAGAGAGAGAGAGAGAGAGAGAGAGAGAGAGAGAGAGATTTATTGAGTTAAATATTTTGATTTTTGTTGTTGTTGTAACTGTAAACCACCGTAAGTCATCAGGAAACAAGATGATATTGAAATATAGTCAATAAATATCATAGTAAGAGAAAAGGGATACAGGACAACAAATAAGTGTAGGAAACATAAAATATGTGACAATATGCACAGTAACATCCCCATGTACAGTATAGTTATAAATTCTCCCATACCTCCCACACAGGAAAAGTGAAAGGGATGTTAAGATTTGGAAGGTATCTCAGGATTAGACCTATCTCTTGGCTGCTTTTCTGCATCGATTCTTGTGTACAAGAATTTTCCTTCATAACAACATATATTGTCCTGACTGTCAGAAGATATATCAAAGGACAAAAATACTGTATAAAAGTTTTCTCACGAAACAAGTGCTTGGCAAAATTTCAATAGTTGCTCATTCATTCCTTCATATGCTGCAGACCGTGGAACGGTAAAAACTACTTAGCTGCTGCCAACCCAAATATAATCAGAAATATATCTAAGGGATTACCACTACAAACAAACTGAATGCCCTACTTTGTTGTGCTCCAACTTTAAAAGACTCACAAAAATGTCTGCAAAATCCGGAAATAACTGGATGGATAGCAGTTTATCATTCTTATAAATTCTGTAAGCATTAACATATCTCAAATAGCATCTTTGTCTTCTTCATTTATACAAAAATGTAATGCGTATATGCGGTATGTCATGGAAAACAGTCAGAAAAAGGTTAAATATAAGCAGTGAATACTTGCTGTAGTTAATTAAAGCCAAAATGGCACTGTGACCTTAAAAAGTATGCAAAGTATAGAGTCAATTCAAACGGAAGTATTTTTGAACAATGAATGCTTGGTAAAACATCAAATTAATTTAGTGAAAAAATTCATTTGAAAACAAATCTAGCTCACTCTCATTATCAGATTATCACTTTAAACAATAAATACACAGCTGTTGGTCATTTCTTATGAGAAATCTGGATGAGTGATGTCATTAACATTCGTAAACACTCAGTTCAATATTTTAAATTCATCAGTTGATAATGATAATAATGAATCAAGGATCACCTCCCTTGTAATTTCTGTTACGGTTCAGAAGTTAAATGTGGTATTATGGGTGTGTAGAAACATAAACAGATTGTGTTAATGTTTAACTTCACTCTTAATTAAATTGTTGTTGAATATTGTTAGACACCAAGGAAACTTGGGTCTGCAGTTTCCAAAATAATATTATGTTGCATAAATAAATGAATTACTTCCTTGGTCAACTTTCCAAACATGAAAATGGTAGTTACAAATGGACATACCCATACCTAAAGAATTTGTGATTTATCAGTGTGTGTGTGTGTGTGTGTGTGTGTGTGTGTGTGTGTGTGTATAACCAGCATTGTAGATTATGGTCCATAACGAAGAGGCCTTTATCCTGCAGGTGACTGATTTGGGATGATGATGATGATGATACAACACTCACACACATGCATATATATGTACATAACTTTGCTCAACATAAAGCTTGATTTATGGGTGTGCCCATTGGATGTGTATTGTTGGTTTTAGTTTTGATAGGTGTTTCCTCCAATTACATGATTTGGGGGGGGGGGGGGGAGTTCATTTTCAGATATTGTCCTGGTTTTAATTATATGCTGTCCAGAGTCGGTTTTGAGTTGTGATGGCCTTATAAAATAAATAAGTAAATAAAGTGGACAACTGGAATCTTAAAAATACCCCTTAAATACGTTTGTGTACCCTGAGCAGGGCAACAGAAAATATGTTTATAGAAAATACAAATGTTCACTCAAAAACAAACCAAGCACAAAATGCCCTCCAGAAAATAATTTCAAGGGGCTTCCCTGAAAAGCTCTGCAACCATAAATATAACATTGGCAGTGATAAAGTTAAAATGAACTTAGGATTTTTTTTCATCTATACCAGACAGGTGTACTATATATACTGTATTTAAATGCCAATATACAAACATTTTCTATATGAACACTCAGGACAGTCCAGGACGACTGTCAATATTTGGGAAAGTTTCCAAAGTGCTCCTGTGAGTTGCATGAGAGCGTAAGATGCATTTTATAAGCTATATCACTAGGTGATGTCTGTTGGAGACACCATTTCAAGAGCAAAGTGGTTTAAAATAAATCAAAATCAGATATTAAAATTAGAGATACTAGAATGGGATATGTTGTTGGACACTGTTGTTGAGGAAAATTGCTTTTGGGAGACAACAGAAAATCACTTCAGTAAAACTGTCACATGCCAAAAGTGCCTCAACCACTGTAGAATTGTAGATGTTGGTTTAATTGACTGTTCAAGAAACAGGAAGTGAACAGGAACAGGAGGGGTTTATAAGGACTATTCCATAAACCACTGAATCAACTATTCATCTTCCAAAAAATGATCATCCACTTCAACATTCTTAATTCTAAAGTAGGATTAGCAAGATCCCTCTCATTTTTCAATGTATTTTAATATTTAATTCTATGTTCAGTTATAGCCTTTGTTGCAATACTAAATTAAATTCTTCCTTAGAAGCCTAGGAAAGGTTGCTTCTGTTTCAAGGTAGGTGCTGAATTTAATTAAATAATTATTTAAAAATAAATATATCTTCTGTGTGTGTGAACTCAGAGAACTCTGTTTCGATTTTTGTGTGTGAAGTGAAAGCAAAAGCTGCAAACAAAGAACTATAAATTCCATTGACAGAAAAGAGTAGCTGGTTATTCCTCATTCTATAAAAACCAACCGAGCCATACCAGCAGCGTCCCAGTATAACGTTCACATATTTGAGGCAAAGGTTATAGATTTCTTGGTGCTTCAGAATTTTAATTCCCCTTCCAGAAGTGATTTAGACAATGTTTAAATTACACAAGCTGAAATAATCACATCAATACTTTCAAATATTAAATAAAATACTCTTCCTTTATTCTAGGCCTTAAATACTTTAAATTTTGGTCATTGATGTTCTTTATGTCAGGCTGGTAGGTCCATTTTTCTTCAAAAAGCACACTGGTCTTCTAAGAACACTTTCCGATAAGAAATGTTCCTAACTAGCAGCTCTATTGAACTGGGGTAAAAGGTAAACGTAAAGGTTCCCCCCCACACATTTGTGCAGTCGTGTCCGACTCTAGGGGCCGGTGCTCATCTCCGTTTGTTAGCCGAAGAGCCAGCGTTGTCCGAAGACGCTTCCATGGTCATGTGGCCGCATGACGCGCGTGGAACGCTGTTACCTACCCACCGAAGTGGTACCTATTCATCTACTTGCATTTGCATGCTTTCAAATTGCTAGGTTGGCAAGAGCTGGAGCTAGTGTGGGAGCTCACTCTGCACGCAGGGCTAGGGATTCAAACCTCCGAACTTGCGATCTTCTGATCGACAAGCCTGGCGTCTTACCCGCTGAGCCACCATGCCCCATATAATTGAACTGGGGTACTTGACCTCAAAGAATGTTGGCCAGGAATAAGCTATTTAATCTTATTATTATATTAGTGTCAAGTGCAAAGAAACACTGCCAAGCTCATCTAATATTTCATACTGAAAAGATATCTATCTAAGAGAAAACACACAAACCATAATTTTATTTACAAAAACATGTCTTGGTAACTGTTGTTATTGTTACCTGAGAAGAATTGGCTGGACATTTTGTATGTCTGTCTTTTATAGCAACTACTAAAATCAACATAGTTTCAAACTATAGAAGACATTTTAAAGGGAGAAAAAATCCCTTAGATTTAATATATTTCTTTGAACTATATATTTAAGCAATATTAAACCCTTCTGATAGGCAAATAATTTAGAATAAACTTCACAAAAGTACTAGGAAAGCAAATGTGTAATTTCTAGGGGTATCAAACCTTCAAACTCTCTTACCAAATTCATCCTATGTTGTTTGTTTTTAGCATAAAATGTCTAATGTGTAAAGCTATTGATATCTCCTATCACAAGTTACATAACACTGGGGCATACATAAAACCATTTTCCATGGAAAATTAAATTACGGTATGTAAAATACCCTAGAATTACATTTTGTATGATGTTACCATTCGATAATAGCCAGCTCTCTTAAAATATCATATAACAGAGTGTGATGGAAATATGGGCCTAATGATTCAGTAAGCCAATAAGCAAAGTATTGGAGAAGTAGGATGCAATATAAGTACATAGGTTTGCAAGTTTTAGACTCAGTTGAAGTATCATTTTATGCCATGTTTTTTTAACAATGGTTTATCAAATACACCACAGTCACTGGGTTCACACAACATACCTAGGCAAAACTAAAACAAAAATTGGGTTAACATACTTCATGAAGCAGGTCTTCCACTTCTGGAGATATGTAATTTTCTTTCTATCCAGGATTTTGAACTCAAGTACTGTTGTATGGAAGCATCTCAGAACTTAGGCTCACGTATTGCTATAATACATAGGGTGACCATACGTCCCATTTTGAACGGGACAGTCCCGTTATTTTAGCATTTTTCAACCGTCCCATCGTTTTGATAAAAATCTCAATTTTGTCCCTTTTTTAAACCCGGTGGGAAGGAGGACAGGAAGACAGGAAGGAGGACTGGAGCCGGACTTGCCATTGGAGGCAGCCCGGAAGAGGCCCTATCAGCGCGGCAACTGGAAGCCCAGTTGCCACGTGCGATCCCAGCAGCAGAAGCAGCACCACAGTCCAGGTTCCTGCCTCCTTACCTGATCCTGAGATTGTCTGCCCAGCAGTGGTGAGGCCAGGGAAAGCAGGCACGGGAAGGTTGTGGAAAGAGGGTGCGTGTGTGTGCGTGTGTGTGCGTGTGTGTGCATGCGCGCAGATTACTTGCTCAGCGTAATCGCGCGCACACACACACACACACAAGACCAGGGCTTTCCAAACAAAAACACGGAAGTGCCGGTGGCGGTGCTTCCGGGTTGCCGCTGCTGCCACTGCCCCTTCAAAAGGGCAGGGTCTGGGGACCCCGAAAATGCCCTCGGTTCTGGCAGGGAGGCAAAAGCCTCCTCCCCGCACACACACGCTGCCCTGGAGCCGGGGTGGAAATTCTCCCCGCAGAACAGCTGAGCGCCGCTTGCGCGCAGCCTCCCTGCCTAAACTTCTGCTGCTGCTGCCGCTGCCCCTTCGAAAGGGCAGGCTCCGGGGACCCCGAAAATGTCCTTGGTTCTGGCAGGGAGGCAAAAGCCTCCTCCTCGCACGCACACACTGCCCTGGAGCCGGGGTGGAAATTCTCCCCGCAGAACAGCTGAGCGCTGCTTGCGCGCAGCCTCCCTGCCTAAACTGAGGGCGTTTTCGGGGTCCCCGGAGCCTGCCCTTTCGAAGAGCAGCACTGCTGCTGCTGCTGCCGCTGCCCCTTCGAAAGGGCAGGCTCCAGGGACCCCGAAAATGCCCTCGGTTCTGGCAGGGAGGCAAAAGCCTCCCCTCCCCACATGCACACGCTGCCCTGGAGCCGGGGTGGAAATTCTCCCCGCAGAACAGCTGAGCGCCCCTTGGCAACATGCGCGTGCGCGCAGCCTCCCTGCCTAGACTGAGGGCATTTTCGGGGTCCCCGGAGCCTGCCCTTTCGAAGGCGGGGTTTGCACGCGGGAGCCAATCGTGTGGGGCGGGGGCGGGGTTTGCAGGCGGGAGCCAATTGCGTGGACTGGGGGGTGGGGTTTGGAGGCTGGCATGGTGGCATAAGACCCTGTCCCGTTTTGCCATCCCCAAAGTCCCGTTTTCGTCTGAAGGAAATATGGTCAGCCTAATAATACAGAAAACTACTTTGAAAGTGTCTGGAACGGAAACACGTTGCTTAGAGAACAGCATGTTCAATAAAACAAATAGAATATCAAAAGGAAAGGGCTACAAGTCATATTCCAACCAGCTACCCTGCTCAGGGATAACTCTATGAAGGACCAGCAGCACAATTAATTTCCCTGAACTTCTTGAATTGTATTCAGGGTTCAAATACGGAGGGAAGGAAGAAACTCCCTAACCATAACAAATATCAGATTGCAGGTAAGACTTTTTTAACCAAGTGTACTATCAGAATTAACTGGAGCCTCCAAGTTCAAAAGCAGCAATGTACAGTATATGCTAAAGGTGTTCACAATCCTTTGCAAAACTACAAAAAAAGTAAACAAAGGAAAGGAGCCTTGATAATTTGCTAATACCTGTAATCTATAGTTCATCTGGCAAAGTAATATGATATAGTCTGAACTATGTTTTTAATGAGAAAAGATAAATGGTTGTTAAAATTGTATACATTAGTGCAATTTGCAATGTTACAAATATTTTAAAAGAGCGGTTGACCAAATTGTGCTGCCAAGAATCTTTTATCTTCATTCCCATAAGCCTTTCTTTCCATCCCCAGATTAAACTGCTGCGCTCCTCAAAGAAACAGAATAAACAATAGAAAACATTATTCATACTATTCCTTGGAAAACAAGGACACTAAAAAAGCCTCCAAATATATGCCCCAATTCATTGTTTCAGTTAAAATAACATGCAAAAATAAAAGCGTAAATCTGTTTAGGAAGTTAGAGTGGAGATACAGTATGTAACTTTACATTTATGTTTATTTCAAAATATTTGTTATGTAAAATAGAAACTTTTTTCATTGTCACTCAACAAATATAAACAGATATCCAACAAATAGACGTCAATTCCCAAATGCTTCTACCTAAATGAGGTACGTGTGTGTCTCTTCCATACAAATAACATGATGTACAGCCCTTTGCATGCCCCTGAAATCCATGGGATTGCTCCCACAGAGGAGGACAGGACTGCATTCTGATTCCTTTTAGGTGCTATATCTAATTTTTCTAAAGTATTTGTGAACATCTTGCGGCTACTCCATGACGACATGATGGCAACAATCCTGAATAACAATGGCTCTCAAAGTGATCCATTTAAAGTGGAATCCGGCGTTAAACAGGGATGTGTTATTGCTCCAACCTTATTCGCTATCTTCATCGCTATGATTATACACCTTGTTGAAGAGAAACTTCCTACTGATGTAGAAATTATATATCGAACAGATGGAAAGCTTTTTAATCTTAGTAGGCTGAAAGCAAAAAAAATGGTAATTACAACTTCTGTTATAGAACTTCAATATGCTGATGATAACGTAGTCTGTGCACACTCCGAGGAAGATCTTCAAACTATCCTAAACATCTTTGCAGAAGCATATGAAAAGCTCGGCCTCTCGATTAACATTAAAAAAACCAAAGTGCTTTACCAGCAAGTTCGAACCAATCCCTCTGCAGCGCCATCAATCCAGCTTAAAGGTGTGTCACTAGAAAATGTCGAACACTTTTCTTATCTCGGCAGCCATCTATCTACAAAAGCGGACATCGACCCTGAAATTCAGCATCGCCTGAGCTCTGCAAGTGTAGCTTTCTCCCGAATGAAGCGTAGAGTGTTTGAGGATCGGGACATTCGCAGGGAGACCAAAATGCTTGTTTACAAAGCCATTGTACTACCAACCCTTCTGTACGCCTGTGAAACATGGACCCTCTACAAACGCCACCTCCAACTTCTTGAAAGATTCCATCAACGTTGCCTCCGAAAAATTCTGCAAATTACTTGGGAAGATAGGCGGACTAATGTTAGCGTATTAGAAGAAGCGAAAACCACCAGCTCTGAAACAATGATCATCCAACATCAACTTCGCTGGACCGGCCATGTTGTTTGAATGCCTGACCATCGTCTTCCAAAGCAGCTACAGTACTTTACTCCCAACTTAAGAATGGAAAACGGAATATTGGTGGACAGCAAAAGAGATTCAAAGACACTCTCAAAGCTAATTAAAAAAAATGTAATATCAGCATTGAGAACTGGGAAGCCCTAACTCATGAGCGTTTCAATTGGAGGTCAGCCTTTATTAATGGCGCTATGGACTTTGAAGAAGCACGAGTACAGGGCAAAAGGGAGAAAAGAGCTAAAAGGAAGGCACGTCAGGCAAACCCTCATCATGACCGTCTCCCACCCGGAAACCTATGTCCTCATTGTGGGAGGTTGTGCGGATCCAGAATTGGCCTTTATAGCCACTTACGGATCCACTGTTAAAATTTTACCTTTGGAAGACAATCTTACTCGGCTACGAGTGATCGCCAATGATGATGATGATGACTATTCAACATTTTCATGAGGTTTTCTGGTTACGTTATCCACCTTTATCCACCCTCATCGCTAAAAAGCCCTTGAAACTCAACTTCAACAGCATAAGAGATCTAGTTATAAGGCTGATAGATTTATACAAACTGCTTAGCGACTAAACATCTAAAATTGAGCCATTTAGCATATAATCTAAGATTTAAATGTTAACCCAAGAAGTTGCATCCTTTGGTTCTTGTCTCTACATGTGTATCATCTAATACAGAGCTTTCCAAACTGTGTCGGGACACGTTAGTATGTCGGCTGCAGTGTCTGGGTGTGTCACGGCTGCTGCTGCCTCTGAGCCCTGCCAGGATTCCATGCAGGTCCTGATGCCTGCCTTGTGCCTTGCTGCCTCCAAACCTGCTGTGATTCTGCGCAGGTCCTAGTGCCTGCCTTTTGCCCTGCTGTAAGAGTGTGTCGCGAAATGATGCCCTGCTGTAAGAGTGTGTCGCGAAATGATGCATGTCTAAAAATTGTGTCACCAACATGAAAAGTTTGGAAAGCTCTGATCTAATACTTTTTTGTATTACCAAGCCTATTCTCAAGCAACATTTCCTTTCTTCTGTGAAGATCAGTGGCTTATCGGAATGAACACTACATTCTGTCAAAGTGAAATTCTGGCACATGCAAAGCTATTTGCTCACGATCTGATTTGCCTGTTAACCTTTCAGCTGCACAGACCATTGCAGCTGGTCCAATATTTGATTGCCCATTCATCATTTAAGATTGGGGAAAGGATTCCTGTCTCACCGAAATCTTATAGGAAAGGTCACTGAAGAAAAAGCATCAGCTATGATGATTCATAGCTTCTTATAACATTACTTTCTTACTTAGGAAGGTTATAGCAAGGCTGCCAAAGTAGAATGTAGTGGGGAAAGGAGAGTGACCAGAACACTGTGGACCTGAATGTTATTTGGCTTGCCATAATAAAGTTGATATATTTTCATTTAAATAACAATATCAACAAGGAACAACGAAGTCATTTAGGGATCAGTGAAGGCTTAAGAGGCTGCAGCGACACTGGATACCTGTTTCAATTTCATGGTTCATTCCAGCTATATTCCTGCATAGGAATATAGAATCTACAATTATTTATGCTCTGATGAGCTCCTAGTTAGAGCATTGTAATGTACCCTATGGCATTACACCCAGGCCACTGCAAAAATTTTCCCTCTCTCTCTAGGAACTCAAATGGCACTCCTGAGGTCTCACAAGAAAATCAAGACCATGGCTGAAATAGATAAATTGCTTCCTTTTTTTTTTGCAGATGCTAAGACTACAGCTCTGTATATATGTGTATCTCAAAGGGTGGTTCCTTTTAACCACCCTTTCATTGTAATAGACCATTTGCAGCCCATTTCTCAGGCCAGGCTGTTGATGGCACATGTTTCCTGCCTTGCCAGTTTTAGTTCTCACATCTCACATAACAAACCAACCCATAAATTAAGCAATATTCACATACTGTGGAGTCCTTGATGCTCTCTGAGCCTTGTTGTTTTCTTGCAGATGTTTCATTACCAGACTAGGCAACATCTTCAGTGTGAAAAGGGAGTGGGACTTGCTCTCTGTTTATATACCATGGCTTGTCCTGCTTGTGTTGGTGGAGGTGTTGTTCTCTCCTTAGGAGTTCCTTGATTGGGCTGTTGTTTGCTGCTTGGTTGATATTCACATAATAAGCATATTATGTGATATAATAAGCATATTATTATATTCACATAACAAGCATAGTCTATGTGGTGCGTTATGCTTGGGGTACTGGGCAAGCCATAAAACTGGATTGAGCAAACCGTGATTATGTTCACTGTGGTGTGTTGTGCAAACACAGCATGCATAGACCTGTTCTTGAAGGTGATATGGAGGCTGTAGCTTGTGCAAAATCAACTGCCCAGAGTTATTGGGAATCAGGTGGCATATAATTATTAAAATATTAATTTCATAAATAATAATAACAATAATAATCCTCAAGGTGTTCAAAGGCTTGGAGATGAAGACCACATAACACCACACAAGTGTTGTCTATTTGTCATCAACCCCAATTCAGATCTTTAATATTTAAGACCCTAAATGACTGTTTCTCCCTGTATCATATTCTACTTATGCTGGTCTTTCACTGTAATAAAGATTTGATTTGATTATCATACTCTACTGCCAGAGGCTTGAGATCCAGAGTCTCACAGAGATCACAAAGTCTAAAACTTGAAATAGAGAGTTTCAGTGATGATACTTCAACTCTAAAATACATTCTCAATTAAAGTTAAACTTATGCCTATTTGGCTCCATTTTTGGTGAGCTGAAAGCAATTTCTTTTTTGTAGGGACTTTTCTCCAATCATGAGGCTATTGATCAAAGCAGAATGAGTTAGGGATATTGCACTAAATCTGTCCTGATTATTGCATATTTTATTGGTTGTTAGTTATTGTTGATACAGTATATGCTCTAAATTCCCAGGGATACTTTTACAATGAAAAGCAAGATAAGAAATTCTGAAAATAAGATTATCTATTTTGAAGATATTGTTTTGGAGGTCTTTAAAAATCCTCTTTCCTTTTACCACTTTATTCCTCGTTTGTAACCTAGGTCATTAAACAAACAATGTTCTACCACAGTTGTTCATAGAATCTCACTTTTTTAATTTCCTCTATCATGAGAACTGCCATTTTACTCCTCCTGCTGCCTCCTGTTCTGTCACCATTATTATACTATAAAGAAGCTACTTGTGACTTTTTTCGAGTTTACAATGATATAAAATAAATAAAAGGAAATCAAAATAAAAGGATATCGGGGGGGGGGGGAAGAGTTCAATCTTATATATCTAATAAAACTTTAAGGTCACTGCAGCCCATACCAGAGCAGTATTAATTGTTTGAAAGGGTGCATTGGGACACTTAACCAAGCAGCTCACTTTGAACCATTACAACAGCCGCATTTCTTTTCTAGCTTGTGTGACTGGTTCAGAAGCTGCTTCCAGCTGTTTCCACATGTATTTATATGCATAGCCACTTTGCTTTGCATTTTTCCCAGCAAAGATTTAGTATTATTTACAGACAAACTGGGCTGATATGTTTTTGAGAGACCAACCCATTCTCCTCGGTGTTGCATGCCTTTATGATAAAGGGTTTATTTCTTCAGTGCATTTATATCCATTTTAACTCTGGGAGCTCAAAGCAGTGAACGTGGTTGTTTCAGTACATTTTATTCTTATAACATGCAAGAATGGAATCTTATTTCCTCCCGTGAAACACGCCAATGTTGTATCATCAAAATTAGGCCACAAAATGTCCACGTTTTAATGGCATAATTGTTGTTACAAAAGCTTTCATGAGATGATAGCAGCTCACTGCCGAACTTTAACACACCCTCCCCAAAATGGACTGCAATCATGTTATTGAAATTCCCAAAAATGAGAAAGTGGAAAGTACTCACTACAATATCAATCATCTTTTTTTTTAACTATAACATTTGGCCATGCAAACCCCAATATAAGACTGGAAACAGTGGAATTACTTGCGGAACTGCCTCCCCCTGAGGATATCTGCCCGTCCCACCAGGTCAGATGAGGTGGGTCCACTTCAGGACCTTCCCCTTAAATGTTTCCACCTACCAGGACCTAGGAAGCATGCCTTCTCTGTGGTGGCCCCTACCCTGTGGAAAACCTTTCGCCCAGAGATCCGGCAGGCCCCCACCCTCCTAGCCTCCCAGAAAGCCTTGAAGAGCTGGCTCTTCCTGCAAGTGTTGGGGTAGAGTGAGGCTGGAGCTCAGCAAGATATATGGATCTGTGAGAGAGTGCTGCTCGGGGCGTCATGAGAGATTTTTTAAAGCTTTTTTTTTTTTTTAGTTTTTATCCTGATTATTGGGGGGCTACTGTTTTGTAAGCTGCCCAGGATTGTGGTTGCAATATGAGCTGCTCTAGAATTCTTTTAAAAATAAGTAAATAAATTCTCACACATAGAGAAAATCAGACAAATCTACCCACTTCAGTGATATTGCTGCATCCCTGCATTCTTCAGGCCAAAACAAGTTGCCCACTTCTGGCCCACAACAACTCAATGAAGCATTTGAGGCTGAGAGAAAATAAATGCTTCAATGGCTGATTGGGGATTTGATGCCCCTGCTTCACACTTTATTTTTCCCCTTTATCATATTGTACTTCCTTTTTGATTTGTGATTATTGTGATAGAACTAGAAAACATCCTATGGGAAGTGATTTGGCAGCACAGTAAAATCATAAATACTATGTAGCATTCCTTTATTAGTTTCCAAAAACTTGGTTAAGATATGATAAAAAGAAAAAATACCTTGTTCCATTTGCCTATTTCATATAAATTTAGGCCAAAACAATTTAAAAATAATGAACAAATAAATAAATAAACAAATGACCCAGAATAGTAATTGTTACCAGCAACAATACTGTGATTATTGCTTTAATTCCAAAACCTAATTATTTATTTATCTTCCTCATGCAGCATGCCATCTTATTATAATCTTAGACTTTAAACAAAGTATTAAAAATAGAAACTAATGGACTAAAGTATGTAAAAACATTACATTTCTATAATATTCTAGGAAATAACACAGAAGAAACCAAACAGAATTAGATCTTTTAAAATCTTTCTAGGCCCACTTGACACCATATATATACCTAACACTGTCCCCAAGCTATATGTTTTTCTTCCTCTGTAACATTTCATTTGGAATCACCTTTAAAATACTCTCACTATTCAGCAGGGATGGCCTATTACATATTTTTCTTAGAGCTACAATTAATATTTCTCCCTGTAGAAATTCTCCAGTGGGGATTCCTGCAGCACATGATCAAAAGCTTTCGAATATTCTTGTAAGCATTTTTCTAGCTGTATACCTGACCACCAACAATCTAAGGCTTCTCTGACCTCAGTTGCAATGTGTGCTCTTCAACACTGCACAAAGTCTGCAGCAGTAAGTTCTTGCAATTTCCTTTTTAAAAGTCTCACCTCACTTCTGTGATTTACACAAAACAGTGAGATATCAGACTGAAAGCTCTCCAGGTATTCCCAGGTGTGACATCTGAAAATATAATGAAAAGAACCATGGCACATTTTTAAGCTAAGAGAAGTAGTGTATATAATGATATAGGAATGGCCATAGTAAATCACAGGCTTGGTACTGGAGGCCAAGGTCTGGAATATAAGAAGCAGTACTGTGAAAAAGCTTTAACATCTGAAATTGTTGCACCAGATGGACCTATTTGAACTCAGTATAAAGTTGCTCCTTATGCTTATATATATTTGCTGGATGATACTATAAAGTATATGTGCTGAGTAGTGAACATGGAAAGAAAAACGGTTTTTACAAGAACCTAATATTAATTCACACATAACTAGGCTGACCATATTTCCTTGAGACAAAAACGGGACATTGGGATGGCAAAACGGGACGGGGTCTTATGTAATATTCCGTATTCATGAAAAAAACAGGGGTCCCCACCACCCAGTCCGCGTGATTGGCTCCTGCCTGCAAACCCCACCCCCTGGTCCACGCGATTGGCTCCCACCTGCAAACCCCGCCCCCCAAAACACGCAATTGGCTCCCGCCTGCAAACCCCGCCCCGGTCCCTCCTTTGCCGTGCGCTGATAGGTGGGACGGCTTCCTCTTCTGAGCTGCCTCCAATCGGCAGCTCCAGCTCGGATCCTCCTTCCGTGCCATTCCCGCCAGGTTTAAAAAACAGGACAAAATTGAGATGTTTATCAAAACGATGGGACGGTTGAAAAATGCTAAAAGAAAGGACTGTCCCATTCAAAACAGGACATATGGTCAGCCTACACATTACACCAAGCTGCAGTGTTGCTTGTTTGGTTTTGTCAAATCCACACTTTCTGGCTTATAAACCTTGGGCAATGGCTAAACAAAGTTTAAATAAAACCATGGTTTGCTGTATGGATTTAGTCAATGTCTAGATACTGAAATTGAAGCTCAAATACTTTGGCCACCTAATGCGAAGAGAGGACTCACTGGAAAAGACCCTGATGCTGGGAAAGACTGAAGGCAAAAGGAGAAGGGGACGGCAGAGGATGAGATGGCTAGATAGCATCACCGATGTAATGAACATGAATTTGAGTAAACTCCGGGAGACAATGGAGGACAGAAAGGCCTGGCATGCTGTGGTCCATGAGGTCACGAAGAGTCGGACACGACTCTTCAAGCTTGTTGTTGTTGTTCAGTCGTTTAGTCGTGTCCTACTCTTCGTGACCTCATGGACCACAGCACGCCAGGCCTTTCTGTCCTCCACTGTCTCCCGGAGTTTACTCAAATTCATGTTCATTACATCAGTGATGCTATCTAACCATCTCATCCTCTGCCGTCCCAGTAAGTGATTCACAGTAAGTGTGAAAATATGTGTTATATCCTTTGATTCCAGTGAATTATTGAGACTGGTCCCTGTAAGAAATGAAAGAAACTCCTCTTATTTTTTATTATTATAAAGGGAGGAGGAATATAATTCCCCTACCCTACCCTCCTGTAAGTATGGACTTAATTTCAACAAACCAAAACATAAATGTTTAAAACAGAGCTTTCCAAACTTTTCATGTTGGTGACACACTTTTTAGACATGCATCATTTCGCGACACACTCTTACAGCAGGGCATCATTTCGCGACACACTCTTACAGCAGGGCACAAGGCAGGCACTAGGACCTGCGCAGAATCACAGCAGGTTTGGAGGCAGCAAGGCACAAGGCAGGCACTAGGACCTGCGTGGAATCACAGCAGGTTTGGAGGCAGCAAGGCACAAGGCAGGCACTAGGACCTGTGTGGAATCACAGCAGGTTTGGAGGCAGCAAGGCACAAGGCAAGCACCAGGACCTGCATGGAATCCTGGCATGGCTTAGAGGCAGCAGCAGCCGCGACACACCCAAACACTGCAGCCGACACACTAACGTGTCCCGACACACAGTTTGGAAAGCTCTGGTTTAAAATATGTAAAATAAAACATGGCAAACAAAGTATTAATTGGTCAGTTGAGTGGGTATCTTTAAAGTAGATCTCTAAGAGACAGTATTTATTTTTATTTACTTATTTTATTTCTCACATTTCTATACTGCCAGAATCCAAAGACTAATTGCATTTCAATTAGACAATCATCTGGTGAATTGCCATTTTATGAATCAATTTTAAATATAATCTGACATTTTGAAATATTACATAAGAAGGAAAAAAGAAGAGATACGTTGGCAAAATAAAAGATTCCATTTGCAAATGGCATGAACAGAAAGATGTTCAGTGTCATAGGAGGACAGAAATATCCTTGTATTTATACTGTTTCTGTGTATGTGTGGTACAGAGCAGTTTCACATTCCTACTGGTTCCCAGTAAGTGCACTGATACTGACCCAACCTCTCCCAGAGAGCTACACTGAGCAAGGGTACCACTATTTTAATCCTCAACATAATATCATTGAACATTGTTCTAGAACAGAGCTTTCCAAACTGTGTGTCAGGACACATTAGTGTGTTGGCTGCAGTGTCTGGGTGTGTTGCAGCTGCTGCTGCCTCTGAGCCCTGCCAGGATTCCACGCAGGTCCTAGTGCCTGCCTTGTGCCCTGCTGCCTCCAAACCTGCCCTGCCAGGATTGCACGCAGGTCCTAGTGCCTGCCTTGTGCCTTGCTGCCTCCAAACCTGCTGTGATTCCGCACAGGTCCTAGTGCCTGCCTTGTGCCCTGCTGTAAGAGTGTGTCGTGAAATGATGCATGTCTAAAAAGTGTGTCACCAACATGAAAAGTTTGGAAAGCTCTGTTCTAGAAAATTAAAATAGCAATGTTTAGCTGCCTAACACTGATCAAGTCAGTAATGTTGTTTGCTGTGTCCACCACATACCATAATAGATATTCATGCTTCACTATGTAGGATTTCTAGACTTCAAACCAACTTTGTTTCTTTCTACTTGATAAACTATAGTTGATATCAAACCCATCACTGGCTACATTTGTGATAAATTTTGACAATTCCATTGTAATATTTTTCACAATCTTAATCCTATTTTCATGGAAATATCACAAATTGTGCTCAAAAAGTATCCTCAAATATAACTATATTTAAGCATGTGGTTTAGCTCTGTATACAAGAGTTTTAGGCTTGCTGCAGTTACAGGACATTGCATTTTGAAGAGCTGCAAACTCTGATGAATATAGCTTGCATAACACATTGGATATAAGTGATGGGCACTATCTCGCCCTTTAAACAGAAAGGCTGAGGGACAGCATAGAAAGGGAATGAAAACTGATAAAATATCTTTTTGATCAATGTTTGAAGGAAGTCAGCCAGCCTTTTTCTACATAGGCTATGAAGAGTGTCTCCAACAATACAAGCCCTCTTTGTGAAATCCAGTATGATAATTGGACTTCAAGAACACAGCTCTAAAAAGAAACTTGAGCTCAAACCATATGCTATAACAGGGCTTTCCAAAGTTTTCCCGCGTCGACGCACCAACCGCCATTGGTGTGTCGCCGCGGGAAAACCCGGAAGTGCCGCCATTGCGGCAGCACGCAAAAACCTGGAAGCGCTGCTGCCACTTTCAGGTTTTTGCGCACCGCTGTTGGTGTGTCGCTGCAGGAAAACCCGGAAGCGCTGATGATGATCAGCGCTTCCGGGTTGTGTGGCGACATACCAGACTGTGTGTGGCGACACACTTTTGTGTCACGACACACAGTTTGGAAAGCTCTGTGCTATAATTATCTGGAATGGGGTGGGAGATGTGTATGGTCTTGACTATAACTCCCAACACTCCTTATCCCCAGTCATTCTGGTTGGGACTGATAGGAGCTGCAGTTCAGCAACATCTAGACGGCCACAAGTTCCCTATCGCTTACTGAAAACAGAGATTTAAGCTCCAGTCTTTTCCTAAGCATCTTCATTACCAACCTAGGACTTGCTCTATTATTTTTCTGACTTGAGTTCCTTATGTTGCATGGGAAGCCTTTCCTGAGGTTTCTCTAGATACAGGTTTGAGATTGTAGAGATAACCCATGCTTTATAATTGCCACAATGCTAAATATTTTTTTTTAAATCCCAATGCATATGATACCTCTGGAAAAAAAAATGTAAAAATCACCTTTACTCTGTTTTGGAATTACATTAATATTCCAGGTATGCTTATTATTAAAGGTATGAAGTTTGCATTATGAAACATAGAGATATACTGTAGATCTATCACATATGAGATTTTTCATAGATAGCTTGGTTTACCCACAAGTTACCAGTTATGCAGACTTTACTGTAGAATGCTATTAGGTATCTACCCTGCCTGGAAGGCACAAAGAAAGTATATGAAAGCAAACAAGTAAGCCAATGAGCAGTGATGAACTATTAGATGCGTATTTGTGAGAAGCATATAATATTAAAGCCAAAAGAACTTCTGGATGTGGCTTGAATGAGTGGTTTTCTCTGTGGTATTTAGCTTCACTCTGATCTCTTCACCCAGCATGTCAGGTAAAGACAGAGCAGGTACATTCATACAATATGCTATGATTGCTTAGAGTTAATCTTGGTTAGCTTTGCTATTTTACTCTTTTGTTGTTGTTGTTTTTTGTTAGTTTATATATTTTATGTATTCTGTAAACCCAGAAAATGAATTAACTACATTAAGTTACTCCACTTTTATTTAGACAGCAATATCACAACATTTTTAAAAAGGAATAACTGCTTACTTATTATGTCAGAGACTAATTTTGTTGACCTTTTTCCAGTCTTGCATAGGACAGATACATAAAATTTAGAAAATAACTCATAAAATCTAGATTTTGTCTTCTCAATATTGGAAAGATTTTTTTTTTAGCCCTAGGTGTGAAATCTCATTTGTCCAATTATTATGAAAAGCTTCTCAGAAATATCAGCTTCATCTTCCCTACTCAACTGCCATACAGCAAATGTCAGTGATTCCATCTACCTGTTGCCATCTATAACTATTGCAATTTTATAATACTCATGTACATTTTTACCACCTTAGGTCTGGAAAACAAACTTAAGTGATAAACATCAAGATATAATTAAGAGTGCAACCCTCTGCAAGTCAAATCAGAAAGAAATATTGCTGAGTAGCTTTTGTGTGTCTGAGTTAGTGTTGACTCCTGGCCACTGCCTGAATGAGTCCCTGCAATTTTCTTGGTAAGATTGTTGGAGGTGGTTTGCCTTCTTCATAGGGCTGAGAAAGAGGGACTGGCCCAAGGTCATCCAGCTAGCTTTGTGCCTTAGGTGGAATGATCTCCTGGTTTCTAGCCCGATGCCTTAGCCACCACACCAAACTGATTTTCTCTCAATGGAGCTTATTTTCAGGTAAATACATGTACAGTTAGAGCTATTTAGTCCATACTTGTATATATCCATGAAACTACAGTCTAACACAGCAGTATTCCAGCATCCAGTTTGGTTTGTTTTAGTTCTTATCACAACACACACAAAGCACAGCATTTATTTTTACTATTGCATTGTTATAATAACAACTTTAAGTATAGGGTAAGCTACATGTATGGCATAGCAAACTACATACAATTCCATGGACAAACAAAGGGCTGTAGGAAAATACTACGTTTCACTGAGAATTTACAGTGGACATTTTGGATACTGAAAGCGTGTGCTATTATCAGTCATCAATAAGAATATTTTTAGAACATGCAGAATGCATCATTATAATTCTTTTATAAAGAAAACAAAACATGCAGTATGAAAGACCATAAAGCCCTCTTAATTAAAGGCAGTGGTTACGAAGCTTATATTTTGCAGTTTCACTAGCTGGTGCTTTCTTTTGACACTGTGGAAAATTACACTTCCATAAATAATCTCTAATTCTTAACCACTAGAAACAATTGCTTTCTGATTTTGTATTGCGCAGAAGGAGAACAGGTCCCACAAAATGAAGATGTTGAGGTTCTAATTTCAGGACTTTGTACAAATGCAGCAAAGTACCAAAAGCAGCTTATGCTCTTCCTATTGGATGGCCTTGATAAAAACAGAACGGGTTGCCAAAACAGATCTGCCAGACCACAACCCAGATTCTGTCCAGCGTGACAAATACACAGTTTTAATTGTCTGCCTGGGACTATGCTCATTGTTGTAATACTGAAGTTTAAAGTCAGAGACAGAAATATTAGAAGATTTGGAAGGAGCGAATGAAGTAACTAACTCTGTACATGGCATTGAATTATTGAGGTTGGTGAAAATTCAAGACTGCAGCTACTGCCAAAAGCATTTTCTAAGCTGTGTATGAGCAATAAAATTAGAATTTAGTTTCAGCATAAAAATAATTTCACATGAATTATTCATGCAGTCACTGGAGACTACAGCCAAGCCAGGGCTCCTCAGTGTGCGCCTCCTTGTGGGGCAGATTTAACACAGAGAAAAAAGAGGTGAAAATAAGGATGAAACTATAGTGAGGCTTCAACGTTTCCCCTTTGCTTCAAAAAGGAAAGGAAAGAATTTACCGCACATTCTTTCTCCTGCTTAATCTGGACCCCATAGAGGTGGCCAAGTGAGTGGAGGTGGCCCTTTCCAGCCACCGTTCTCCTGATTATTAAGTTGGGCTCAGAGAAGAATTTGAAGGGACACCACATATGAAAGGAAAACCCAATAGAAGAGGCATGATGATTAATATTAATATGCCATTAAGTGAGACAAAAAAACTATTTCAGCCACTGCCTTTATCTGCTACTTGAGTGCTTTCAGAAGCAGCTCTAGCCATGGTGGCAAGCCAGATGGAGCAGCAGATGGGACCTTCATTTGACCCAATGCAGCTGTTACGTTTCTTAAACCTTAAACTTCACACCTCATCTTCTTCTGTCCTATGAAGTGAAACCAGGAGGGAAATTCTGCTCTTTGCCAAAAAGCAGCTAGGCAAACTTTACTCCACACTGCTCCACTGCTGCATTATGTTGTAGAGCACCCTCTTGGTAAAGATGTCATATATTCCTAAAAAGTTCCGGAGTTAAGTATGAGTCTTAGGAGGCAAGAGATGTGCTTTGTGAATTTTTATCTTGTGAATGTTATTTCTAGAGAACTGTACTTCTGAAAAAAATATTTAATTTTCATGAAATCCGTACTCAATGCTGAATTCCTAAGGGTGACGAAAATTATCACCATATCAATACAACTGGCCATGTGCTCATCCAATCGGGAGTAATTCAAGCTAAGGTCAAGCACTTCTGGAGAATAAACTTTCTGCTTCTGCTCTCCCCCCACCTCCTATCATCATTTCAAGACGTTAGGCGGGGAGGGGATAAAGCTTTTACTGCTAGTTCTATATATTGTTTTATGGTAATTTTTTGTATAGATTTTAACTTCTGCTATTTTGTAAACCTCCCAGAGTCCCCTATTTGTGGAGATGGGTGGGGATAAATTAAATAAATAAATAAAATAAAATAAATAAAATATGTAGTCTTCCAAGATCAGCAAATTTAGCATTCGCCCACCTACCATGTATGGGCACCTCTGCCATGACAGTTGAAATGTGTATATTCTGCAATATATACATATACATATACATACATACTGTGTGTATGTATGTGTGTATATATATACACACACATACATATGCACACACACAAACTGCCATGAGTTGAAAACAAAGTGAACTGCACAAATAATATACAAGTACCAAGTAAATAAATTCTCACACTTTCTTTACCCATAGCCCTTTACGTTGTTTTCCAGATATGAGAAAAATGAAATGGGGAAAACCTAATATGAAAACTGAAAGAAAAAAGAAGCCAACTTGAACATAGCAAGCAAGATACAACATGTGGAGGCAGTGATGGGATGTTTCAATGTGGCAAGAAAAATAGTGAACAAAAATGAAATCTGAAACCTAAAATGTAGCAATTACATTAAACCTAATCTTTAACTAAAAATCTCAGGGTAGTGTAATGATTCCATGGCATCTTAATCCTCACCAGAACTTTGTGGATACATATACAGGTTGCCCTAAGCCAGGCTCAATGTAAATCATGGGTAAGACCTAACCACAGATGCAACAGACATTTCACTATGAACAGCCATGGCTAGCTGGACATCATTCCTGTTGGCCAGTATCCAGTCATTTCTTTACTCCATGTCTGGAAAAAAAATCTGAAACCTCAGCTGGAGCCTCTGCCAGTCCCCCTCAGGTAAAAGTAGGGTTGGAAACATTAGAGATACTGCAGCTAGAGGAATTCTCTACTGCAGCCTTTCCAGTCTCCTGGCTCAATATCTGTATGTCAGAACCGTAAGTTAACACCCTTCCCCACATATAACCAAGTCTGGATGATACCCAACTCTACAGTACTGGAAGTAGTTCACCTACGCCACAGTTTAATGTACTGCCATGGCTTGGGCATCATGCTGAGCCTAACTACCATATGATGCAGCTTGTTTTGTGAAACAAGTCTGAATGTTGGTTCAGTTAGTATATGGCTGAGATGGAATTTGAATCTGTACCTCTCTCTAGTCTGAACAAAACATTACAGACCTCAATGCACTATTCCAGCTCTTTTGTAAAGTTATAAAGGCCAGGCTCCTATGTATATTTCTGAATGGTTCAAAAATATGGGTTTTTTTCTCACCATGGAGAGAGCAGCATGTAAGAGATTATCTGCACGTTAACCATTTCCAAGCAGAGTAAAAACCAGGAAAACTACCATTTCTAGTCTGTAGCTTGAATCATGTCAACTGGATTTCTATTTTCTCAGTGGAAACGTTTCGCTCCTTATCCAAGAAGCTCCTTGGATAAGGAGCGAAACGTTTCCACTGAGAAAATAGAAATCCAGTTGACATGATTCAAGCTACAGACAATTCCACCTGGATGACTGAGAACCTTCATATACAATTTCTAGTGCTTTTAAGGCTACATTTTTCATATCTTCCATTACAATCTGAAAGATATTGGCTAGAATTTATCAAAAACTTAGATAAAACTGTGTATCAGCCATTACCTATTGGGAAAGTTTGGGACAAATCTGTTTTTCTTTTCCACTCACAGTAAGTAAATTGACAGAAGGCAACTGTAAATATAAATAAGGATTCTACGTAATATTGAATGATATCTAAATGCCAAGATAATTTGTTCGCTCCTAAATACAGAGTAAAAAAGTTGGGTGACACAGTCCTTGCCTATTTTACTGCATTACAACAAAACAGTGAAACTGTGTCTTGTTCAGAGGCTGCCAATACAATTCCTATCCCTGTCCCCAGCATTTAGCCCTTTCACTGCACCATGAAGTGAAGCTAACCTCTTCTGCACTTATTTCACCATTTTCAAAGCAAATCATAATGCCTTGCCATTGTTTAAGAAGCTACTCAGAATGGGATTGTATCTCTTCCTACAGTTGGGTTTCATACTGCTTACTATTTTTTCCCAAAATAATAAACCTGGGAGAAGATTTGCAGAGTATCTGTAAAGGAAATAGCCGAATTTTTCTGTTCAATTTTCTTGGGGGGACCGAGAGTGTTGAATTTCAGGCAAATATAAATTTCAGGCAAATATAACCAGTCCCCTCATTTAACACGGCTGGGTGACCTTGGGCCAGTCACTCCCTCTCAGCCCAACTCACCTCACAGGGTGGTTGTTGTGGGGAAAATAGGAGGAGGAAGGAGTATTAGGTATGTTAGCCGCCTTGAGTTATTTGTAAAAATAATAAAGGCGGGATAGAAAATAAATAGATAAAAATATAGCTATGATATCTTGCAAGTAGTACATTACCAATTTTCAGATCTTATTTTCCTGCAGCATAAATAATGTCTATATTCCTGCCATGACATTAATTAAGAACGCAATTCTACACAAGCCTACTCAACAATAATGACTCTAAGATAAGACTGCCCGGAGTTGATTCAATTGTCACAATCTTGATATGACAGACTGTATACCTGCAGGCTACTTCCTTGTCCTTCTGCTTCTCTTCTCCTCGGTGCACCTGACTTCAGCAAATATCCTGATTTCCCTAAACCACAATGCGTAACCAGATCTGATCTTGATTTGAAGTAAAAGCAAAAACCATAGTTCTCAGAGATGTAAGTGATATCTTTGTTGAAGCCATACAAAGTTAAAGGAGAGGAGTGTGGAGAAAGCATACATAATTACTACATGGAATGATCAGTTATTGGATTAAGACTGTGAGATCAATTGGACCAGAAAAATGCAGAATGGTTAAACCAGTAGTATAAAAATAATATTTTTAAAATATTTTCTGTAATTCTGGAGCCTATTTATTTGTATTTATTTATATCTGAATTATTCTAGGTTAACCCACTGTCATTTTAAGTTATTTTAGTCATAATGGATGTGATTTTTATTTTACAAATATGACTAATTTTTTCAACTGTCCAATAAAAAAAAACAATATTCCATCAGTCTTTTTTTGTTGTTTTTGGTTTTGTTTTGTTCTGGAACAATAGCAGATGTGAAATGGTTAATTATACCATCACTGTTTTGATATAATTTAATAATATTAAGAATTATATTTTATAATAATTATAATGACTAACAATGCAGTGAATAGCATTGTCTACTTTATGACAAACTCTAACCACACTGTTGTTAATATGTACAATAATAGTTCAGATATTTCAGATGTTCAAAACACATCATGAACATTATTTCAATACATACTACAGAGGAGTAGAGAAGATAAAATACATTTTCCAGGTAAAAAGTCAAGAGAGAGGGAATATGGCTTGCTAAGGCCACCTAGTGCTTTTACATCAGAACTGGGACCAAATTGGGATTTTTTTTTCTCTCCTACACATTCATAGATAGCATGCTACACCAACTGAAATGTTCACACAGCATACAACCTGTATCTCTCATCAATCTGCTATTAATGCATCAAGGATGCCAATCCTCCACTTTTAACCTATTGAAACTTGTATCTGATACCTATATAGTTGACACCAATCTCAAAGAAAGCCTGGTAATCTGTACACACACACACACCCCTCTAGAAGCAAGTCCTATTGAGCTTAGTAATATTTCAGATTTAGCAAGTATAGAACTTGACTGCAACTTAATTACTACGCTGTGTTCTAAAGAATAGAATGTTTTACTATAACTTCAAAATATGCTGCATTCAGTCCGGTAACATTAAACCTTAATTTTCAGACAATCTAGAATTGCAGTTCAATCTAATATATCTTTGCTCAGAGGGAGTCCCCCTGATTTCTTTGGGGATTTACTACTACATAAACATATATGGTTTTGCAGTCAAATCGCCCAAATATTGCATACATTTGGTCAGAAGGAAGTTCTGTTGAGTACAATGAGATACACACTTAAAAAGTGCAGGATTGCAGCCTTAGTTTTCGAAAGTTTCTCCTGGGATTTCTGCCTCCCCACACAAACAAGGATTTAAAAAAAAAGTGTACAGTAACTAGTCATTTTCAGGCAGGCAAGAGATTTTCAGTGTCTTGGCAAAGATTCCACAATAATTCACATGGCTGTCTATTCCTGAAGCATAAGACAAGTTCATTGCCTGAGAAGGCATTCCTTTCCAGTTAAATATAAAGGCATAGATTATGCAACTTTGACTGGAAGGTACCACTCTAGGATTAATTACTTAAGGCGAGATGCAGGCAAAGGCATTTATATGCAATCATTTCTATTGCTGTACAATTTCCCAATATTCATAACTATCGAACCTTCAGGTTATACTGCAGCGTAATGAGCCTTATATCAAGGTTGGAATGTACTTCCAAGGTCATATCTCCAATAATGTCCCATCAGACTCTGAAATCTTTATACTCCTGCCTAGACAAAAGAGCTTTTTGGAATTAGAAAGGTAAGGAAAAATTAAATGAAAAAGGGAGAAAATATTTTCTCAGCTTTTCAGACAGAACATATGGAAATAGTGATAAGGATTATTTCAAATAAATTCTCACGTCTATCACTGGAAAATGTCACAACATATAAGATCTTCAAAAACGTTTTGCAAATGCATGGGAAGGGAAGGAGGATGGAAATTAAATTTCTGAACATTTTCTGGAAAAAAGTTAATTCGGAGACTAATACACTTCTAAAGGTGTTTTCTTGGAAGAACTCTAAAGAGCACAGTGTTTTCTCCTATGTTATCCTTGTAAGTAGAGGGAATAAAATTGCCCTCAAATGCTGCACCAATGTACATGCATGGCTTCTTTCAATAGATACATAATTTAAAGAAGATGTCAACCACCTATTAGTGAGTGAATAATTCTCTCTTCTGTTGAAATGTAAGCATATTTAACTGTGATGTGCTGGGTCAGAACCAATTCTACCCAGGAATACAGACACAGAGAAAATGCAATGATGCTGCATTACTATGTCTTGCCTCCCTCAGAGTTCTCAGTATTTCGGCTATTTGCAAATCCTGTGTGTTTTATCAGCACTTAAGGGCAAATACGCAACACTTTCTTTGCAGCTAGCCATTCAGACAAAATAAAGCAAGGTAGAAGCTGAATGTGGGCAAAAACCAGCTGGGTATCCAGGTCTAGCACTTACTTGCAAGCCATGCGAGAGTGCTAATAATCCGGCATGTGGATGACTTTTTCTAGATGCAATACAAGTCCCAGGAACTTCTTCCACCAGAAAGATATGCTTATTCTAAAGCAACTATATATGCATTCTATTTGATAAAAACTGGATGAGCCATTACACACAATCCTTTTCTTTACGCTTACTCAATATTATCTCAATTCTTTCTAGAATGAAAGGTACAATATCCATTTTATCTTTTAGTGCCCTAAGCACTATGATACTGACTTTAGCTTTTATTAACATGAAGGCAAATAATCAAAGGTCAAATTAATAGAAGCCTTTGCTGCTGCCTTTAAGCCTTTAAATGTATGTTTATGCAACTATCTATGATAAATTTCAGTACTATTACAAAACAGTGGATTCCTTTTTTTGTTCTTTTAAATTTTCTTGAAGGTGACATGAGCCACTAGCCAATGATTCCAGGACCCCTCAAGTAATCATCTTTTTAAGTCAAAGACAGATGTGCAGTGCAAAGTAACTGGCTTAAGTTTGCATAGAAGAAAGTAAGTCAGTAAATCAAAGCCTAGAGAAGGAATTGACTGACTTGCTGACTAGGTACAAAACAGACATATAATGAGTAACTTCTTGAACCAGAGATCACATAGCTACTAGGATCCTTCTTTATATAATGAGGAAAAGTCTTCTGTGTTCTTGTGATCCTTTTAAATAAACACACTTTGTGTATATGAAAGAGATAAAGCTTCTTCATGAACAAGTCATGAGTACTTTTGTGAGAACTTTCAGTTAATTTGGAATATTCTGAACTATATAAACTACCGTAGATAGTTTTACCTTTATTCATGAAGCAGCATCTCCCACTTACAAAAAAAAAACTCAAACTCTTCTGCCTTCATATGCAGCGGCATATTTTAACTCAGAAAGCTGTATAGGTTATCAAAGTTGCACCTATATAGCAAATACATAATCAATTGATTCCAAACACATATCCCAGTATAATCTATAGATGATTGTATGCAATATACTATAAAACAAAATTATTTACAAAGTTCTCTTTACAAATTTTGTATCCTAATTTTAATGTATGTAATACTCGTAATATTGCACTGATTTTACTGATTTTTTTTTTTAAAAAAACTGATTTCTACAAAGTCTGCTTTGACTTTTAAAGATAACAATGCAAAACAGGTATATATATCATTGGCTTATTTCTGACAGAAATAGTAAAGCTTTATGCTATGTGGCTCGTTTCTCCTAATGTCATACTGTATTTTATATAGAAGTTGCATTATCTTCCCATAGACACAAGGACAGGAACTAAATCTAGCGCATCACTCAGTCTTCCAAATGTCCACACCATTTGTTCTTCAGCTTCTGCCTTCAGAATGCAAATTGCCAAATAAATAGTCTCAAAATAGGAGGAGGAATGATGATGATGATGATGATGATGATGATGATGATGATGATGATGATAATGCTTCGGATGTAGCTACTTACTTGGCTAAGATATCACAAATCCAAAATTACATAGCGGAGCAATCACTGTTCGGCATCTGTAAGAGACTGATCAACTGAGCTTCATTACAGGAGTCCCACTACAGACTGTACCATCCAAACCGAGCAGGTGGGGGGGAAGCGCGGATATTTCCGACCGAGCATCTTGCTGGAGGAGAGAGCAGGCTCCGGGAATGTGGATGCTTGGCGTTGCAGCCTGCCAGAGGAGGAGGAGGAGGAGGGGGGCAAGCAGCAAATGTGGCACCCAAAGGAAGGCTTTTTGTTGCGAAGAGAATGGACCCAGCCTCCATATTGTTGTTTGTTGTTTTAATACTTCCCTTGAGATAATGACAAAAACGGAAGATGGCAAACTACCAGGAATATGCCACTTATGGGAGAAACCTTTCAAGGACAAGGGCCGACAAGTTCGATGGGGGAATTGGGGGGAGAAAGAGAGCGTGGGTTGGGTCGATGCAACGGAGGGAAGGAGGAAAACCAATTCAGTGCTGCATCTCTGCAAGAAGTGACTGCGGACTCCTGTCTTTCGTGTAAATTTGTATTGGGGCAGAAGGCAAACAAATTCAGCAGTAGATTTCTGCATTTTAGCCGTAACGCATTTTTCCTAAGACATTGAACACACACTCGTATTTATCAAAGTAAAAACAGTTCAGTGCTTTTTCCGTATGCACATACATACATGTGTGTATGCGTACGCACGCTAATGCATGCATTGCAACACGTTCCCAGTCTTTGGGGCAAATTTATGACGATTTTTGTCTACAATGTGTGTTTTTCCCCCCTCAGTGCGCTGCACAACTTTTGCCCGTCCCGCTTTTGGAAAGGAAAGATTTACAGTACAGTAAAAGAATGTAGCCAATCATATGGTTCTATACAGCCAAAGAAAACGTTGTCTTAGATTTCATATGAAGTGCTGGGGGGGGGGGGGGTTGTTTCGTTTTATATTTCAAGGCATTGCCATTTATGAAAAGGAGGGGGAGAAAGATGTGCATTGTGTCTTAAAAAATGAAACCTAAAAACATTAATACACACCTTTTTGCATATTGATTAATGGTTTTCTTTGATTTCTTGCTATGGCATACTGCAGGTGTTTAAATATCTAGAATTACCCAATGTCAAAAACTCGGGATGAAAGAAATAAGTTCTTTAAATGGCATTCTCTTTTATGACCATATATTGTTGGATCATATAACAGAAACATTTTTATGGACTAACATATTTTGATTTTCAGATACTTTTTAAAAAAAATTCTGATACTTTTAGGTATCTCAAATAGTGCTTTCACGTTTTAAAAGAGTCAAATGCAAAGGGAGGTCTGTGCCTTTAAAAATGCAAAATATTACTGTGCTCCAAGTTGCAAGCTTTTGTAGCATCTTAGTGACAGCAGTGCTTCGTGACTAGGCTGCATTTTGGACAGAGCAGACTCAGCATACCTCTCTGAGCACTAATAGGAGTAGCTGTACGGATGCTCTGTCATCCTTGCTTACTTGCTGCTCAGAATATCAATTCAGCCAGTTAAACCAAAGTCTGCACTGCAGTGCACCAAAATGGAAGCTTAAAAAAATTAAAAAGACTTAACATTTCTGATAAAGAAAGATCACACTTTTCTCAATCAGTTGGAAAAGGAGAGTAAGCCTGTAAATCCAAGTATGTGTTTAAAAGAATGGAATCTGGATTTACAAACTGAAAACTTGAGGAACACATGCTTGCTGTGACATCATCTACTGTGACACTCTTATATTTAGACTGTAGCGGGTGCTTTTCCCTTGTGTGAGTGAGTGACAGTATTCAGTCTGGAAGATGAAATGATGTCCTGACCACATTTAAGAATTAAAACTTCCACCTGCCATCTTAGGTACAGCGTAGACTACAAGGTGGGGATATTAATCATTTCTCAGTATGATAACTCAGATCCAATCAGAGTTGCAAACCTGACTTATAAGCGTAATTGGTTCTTATAACGAATGAAGGTATATTGAATTATAACACCTTCTTTCTTTGAAAACAAAAAAGGGATTGTTTGAAACAATTCCTTCTTTACTTTCAATCATCCCTCTTCGTGGCCCTGCGCTGCAGTAACGGCAGTCAGCTCACAACTTTAACTGAGCAGCTCACGTCTAGTGAAGGAAATGCATTAGGTGTTAGAACCATACCCTGAATAGTGCAAAAGGAAAATATGAAGATGATTTTTCCAGCATTTCAATTAATTACTTAAAGGGTAACTGTTCCTACACAAGTATTCCCCGTGCTCATTCAAAGTAGGGCCTCCAATACTCTGGACCACATAATGTGATGATGATCAAGCTATTAACCTTGCTGCAAGTATCATCAGTCAAGAGAGCCCCCCCCCCCCCCCCCCCCCCCCCCCCCCCCCCGTCTCTCAGGGCTTTGTGCAATTGGCAATGTTATTACCTTTGTTGTAATGTCATGAGTCATCACACTGTCACCTGGGTAACAGCAGCCAGCTAACATTACCAAATGCAATCCCATCAAGACATGCCTTCTGAAACAAGAATCCAGCCTATTCTGTTCTGAAATTAAACCACTGGTCACTATCTTCAGCTGCATCTTTCTTGTTTTCTTCAGGAGATATTCTCAAGCTCGTCATGTGACTTTCTTTGAGGCCGTATTTTACAAATTCTTCAAATCTGGTTTTGGATCTGCTGCCAGAATCCAGAATGCATTGCGCTGTCTGACAGGCTGCTACAAAGGATGCATCAACCGTAATGATTAGGAAGATTTTTTGTGCTGCAGGACTGAATGTTTAACTACAATAGATAAAACCCATGAAAGTCTCCTTAAGAAGCTGGCTAAGCAAAACCACATATAGAGCAGGCACCAGAGATATTTGTCAAACTAAATATTGTAGACTCACATTAGAAGTGAAGTATCACTTCCTTCAGTTTTCAGAGACCAAGAACAACAAGTCCGTAGGATAAGGGCGCTCTCCCTCTCTCTCTCAACACTGTCAAAAGATAATCTGATTAGATGATACAGTGGATAAAGAAACTACTGGGCACCACACTTTTCCAAGTAATCTGCAGATATGCCCACTTTCTCTCATTCCATTCCATTCTGCTCTTTGTTTCTCTGCTTTAAATGGCTTGTTGTGGATTGAGAGAGACCTTTTCTTGATGGTATGCTTCCATTTCTGTTCCTCAGCCTGATTCTCCCATGACACTGCAGGAAAAATGGGCATTCATACTTGGGGAATCAGAAGAACGTCTAAAAAAAACCCTTCTGACTAAAAGAAACTATTTATTTATTTATTTATTTGTTTGTTTGTTTGTTTGTTTATTTATTAGATTTATATTACTGCCTATCTCCCCCAACGGAGGACCCTGGGCAGTTCACAATAAAAACCAGGTTAAAACACAATAAAAGAAACAAATAATCAGCCCCAGAACTGATGAGGAGTGACTGGACAGGGGCATTAGCGCTAAGACCAACTTCCTTAGCTTATAAATTAATACTAGTTTCATAGAGCTGGGTGATCACAAAGAAAGTCAGAAAGAACTAGCAAGATTTGGAACAAAGCAAGTCCCACAAAATGGACCAGAGTTTGTAAGCACTTTATTGATTCACATGCATCCATTATTAATGGCTCATTAAGTCAAACTAACAGTCCAACCAAAAATAAACAGCAAGAACACTCTTTTTAAAAAATTACCAACTTGTAAAAGGGAAATGAAGACCCAAACAGCAGCTTCAGACCCCCAATAGCTTGCAAGATGAAAAACTAAATCATTTCATGTACAATAAACATTCATATTTTCCCACACAAGTTAATGATCGCAAACGGACAGGAAGCATAGAAATCTTTTACAGTTAGTGCATTACTTATCTTTGCTTGGTATTATCTGAAACAAATGGTAATCAGAAACTCATTCTGACCAAAGCAGATGTTCCTCTGGACTAGTAGCTATCTGAGTTCCTAATGTTGTAAAGAAAATGACAGCAGAAGAATGAGACAAACTTCTGGAGTTTTACAACGTGTTGAACTGTTGACAGAAAACCGATAATTATTTAGACAGAAAACAAGTGCACTTATACTGTATGCCCTCTAGTACTTAGTTCTGTAACATCATTTGAGAAGAAAACAGTAATAGTGAGGTAAACAAAGACTAATATAAAAAGTTAAGAATCATTGCATAAAAATGAATATTTTTATTATAATATAATATAATAAGCCAGTGAGGTAAACAAAGACTAATGTAAAAGGTTAAGAATAATTGCATCATCATTATTATTATTATTATTATTATATAATATAATAAGCCATTTAAACATTGTTTTATCTTGAGACAATGGTTTTTCTTCTCTTAGTTTCTATTCATAGCAAAATGGACACAATAATCAATAGTAATAATACTCTGATGATCAATGGTTTTGCTGAACAGTAGTGCTTCTCAGACATCTGAAGGGGTTTTTGAAAGGGATAAACTATGGTATGCCTACATTTATTTTATTTCTAACTTGCAAGCCATAACATTCTCCTCTAATTTTCACAAGCAAATGAAGAGGAGACTTGATGATAATATTTCTTTGGGATTGTACAAAAAAACCTAAACTTCATTTTGTAACAATTAGATTTCCGTATGCAGGGAATTGGTTTCTGTGTGCAAGAAGAAGCATTCAATCATATGAAACCTACCTGTAATCTAAAAAAGTGTAGACTGTAGAGTAATTACAAATCTATTACCTCAACTGATATTTGGAACCAGGCTGTCACCTAATCAATCATTCCACTTCTACCAAGGTCATCCTTCCTACCATGCTCCTTCACATTTTCCATTTTTTGAGTTGCACGTCTTCAATCTTTCTTGGAGAAATGGTCCCTAATTATCACTTCCTATATTCTCCATAGGTGGTCTGATTTGTGTTGATGGCCTAAAGTACCCCTTTGGCTCTTCAAGTGACCCTTTGATCTATTTATTCCACTTATTCCCTGGAAGCTGCCAACTGTTTTCACTTTTACCCTATAACATTTCTTTTCAGGGACTGTATCTCTGCTTACACCATTTTCCATTAATGTACTTCTTGCACTAATGTACATCTCCGCTTTGGCCATTTCCCACTAATGCACTAAACCACTTCCACAAGTGCTTCTGGATGGTCCTTCTTCATGCCACCTCTTCATTACCAGTGCTTGGCACTGGCCTTGTGCTTTGAACTTATTACTGTTCCATTAAACATGAAGCTAGATAGTTTTCAGTACTCAGAGTTTACTGCAATTATCCAGTCTATTTCTAGGAGATCAATCCACAATCAGAAGGAGGCTGAAACTTTGTTTATCCAATATTTGCTGATGGATAGTCCTGAGCGCCAAAGAATTGATGCTTTCGAACTGTGGTGCTGGAGAAGACTCCTTGGACTGCAAGGAGGTCAAATCAGTCGATCCTAAAGGAAACCAACCCTGACTGCTCATTGGAAGGACAGATGCTGAAGCTAAAGCTCAAATACTTTGGCCACCTAATGCGAAGAGAGGACTCACTGGAAAAGTCCCTGATGCTGGGAAAGACTGAAAGCAAAAGGAGAAGGGGACGGCAGAGGATGAGAGGGTTAGATAGCATCACCGATGTAATGAACATGAATTTGAGTAAACTCCGGGAGACAGTGGAGGACAGGAAGGCCTGGCGTGCTATGGTCCATGAGGTCACGAAGAGTCGGACACGACTAAACGACTGAACAACAACAAAAGTCCTAGACTGACCTTAATTTTAAGAATTGGATGGCAGATAAAATTGAGCTACCAGAATGCAAGCCAATTAAAAAACTACAGCTACTTATACATGCGAGTGGAACCTGTTGTAGCCCCAAATATGGCTCAATAAATGTATGTATTTTTAAATTTATATTGTATTTTACTAGGCTTATATGCCACTTCTATCATAGCTAACTTTGAGTAGTTCACAGACCTCCAGACCAAGATTAAAACCAAGCATTTTTATATTCATCTATTTATCATGTTTACATCCTGCCAATTCTAAAAACTCTCAGCAGCCTCCAAGACATGAAAAATTAAATATTCACAATACAATTCAGCAAAAAAACAAAACTACAACATAAAATCATAACCCCAAAAATTATCCACAACAATTACAAGGGCAAAAGGTAGCGGGGGGGAAGTGAGAGCATAGAAGATGGCACACTCATCAACTCAACCAGAAAGAGCTCAGTTTTTAACATCCAACTAAACGTTATCAGGGAAAAGGTCAGTCTAATCTCCCTCAGAAGACTATTCCAAAGCACTGGTGCTGCCCCTAAGAAACAGCACCTCCTGGCTTCGGTTCCCTTCACCAACCAGCACTAAGGAGTAACCATAGCCAGTACATCCATTCATTCTCCAGGAGAGATCAAAACAGCCCCTTAGTGCACAAAAGCCCACTGAAAGACCCAGGTCTTAATAGCTTTATGGAACACTAACAGAGTCTGGTCCTATCCGATATCAGGGGAATGCTCTTCTACTTGAATGCACTTGAGAAGGGCCAACCCCAGGATCCCTGCAGATGACATTCTCTAAAGCAGAGCTTTCCAAACTGTGTGTCGGGACATGTTATTGTGTCGGCTGCAGTGTCTGGGTGTGTTGCGGCTGCTGCTGCCTCCAAACCTGCTGTGATTCCGTGCAGGTCCTAGTGCCTGCCTTGTGCCCTGCTGTAAGAGTGTGTCACGAAATGATGCATGTCTAAAAAGTGTGTCACCAACTTGAAAAGTTTGGAGAGCTCTGCTCTAAAGGTTCCAGAGGAATCCTTTTCTTTTAGATCTCAAATGATGAACAGAGACCCCTGGGAGAAGGACGTCCTGCAGATATTCAGGTCCTAAAAGTAAAGGTAAAGGTTCCCCCCTCACATTTGTGCAGTCGTGTCTGACTCTAGAGGCCAGTGCTCATCTCCATTTGTTAGCCGAAGAGCCAGCGTTGTCCGAAGACGCTTCCACGGTCATGTGGCCGCATGACGCACGTGGAATGCTGTTACCTACCCACCAAAGTGGTACCTATTCATCTACTTGCATTTGCAGGCTTTCGAATTGCTAGGTTGGCAAGAGCTGGGGCGAGTGTGGGAGCTCACTCCATCACGCGGGGCTCGGGATTCGAACCTCCGAACTTGCGATCTTCCGATCGACAAGCCTGGCGTCTTACCTCAGGTCCTAGATGGGCTTTAAAGGTGGCAATCAGCACCTTGAATTATATGCAGAAGCAAACTGGTAACCAGGAAATCTCTCAAAGCAGAGGTGTTACATGAATGAATTAGCTCATGCTGAAAACTGTTCAAACCACAGCCTTCTGGACCAACTGCCATTTTCAGGTGGTCTTCAGGGGCAGCCAACACAGGCAGCCCTTATGGCTGATGATCATCTGCATTTAGGTGTGGAGTTGTGTTTTCTTTTTAAGCTTTAAAGTTTGTGTAATAGTTTAACTGGTGTTTTGTTTTGTGTTTTTAAGGATTTTTTTTTCATTTCTGGGGAATATGGTATATCTTTTTCCTTTGTTTTTTTATTTCTCTTTATTCCGTAGGTAAGATTTTTTTCTTTTCTCTTTTTTTTCTTCACTATATAGCTCTTCTTACTTACATAGTAGGTTAGCTTCCTTTTAAAAAAACTAGATATTTTTTATACAATAGAAATAGAGATACATAGGTACTGTATATTGCTATTTAAAGTGTGCTACCCTGCCTGATTTCAGTGTTACTTAGTTCAGCTTTCCAGAGCCTAGAGCTTTCCAAATATGTTAGATTACAGCTTCATCCTTCCTCATCCACTAACTGTGGAATGTCAAAAGTTGTAGTCCAATTCAGTTAGAAGGTACCCAGTTGAGGAAGACTATATTAGCTAAATCCCTTCAGGTTTAGTGAGCAGGACTACATATCATTGTAGTACTCTGGTTTTAGGTAGAAATCTGATAAAGTTTTACTTGAAGTAAGTACCACTGAAATCAAGCAGATATTGTGCTTTAAAAGATGTGTGAAATATACATTTTTTGAAATATGCTTTGAAATATCTGTAAGTATAGACCATTATATAAACTGTCTGACTGAATTTGTATTTTAAAGTTTTTTAAACATGATAATACTTCTTTCATGTCTGATCCTAATGTTTTCCTTTTTTTGCCAGATTTACTGGTTTTCTGTACAGATTTGAGTAATTAACATTTAAAAAGGTAAAGTTTCCCCCTGCACATTTGTGCAGTCGTGTCCGACTCTAGGGGCCGGTGCTCATCTCCATTTGTTAGCCAAAGAGCCAGCGTTGTCCGAAGACGCTTCCGCAGTCATGTGGCCGGCATGACGCACATGGAACGCTGTTACCTACCCACTGAACTGGTACCTATTTATCTACTTGCATTTGCATGCTTTCGAATTGCTAGGTTGGCAAGAGCTGGGGCTAGTGCGGGAGCTCACTCCGTCTCGCGGGGCTAGGGATTCGAACCTCCGAACCTGCAATCTTCCGATCGACAAGCCTGGTGTCTTACCCGTTGAGCCACCACATTACAAGTAGCTAAATGTTTATGCAGCTGAGATTTATAATATATTAATCCCCCAAGTGGTAACTGGATCCAGAAGTAGAAAACATTTCTCTTCCAGAGAAAACATTTTACTATAGGCACTGTATGCAAGAACATTAGTGGTTTTCCTTTTGCACTGAACTTAAAATGTTATATTAATGTAGCACTGCAATTTGGAGATGATGACAAGTACAGATGGCTTTCCATTGGGTGTATTCCTTTCACATTACCACTAATCCAGCTGCTATATTTCATGCTGTTGGATATTAGTGGCACGCTGCCTCTCTACTGATTTCAAGCCAGAACAGCATTTGACACAATACCAATAGTTTACTGTATATGTAGAACAATAGCCCCTTTCAAGCTTCTTTGCATATTCAGGGAGTGCATGTACTGCATGCATATTCATTGTGCCATGTGCAAAGTACTCTACACATGCATGACATCTTTCTCTTTGACTCTATACAGCCTGGGAAAGATCCTAGATGCTTTGGAAAACCTGCTAAATACATGAATACATGAAGAAAGGAATCCTAGCGAGGCAGAATGAGCATGCAAACTGGCCTTCATAGCCAATATGGTCCTGCAACAATACTGTAGTTGAAACATCCTATTTGGACCATTAGGTGTACTAGGCAGCTGGACTGGACTTTTTAAAAAACTCATTTTTCTCCAAGTTATATTTTTTATTTATTTATTTATTAAATTTATACACAGCCCATCTCACTATAAAAGTGACTTTGGGCAGCTCATAAATAGAGAAGGGTATTAGGTATGTTTGCCACCTTGAGTTATTTATATAAAAAAAAAATAATAAAGGTGGGATAGAAAATAAATAAATAAATAAATAAATAAATAAATAAATAAATAAATAAATAAATAAATAAATAAATAAATAAATACCATTATAAAAATACAAGAAATACAAGAAGGTAAAGGAGAAAAAAGACAGAGAGAGTGTCTTCAAACCACCAACCACCCCCAGGGCTGCCTATCACTCTTGGACCCCCAATCTGTCTTGGACAGATTGGATGGAAGCGAAGAAAGGGGTCTCATTCTCCCTCGCCAAAGGCCTGGGTAAAGAGCCAGATCTTTACGGCTCTTCTGAACAACAGCTGAGTGGGGGCCATCCAGATCTTGGGGAAACCTCATTCTAGAAGGCAGACGCTGCTACAGAGAAAGCACGCTTCCAGGCTCCCCATAGATGATAGTGCTTCATTAAAGAAACCTGGAGCACCCCAACCTGCAAGATTGAATTGGCCAGGCAGATACTATGGGAGACAGGTGGTCCCTCAAGTAACCAGGCCCTATGCCATGTAGGGCCTTATAGGTAACAACCAGCACCTTGAATCACACCTGGAAGCAAACTGGCAATCAGCACAGATCGTGAAGCAGAGGTGTTTCATGGGCATACCAAAGCATGCCCATTACTGCTCATACTGCCTCATTCTGAACCAACTGAAGCTTCTCTCTGGTCTTCATGGGCAGCCCCATGTAGAGAGCATTGCAGTAGTCAAGCCTTGTGGTGACTAGGGCATGAGTGACTGTCTGAAAGCCCCACCCCCCTTGATCTAGGAAAGGGTGCAACTGGCGCACCAGATAAAGCTGGGAAAAGGCCTTACTGGCCACAGCTGCCACCTGCTCTTCAAGCAGGACCTGTAAATCCAGGTAGACCATCAGATTGCGCACCAACCTCAAAGGGGGAAGTGCCACCCCATCAAAGGTCAAATATCCCTGGATCTGGATGGTCCAAACATCCACAGCCACTCAGTCTTGGTAGGACTGAGTCAGAGACAGTACCTTCCTATCCAAACCCACACAGCCTTCAGGCACTGAGAGAGAACCTTGATAGCCTCAATTGGCTGGCGCGGGGTTGAAAGATATAATGGGATATGTAAAGATGTAAATTCTGTGTCTGTGCCTATCTGGCCTATCATCTAAACTTTGCCCTATCAGTTGTCTATATTACATCTGCTTATTTGATCTTACTGTAATAGTTCTGATAGGGTGAACCGTGGATTATCCTAGACCAGGGCTTTCCAAAGTTTTCCCGCGGCGACACACCAATCGCTGTTGGTGTGTCACCGCAGGAAAACCCGGAAGTGCCCCGTTGCGGCAGCACGCAAAAACCCGGAAGCGCTGCTGCCGCTTTCGGATTTTTGTGCGCTGCCGTTGGCGTGTCGCCGCAGGAAAACCCGGAAGCGCTGATGATGATCAGCGCTTCCGGGTTGTGTGGTGACACACCAGACTGTGTGTGGCGACACGCTTTTGTGTCGCGACACACAGTTTGGAAAGCTCTGTCCTAGACTATCCTATATTCCTTCTTTTATTTATACCTTGTTGGACAAGACGTAATAATTGTAAGCTATAATATAGGTCATTAGAGACACAAAATGGTACTCAAATTCAGTAGTTGAGGAGATTGTAAATAATTAAGGCATAAGAAGTGCATAAAATATAGGCTGTGACAACCGCATTATTAACATGATCCAATCACAAAATTGTTGTTCTTGATAATACAATATTAATAACATTAAACTTCTTGCTGTTTATAAAATGCAAGTGGACCAAAAATGTGCAAAAACATAAATTTAAATTAAATCATCCAGTTCCCCTAAAATAGCAACTAGAAGATAGTGTCTGTCTTGGACATAAACAATTGCATAGCAGTAAATAAAATATTAGTGTTACATTATATGAAAGCATCCCTGTTATCACCATCAAAGTCTAGACATTTCTAGATAGAAATCATTTTAAAAAGCTAATGGGTTTGACAACAAAAACATTTCATTGTCAGAACATGTTAACAATGTCAAAATCTGTGTAGCATTTCTATCATCCTGGGATGTCCCCAAATACCGAAGAGAAAGGGTCTATGCCTTCTCTGTATTAGAACAAATTTATTACTGTTGAATTCTGAACAGATAATCAACTATATATTCTCTGTTGCAATTACTAAATTTTAGTGATATTAAGAAGGAGTTTCATAGCTGACACAAAATTATTAAAATGATTGTAATACTTTGCTCCAACCATGATACCATATTTATTTTCAAAATTCATGTTTTATTATCAGAACCAGAACATGTTTGGTTTTATCAAATATGAAGGCCCCATAAATTCACCAATGATTCCTTGAGATTCTCATCTGATATGTGAAAATTTTCTTTTTTCCAGCTCTGCAGAGAATGCATTATAATTGTTCCCATAGATCTATATACAAAGTGCTTACTTAAACAAAGCAGGACTGTCTGTGCTTCTTGACCCATTAGAATCTCAATCCCTATTTGCAGTGAGACAATTAGAGTACAAACCACAACTAGTTAGTTTCATTCATGACTTTGGAAAGCTTAAAACTAAAAGGAAAATACATGTATCAAAGAAAGAATACAGCCAATCACAATAAACCAAAACTATAGGCACTCTGCCACCATCCTTCTCAAGGCCTAGGACAGGGGTCGGCAAACTTTTTATGCCGGGAGCCATTTTGACATGCTTGTGCACATTTTGAAATGCTCGAGAACCAGGGGGCGGGGTTGGCGGGCGGGGACCAATCGCGTGGAAGGGGGCGGGGTTGGCGGGCGGGAGCCAATCGCGTGGAAGGGGGTGGGGGGCTCACGGAGGGAGGGGGCGCAGCCAGCGGCTCCGCGCAGCCAGCGGCTCCGCGAACCCGGCCCGGCCGCCCCACCGGGAGTGGCGGAGAAACAGCTGCCACCCTCCGGCCAGCAGGACAAGCGCGGGAGAGCGGAAGGCACCCGAGAAACCCGAGCAGGAGATGCCTTGCCGCCCCCCTGGAGCCCTCATGGGTTGCCCCCCCTCCGGCTGCAGCTCTTCCACCGCCTCTCCTCCTCTCTGGCAGCCGGGGGGCCACAGGGTCTCCGGGGGCGGCCGCCCCGTCCAGCCCTCCCCCGGCCGGGCCCGCGGCTCGCCCAGGCCGCCCGGGTGCTGCACGAGCAGGTTGAACATGTCCCCGCCGTCGCCTGGGACTTTCGCGATGGCGAGGGGAGGGCTCTGAAGCTGCGGGCCGGGCTGGGCCCGGGCCGGATTCTGTGCTCCTGATGACCCCTCCGGGCAGGTTTCCCTTTGCCCCACGATATTCTGGGGAGCGGAGAGCGTGGGAAGCGGGTGGGGAGAACAGGCTGGGTTTCCCATCTGCGGCAGGATCCCCGGGCCGCACATCCTCCGCCGCCACGGCCAAGCAGGCGCGGGCTCTTTGGCGAGAAGGGGAAAGGCCTTCGCGGGCTGTCCCCTTGGCCGCCTCCGGTCGCTACAGTCGCCCTGGCATCTCCCTTTGGCCTGCCGTCCGCGGCCCCTGCCCCCGCCCCAGCGCCCAGCCCTGTCCCCCCCGCCTCCCTCCCTGCAGGCGGCGGACAAACTTGGCGAGGAAGCCCGCGATGGTGGCTTCCCGCACGCACGCCCAGGCTCAGCTGCGGAGCTCAGCTCAGGAGAGGCAGCAGGAAGGAGGGAGCGTTGTGGAGCATGTGCAGAGGGCTCCGCTGGGCACCGCGGCATTCCCGGGCAGGCGCGCGTGGCCGGGTCGGGGATCGCGGCGCTGCTCGTTTGGAAAGCGGCTACAACTGGAGGCGGCCAAGGGGAGAGCAGGCGGCTCTTCGCCCTCGGCGCGCCGCGGGGCCAGACGAGCCTCCGGCTGCTGCTTCCTGCGCCCGTGGCCTCTTCACTGCTGCCGCCCCCCGCCTCCCCTCTGCCACTCTCCGCTTTCCCCTCGCTTGCTGGAACATATTGAAGGGGAGGAACATTAAGGGACATTAAGATCAACCGGGAGCTTTGCGGAGAAGCGGAGAGCGGCAGAGGTGAGGCGGGCAGCGGCGGCAGCGAAGAGGCCACGGGCGCAGGAAGCAGCAGTCAGAGGCTCGTCTGGCACCGCGGCGCGCCGAGGGTGAAGAGCCGCCTGCTCTCCCCTTGGCCGCCTCCGGTCGCTACAGTCGCCCGAGATGCCAAGAGAGCGCAGCCGGGCTGGGCGCCCCATCCTGAGAGGCGGCCCGGGGACCGCTTCTACGTGGGGGAGAATGCAACTCAGCAGAACCCCATGCGCGAGGTGTGGGCGGCTGTGGGTGGCCCCGGCCTTGGAGAGCGAGAGCGTGTAAGAGCGTAAGAGTTTGGGGGCGGGATCCAATCGCGTGGAAGGGGTGGGGGTGAGTTCAGCTGCAGAAGAGCCGCACTCAAGGGGCCAAAGAGCCGCATCTGGCTCGCGAGCCGCCATTTCCGACCCTTGGGTTACTCGAAAGATCAGTCAGATTGGCATTAATCCTGATTATTTATTCTTCAGGGGTATGTCATCAGCATTTCATTGTATCAAACAAAGACTATGGGATAATTCAGTACAGGAATTAATGGCTAAAGCCATTAGTATCGTGCTCACCAGTAACTTTTGGAATTAACTACAAATATATTTTTCAACTCCCTAAATATTTGAATAGCTTATATTCAAGTAAATACAGAATAGCCTTTTCAAAAGCCAGATTAAATATGTTGCTATCAAATATATATGGTAGATTTCAAAAAATTCCCATCTCTCAAAGATTTTGTCCCTGCAATGGTACTGATCCTGAAATAGTGTATCATATTTTATTGTATTGTGATTTTTTAAAGAGTCTTCAGCAGGAAGTTATCTGGCCTATTTTAAAATCCAAACCAGGAAGAGATCTGAGTATGTAAAAATTTTACTTGCCAATGAAAATCCTGAGATTACAGTGGCAACAGCCAGATTTTTAACTATAACTATAAAAGCAAGGTTTTTAGTAATAAATTAATGAGTTAGGGTTTTAAGTGTAAAAAAAGGTAAAGGTTCCCCCCGCACATTTGTGCAGTCGTGTCCGACTCTAGGGGCCGGTGCTCATCTCCATTTGTTAGCCGAAGAGCCAGCGTTGTCCGAAGATGCTTCCACGGTCATGTGGCCGCATGACGCGCGTGGAACGCTGTTACCTTCCCACCGAAGTGGTACCTATTCATCTACTTGCATTTGCATGCTTTCGAATTGTTAGGTTGGCAAGAGCTGGAGCTAGTGCGGGAGCTCACTCCATCACGCAGGGCTAGGGATTCGAACCTCCGAACTTGCGATCTTCCGATCGACAAGTAATACTTATTAAATATTTTATTTGTTGAACTGTTTTTTAACTAAAATAGTGTCCACTCCAAGTAAGATAGACAGGATAAAAATTTTATTCCAGTTTTATAAAAACAAACAACAAATAAACACCCCAAGTGCTTGCAGTCAGAATTTTAACAGCATAGGGTTGTAAATGTTAGGTTTTTCAACCATTCCAGCAGGTGCTGCCTCTTGGCCCCAACATCAGCTACAGTTACTTGCCTCAGCCCTGAAGATCAAACTGAATGTAACGTTCTGTAGCAGATCGTTTTTCTCTGATGGGAACGCTAGAAGGTAACCCTTTGGCAAATTTCCCACTACATCACACCAGCTGCTTTTCTAGCGATAGGAGATAAAAATATATGGCTGCTGTTATCAACCCCTCCCTTTTACAAGGTGGAATTACTAAGAAAAACAAAATGTGGGAAATACATTATCAGCCATTCTTTATCCCATATTGATTATTGGTCTTCTACCACAGGTTCCGTAGCTACATTTTTTAACAAATAGGCACGGGGGGACCCTCTCCCTCCACAAAGTGTTTTTCATGGAGAAAAAAATGTACCTGTATCCTGTCAATATCCCTTTGTTTTCTTTATTTATTTATTAAGCAAGGCTACATACATAGCGCTTTCTCCTTCAATTTTGCTTATAGGACCACCATATCTCCTGAAAGTTTGGCCATTTTTGTTCTCATTTTCATTAGTGTCTATACAAGGGACCATAGGGGAACTACTGTGCTAAAGTCAAATCAAAACAAACTACAATATAGCTTAGCATGATATGTAAACTCAACCAATTAGTGTACATACCATCATCATTATTATTATTACAAATGGATTTACCTAGAATGTATTTGTCACTTATCTTCAATATTACACATACTGTAAGACAAACAATATTGAAAACCATCTTTCCTAAGTGCTTTGTTTTGTTTCATATAAAACCCAAACTGTATCATCACTGTATTCCATTGCAAAAATCAGCAACAGCTTGTATCTTCTTTTCCTTTCGCAATAATATTCAATAATACAGACCATTTTAAATACGTACGCTCCATGAAGGGACTTCACTCAAAGTAAGATGAGATGGGCCCCAGGGCCATCTCACCAGTGCCATTGGAACTGAGAAAGGCGTCAAGCAAGGCTGCATACTGGCCCCTTTCCTATTCAATTTCTATATCAACTCCATGGTGGACCATCTCCGCAACATGAACTTTCACTCCCCAAAACTTGCTGGAAGACATATCTTTGTTCTACTCTATGCAGACGACGCGGCAATACTTTCAAGAACACCTATTGGCCTTAAAAGAGCACTGAGAGCACTAACGCAGTACTGCAAGGAAGACCAGCTAGAACTCAATTATCAGAAAACTAAAATCATGGCCTTTGCCAAAAGGCCCACTCCTGGAGCATAGATGGCCACAAAATTGAGCAGGTCTCATGTTTCAAATACCTGGGAGTAGTCCTTCATTCTTCCAGCAGCAGAAAAGCCCATGGGGACCACGTTGTTGAAACTGCACAAAGGAGCTCATCTGCCATTCTTAAATACCTCAAGCCACTATATACCTGCAGCACTCAAATTATTTGAAGCCAAGCCAATGGTGTACAGCCACCACCTGTATGGTGCCCAGCTTGGCCCCTTCTCCAATTTTGCACCACTGGAACTTGTGCAATCCAAATTTCTAAAATCAGCCCTTCAAGTCCCAAAATGTGTCTCTAATGCCACCCTGAGACTAGAGACAGGCCTCATGAAAGTGGAGGCTAGGGTGTGGGTGGCCAAACTCAACTATTGGCTCAGATTATCCCTTTTTCCCCTTGGCCTTGCCCCATTAACTATGAGGGATGACTTTCAGTCCACATGGAAACAGGCATGGCAACTAGAATCTCATCCCTGGGCTTTTCTCCAGGTCTGCTACTCAGCATGGGATATGGTCAGGCCAAAGCACTCATTAAACAGCGTGTAGCAGACACAGAATGCCAATTGGATTTAGCCAGGTCCCCAGCCTTTATTGCCAGTGAATCCAGCAGGTATTCTGCCTCCCCTACTTACCTAAACTCGAGGTATCCAACCATCGGAGGGCCTTTATTCTCGCACGATGTCACGCCCTCCCCTCAGCTGTCCTTGAAGGCCGATACAGGAAGATTCCTTACCTGGAGAGACAATGCCCCTGTGACTCTGGTCACATAGAAACAACAGAGCATGTGCTCCTCCAGTGCCTGTATTATAGAGACATTTGTACTAGCCTCCTTTTATCATTATTGTATAAATACCCAGGGCTCTCAGGACGATTTTACACCTTCCTGTGGCTGTCAGATACCAACCCTGCTACAACTTACAATGTTGCCAGGTTCTGCGCAGCAGCGCTTAAAATTTGCCAGATGTTGACCAGTGCCATAAACTAGCATTTATTTTATTATACTAGAGTATTGTATTTAGAGATATACTAACCTTTATGCTCCACTATACCCATCTAATGCTGCTACCCCTCCCTCCAGATTTTCTTTTTTCCCTTTTTCCCTTTTTCCTTTTCCTTTAGACTTCTGTGTTTTAGCTTTTTATATTAGATTTTAATGTATCTTCTATGCTTTTAACTGACTGTACTCCGCCCTCCTTATGCTGGTCTTTGACCGTAATAAAGATTTGTTTGTTTGACCATTTTATGTACCACCATTGTATTCAAACCCATTGCAGGGAGCCACATGTCTCTTATAACTGCTAGTCCCAATCTAAGTTTTAAGTCAATTTCAGGCTGATAACTGAAGCATCATATCTATTTACAGATCAAAAGAAGCACGTGTAATGCTTCTTTTTTTCCTCTTTTGCACCTAGTATAGTTATTAAGGAGAAATACTAGAAGCAGCTACAGCTGTGCATCCTCTTTGAATCAAGTCAGCCCTGAGCACATAGAATCAAAAATGCTTCTCACCATCTTTTTTGACAAAATCAGTCAGGTCAGAAAATTTATTTTTCTCCTCTGATCCATTCTACAGATGGGTGCTATTCTAAGGTAGCTTCCAGATTCTTTGAGATAAGAGGTTTTTTTTTGCAGGATTTTTTTCTGCCTTTTTTTTTTTTTTTGGTCCCTTCAAGTCAGTGTTGAACCCTCAAACATAGTTTTATTATACAATAATCTTTTTTTTTAATCCGTTCAATTGTGTCCAATTCTTGGCGACTGCCTGGACTAGTCCCTGCAATTTTCTTGGAAAGATTTCAGAACTGGCTTGCCATTGTCTGCTTCCTAAGACTGAGAGAGAGTGACTGGCCCAAGGTCACCCAGATGGCTTTATGCCTAAGGCAGGACTAGAACTCAGTCTCTTGGTTTCTAGCCTAGTGCTTTAACCACTACACCAAACTGGCTCTTCTTTCTGCATCTAATTATCCATTAATCAATGTCTTTATCCCCCATCAGTTAGCAGATTCCACCATGCTCAAGGGAAGAGTTCATATCTACCAATGTCTATGACAGAAGAGCACAGGTGCAAAAGAAGAGGTAAAACCCTTCTCCATTCCCATTCCTTTACATGCCATATCTATTGTAATCCCATACCATGGTTCTTTCCTGGAGGGGTTCTTGCTTCTTGGAGCCTCCACACATCTTTGCTTAAAGTAGGGATAGGCAATATTTCTGGTCCTAAATAATGAATTACTTTCCAGATTAGGGGCCTACATGGATATGTGCACTTAGACAAACACATATCATAGTCATCCTTCTTATTCCCAGTGAATAAGGCACAGCCTGAAAGCATGGAAACGGGTGAAGTGAGAACTCTGGATTCTCATGCCAGAGGGAGCCATTTTGTAAACAAGAACATATGACAGAGAGGGCCAAGGCTGAGAAAAAAAGCAACCTAAAGTCAATTGACTCAAAAAGTTGTCAGGAACCAGTCCAGGATCTGAAATCTGAGATTCAAATAAATTTAGATCAGATATCCTGTGTACTACTAGAACATCTTTGTAAGTATGGCTTCTTAATTCTCTGCAATTATACTACTCCTCTAACCTACTTGTTGAGTGCAGGGTTGAGAAGGAGTGAGAATTTTATGGCCAGGACTGACACCAAGCCTTAACTAAGCCAGTAGAAGGAGGGGAAAAACAATGGTCTTCTTCCTCTTCTTGTGATCTTCTTTGCAGATCCCTTCTGTTAGTGTTGTGGGAATTTAGCCATTTTAAGCAGAATCACTGAGACTGGGATAGGAAGCCCAGTTTGTTTCCTTCCCAGGGATCTTCAAAAGCTCACTGAAGGGAGACAGTTTTGTTTTCCCTTTTGGAAAATCACCAGTTTTAAGCAGGATCTTTGTGTGTGTGTATAAAACCTGGTAATTGGCTCAAGATCACTTTTTTCTTTTTAATAATAGCTCTTTTTCCTTGGTGCTAGAACAGTAAGAAATGTGGATCTTGAGCAGAACTGCTGGGAGGGAGGAGAAGGCAGAAAGGTTTCCTTCTTCCAATGACCTTAGAGCTTATAATAGACTCAGTGGGAAATTTGTGCTCTTCAAATATTGGTAACCTATAATTCCTATCATCCCTTGCCCCTAGTTATACTGGCTATTTCTGGTGAGAATAGCTATTTTTTCTTCTAAAACTGTTACATTTTTGACATTGCTGATGAAGGTGTGTCAAATTTTCCCATCATTATATAACCATTTGAATGTAATGGTTCTTCAAAGTGGCACATCTGTTGTGGGTTTATTATACAGTACCTTGAAGGAAAGAAAATTTTGTACTTCAGAAAATATAATTCTTCTCTAAAGAATAAGCCATTGATTGCTGCTGCAGATTGCTCTGTGGGATATCATAAGGCAAGTGTTGTCAGAATTTATTATATGCCACCTACTATATACATGGTGGTGAGGCTCACTACACCTACCGCTATGCCAAAAATATTTTTGACATTTAAAATTAGCCAGTGCAACTATTATTCCTACCATACCATTTCAGAAGAACAGTAGTCAGGTTAATACAGATGACCATGTTCTAAGTAAGGATCTAAGCATAATGGATGTGCCGTGGGGGGGGGGGGGGGAGAGAAAAGAGGTCATGATGAAAAAAAGGAGGATGATATTGGGACATGAGTGTGCAATGGCAGTGTTTGTGTGGTGATGTTACCACACATCTGTTGCCATTTTGGAATCATCATGATTTCTTAAGAACAGCATCGTGGACCTGTTCATCTTTAGCATCTTGTATCGGTTTTAAAAAAGAGAGAGAGAGAGAAGCAGGATTCCTCTCATGCTTGGCAGAATTATTCAGCTGATTAGCTAACTAAATGATTAAATCATTAGAGACTTTTTTCCAAGAAGCACACCTGCTGCTCACTTCAGTCTTATCTTCTTACGTTTTTACTGGGAATTCAGTTTCTACTGATCTTATCATGCTATTTTTACCTATGTGGCTAATATATTTCAGAAGAACTATGCAGAACGGTCCATTCCTACTTTTACTGTCTGCTCTTTAACAAGTTATTAATCTGTAACAGCTCAAAAATGTTCAGACTACCTTTATTCATATGCTTCTTTAAAATGCTAAAAGATTGGCGATACAAGGTTTACTTTTGCAAAAGGCATGTCAGTTCATCTCCTAACAAGACATCTCTTTCTGTATGACATTTTTATTTTTTATTTATTTTTTAAAAAATTAAATTTTATATAGCTGCCCATCTCACAAACAAGCGACTCTGGGTGGCATAAAGGTAAAGGTAAAGGTTCCCCCCGCACATTTGTGCAGTCATGTCCAACTCTAGGGGCCGGTGCTCATCTCCGTTTGTTAGCCGAAGAGCCAGCGTTGTCCGAAGATGCTTCCACGGTCATGTGGCCGCATGACGCGCGTGGAACGCTGTTACCATCCCACCGAAGTGGTACCTATTCATCTACTTGCATTTGCATGCTTTCAAATTGCTAGGTTGGCAAGAGCTGGGGCTAGTGCGGGAGCTCACTCCGTCACACGGGGCTAGGGATTCGAACCTCTGAACTTGCGATCTTCTGATCGACAAGCCTGGCGTATTACCCGCTGAGCCACCACGCCCCTATCTGGGTGGCATACAAAAGAGCTAAAAACAATCAATAAATACATTAAAAGATATAAAAAACCAAACTAAAGCAAAGAATAATAGACGAAGGGATGTTAAAAATAAGGGAGTCTTATTAACCCTTTCCAGTAATTTACATGAAACAATGTTAAATTAACCAGCAGGTACCTAGACTAGTTTCACACTCATGCATTTCTTTTTTTAAAAAAATACTGTTAGGTGACCATTTTTAATCCTTTCATAGAAACTAACCATAGAATTATGTCTATGAAGGTTCTCAGTCATCCAGGTGGAATTTTCTATAGCTTGAATCATGTCAACTGGATTTCTATTTTCTTAGTGGAAACGTTTCGCTCCTTATCCAAGGAGCCTTACACCTGGGTCACAATAATAAATAATAATTTCTTGACCCATTTATGCCAACTTGGAAAATCCTTCCTTGAATAGAGGTGGGGGCCTCAGGCACAATCTTTCTCCCATCTTTCTCCCGGCTCTGTCTTCTGTGCCTAGGAAGATTAAGACCATTTCACAAGCTCAACAGCAGCATGGTGATCTTAACGATCCTCCTTTAGATAATAAAAGGACTTAAAATAACATCTCAATATAACCATGCCCCCAGGTGTAAGGTCACACAGCTACCTAGAAACATATTTAGGATT